>ML799803.1:79569-115619 GCA_009831015.1 Picea engelmannii | reverse complement strand
TTGTTGAAATTAGATTACATAGATCCTAAAATACGATTGGAATTGTCTGGTTTTATTACAGGATTGGTTAAATATTGTCAAACCCAAGATAGCAAAGGAAATCTTGAAGATGCGCAAGCTATTGGAGGTTGAGGACTTTATGGATCAAGGCAATTTTGAAGATGATTGAGTTTCTTATATTGCAACTTTATAATAGTAAAGCAATCCTGAGGATCTCTCAATCCTCAGGATAGCTTAATTTACCCAAATTATTGTAATATATAAGGGGTAAATAGATCCTGAAAAGATATAGAAGAATTGCACCCAAGAACTCAGAACTTAGAATTGCTCTACGTTAGCAGTTTTTGCAAATGTTGTACCAGCTATGGAATCAATAAAAGCTTTGAGAAGTTTTACCATTTCTACATACTGAGTTCCGAATAGTAGTGCTTCTAAGGACCAAGGGCCCAGTCTGAAGGAGCTATTGTTTGACCTGTAATTGTATCAGTTCAATTTCAGTTTTGTGATTTGATTCCCTTTTACAGTAGTTAAATGAATGCATCAGTGTGTTGATGGTTTTATATCATTTGCAAGAGATAGATATTTCCTTAAGCATTAGATGATTGTTGTTCCAATTTCTATTACTGATATTTGATGCGTGACAATTCCTCATAAGTTCAGATGTGTTGTTCCTTTTACTTAGATTCGCAATTGTTTTTCCTTTCAATTAGTTTACATTTGTTCTTCCTTTCAATTAGTTTATATGTGTTTTTCATTTCCATTAAGATACAGTTGCTATTCCTTTCAATACAAGTACAATTGATGTCTCCTTCGATTAGATTATAGTCGTTGTTTCTTTCCATAGATAGAGTAATTCGCCTTTTTCCTTTCCAGTAATTTGATTCATAATAATAGTCAATTTTGCAAGTCTTTATTTACATTCAATTATTTCTTTTAGTTAAAATGAATTCAATAGATTAATTAGTTCCTTTCCATTGCAAAACATTAGATTTCAAATCCTAGAATCTTTAATGAATGTTTGAGGAACTTGATTGTTGATAAACTCATATTTGCTTCAACTACACGATTTTAGCCTCTACGAGCTATTTGCATAGACTTTGCTGATATTCTTGAGATAAAAGACGAATCCTCGGGTTGATAAATTAATGTTAAACTAAGGTTGTTTTTAAACATCTTTAGACCCCAAGATTTTGGCGTCATTGTCGGGGAGAATTTCAAAGGTAGCATAGATTGTGCCTTTGGAGGATGAGGTATTGAAGATAGAAGGTAAGAACCTATGCAGACAATAAGTAATATTCTTATGCCAACGCCTACCTCCAGCTGACACATTAAGAGGTTGCATAGGTGTTTTTCTTTCTTGATTTTCTTTTTTTTGCGTGAAGTGTGTATGACTAAGAAGAAAGATCTTGAAAAACTAAAACCCCCACCAAAAATTACCAAAACCCAGGTCTCGGTGCTCCCTGGGAGAAGCACTTTCATAGATGACATCATCTGAAAAGAAGAATCTCAAGCTTCGGTTGGACCTAGAAAAGGATCTACCCGAATCCCTCAGGAAGTAGTTTCACCAACTGCAGCCCAAACTGAGATTCATAGAAAAAACAAAGGGACTGAGCAAAGCTTTTAGAGCATAGATCTTCCACCCCTCAACCCCTTAGAAGAGGGAAACTCTTGTAATCTGGAGGAAGGAAAAGGAGAAACCAACGGGATAGCTAAGATAGACCCACCACCTGATCCTGAATCTCCTGTGAAAGAAGAAGGCATACCCGAAATCCCAGATAGAGGGAGTGCAATCAAATCCTCTAGAGGATCAAATAACCAACCAATTCGAATAAAATATCCGGATCAAGAAATCCCTGAAGATTTATGGCATATTTTCGATCAAATGGAACAACCAAATCCACAACGTCCCCAGACTTCCACATTGGAATATCTGATAGTTGATCCAATCACCAATGCCCCCATGAAGGAAATTCCCCTACAAAACCTGCCAACCTTTCATGGATTAATCTTAGAAGACTTGGATGCATTCTTATTTGAATTTGATGTCCTATGTAGAGGGTATGATTACACCTCTGAACCCCAAAAATTAAAATGGTTCCCCTCCACTTTGAAAGGAGCATCTCTACGCTGGTTTATGGGATTAGGGGGCGGAACTATAAACTCATGGGATGAGATGAAACAAGCCTTCTTGACAAAATATCAGGATTATTGTAGAAATAGAGACTTAAAAGATGAAATCTTTCAAATGACTGCAAAAGAAAATGAATCATTAGAAGAGTATGTTGAGATATTTCAATATAATTTACAAAGATCACCCTATGGTACGTTACCAGGTGAAGTACTTAAGGAAAATCTGATTAAGGGTATGGAAGATGAATGGGTAGAAATGCTGAATTTGATGGGGAAGGGTGACATTTATCAATAAACTTATGATGAAATCATCCTATTGTGCATCAGGTTCTCAGGAGGAAGTTCACAGACCAGATCAGGGATGTGTATCCCCCTCACTAGAAATAAAAATACTACTAGCAGGGTTGTTATGCGAGATGAAGTTGGTAATCTCTTAGAAAACTTAAAAACAAATATTCTGAGCACTCTGACTACACAATTGGATGTATTGCAGGCCAAACAGGAAAAAACAGAAGAAGAACAAATGTTGGCCATATTTTGCCACAGATGCAAAAGAAAACATGGTCCAAGGGATTTCCCTTTGGATGTGGTTCAGGTTTGCGCTATCTGCACCAAAGATCACGACACTGAACAATGCCCATCACTCCCTAGACTGAAATATGTCTTTAGAGAAGCAGAAGAAGAAACAAATCCGTTATATCTGATGGCTCAGCATCGTCAATGGCATAATCGACCTCCAAATACACTATAGGACCCTTCCTCTTTCTTCTCTGGACAGTATAATCAGTAGCAAGCTCCTGGTAGTGTATGGTAGGGTCAACCGTTTACTAATCAGAACTGGCAGCCCCAACAATACCCACCTGCAAATCCCACTTGGAAAAACCAACCCGCTGCAAATCCTTCCTGGCAAAATCAACCAACTGTAATTTCCACTTGGCCTAACTCACAATATCCCACCTCATCCTGGAAAAACTCAAATAACAACATCTACCCTTCACAATGGCCCAACAAGACTACTCAAAACCCAAATTGGAATCAGAATTGACAGTGCCCCATGGGGATAAACAACCAACCCATGGGGATGGCCCCTCAAACTCACCCTACGTTACAAGAACCACTCCAATTGCCCCAAAACCTAAAATCACAATTGCGCCCTTAATTACCAGCCCAACCTCACCCAAATCCAAATAACAGACCAACTCAACTGATCTATATTATGGAGAATGCGGAAGGAGAGACCAACTCGGTAGGGTGCAATGAACTATGGTTGCGATTGGGGCGCATAATCTCTTCTAAAGAAAATAATCTCTTTCAAGAGGAGGAGAATGAAAACAACCAGCAATAATACCCTTGACTGTGGTAATAATAGAAGAAATCGATCAGGGGGGAAACACAGTCAAATCACAAGATCCTGATAAGGATGGAACACCCTCCTCTTTGTTCCCCGAAAGATTGATGATAGCAAAATCAACCGTATGTCCCAACTTCGACATTGTAGGGGAACTCGAGAATTTATATATCAAGATTCCACTCCTGCAAGCTCTTCAAGACATCCCAATTTACGCTAAAATGATCAAGGATCTATGTGGGAGAAAGCCCGTCAGAAAAATTAAAGATCCATCATCAACAGTCTGCGTGGTAGGATCCTTGTCTGATCTAATTTTAGGTAGACAAGAACCGGTCAAATATGCAGATCCGAGGAATCCCATAGTGACTGTTCAGATCCAGGGCTGTTCTTTTCCAAATACACTAGTTGATTTGGGAGCAGCCATCAACATCCTGACTATGTAAACCTACAATACCCTGGGTTTTGACTCCTTCGAACCCACTGCAATAATGTTGCAGTTGGCAAATCAATCGGTAGTTCGACCAGTTGGCACATTACATGATATATCCATGTTCGTCGACTCTTGGGAATATTCGACGGACTTCCTCATCATCAACCCAAGAAGTGGACTTGAAGGGCATCCATTGACACTGGGTAGGCCATGGATCACAACAACAGATGCATACATAGGATGTCGAATGGGTAATATGACAATCACTAGAGGGGGTATCAAAAAGAATCTCATCTTATATCTTTCTGCCAAGCCAAGCCCAACTTTCATATATCCTAAATTTCCACCACCACGATACCCAGAAAAGGATTTGCGAGCCCCTCTCATGCTGGAAGAAGCCCTCAGACTTAAAAACCAGCTAGAGGATGACGTAATCAATGGGTTTATCAATAGTCCAGCCACTGTGAGCAACCCAACCTGCCAGATGCTCCAAGTTGTTCTAGATTGTGAATCACAGGGAGACCTGTTGGAAGATTTAATGGAACAACAAATTCCAACTACAGTCGTTCATAACAGCAAACCCGTTGAGATTGCACCAGGGAGGTCTCTGAACATCAATGCCAATTTAGATGAACAATAGCAACAAAAGCTAATTCAAGTCCTCTCCAAATACCAACAAGCTTTTGCATGGGAATATTTTGATATGAAAGGTATTGATCCGCAACTCTACACACACCACATTTGCATTGAAAGAGATGCTCGACCTATCCGACAACTGTAGAGAATATTGAATCCTCACCTCGGGGATATCGTTAAAGAAGAATTACAAAAGCTGTTGGATGTAGATTTTATATATCCCATCTCAGATAGTTGATGGGTTTCCCCATTAGTGATCGTCCCAAAGAAAAATGGGAAATGGCGAATCTGTGTTGACTACAGGGAACTTAACAAAACCACTAAAAAAGACCACTTCCCTTTGCCTTTCATTGATCAGGTCCTAGATACTTTGGCAGGCAAGAAATTATTTTCTTTCCTATAGGGTTTTAGTGGGTACAATCAGATTCATATTGCCCCAAAAGATCAAGATAAAACTACATTCACATGCCCCTGGGGAACTTTTGTATACAGAGTATTACCCTTTGGACTTTGTAACACTCCAGCCACTTTTCAAAGTGCCATTCTGAGCATATTCAACGATCTGATCAACGAAGGACTTGAAGTCTATATGGATGATTTCACTCCTTATGGCGACAACTTCAATCAAGCATTGAATAATCTGGAGAAAGTACTAGAATGGTGCATTGCGACCAAGTTATGTTTAAGCCATGAAAAATGTCACATGATGACAGAAGGTGTGGTACTAGGGAATTATATCTCTGCAGAAGGAATTAGAGTAGATCCAGAAAAAATAGAGGACTCAAGAAGTTGATCTCAACAACACTGGTGTTGAGGGGACCAAATTGGAAAATACCATTTCACATCTCCACTGATGCATCAGATATTTTCATAGGTGTTGTCCTCGGACAGGAAGAAGACAAGAAACCCTATGCCATTTATTTTATTAGCAAGAATCTTACTCCAGCTGAACTTAATTATACAGTAACAGAGAAAGAGTTTTTAGTTGTTATACATGCCATCAATAAATTTCTTCATTATATAACAGGGTATCTGGTTATTCTGTATACTGATCATTCTGCTATCAGATATCTAGCTAATAAACTGATTACTAATGGACGGGTCACTCGATGGTTATTACTATTGCAGGAATTTGATATCACCATCAAAGATAGACCCGGGAGAGAAAATCTTGTCGTAGACTTCCTATCTCGCATACCCAAAACAGACGACTCCTTAACAGTCGAAGATCAATTTCCAGACGAGCATCTGTTTGTCATTACTACAAAGCCACCTTGGTACGCTGATGTGGAAAATTATCTAGAAGTGGGAAGATTACCGGCACATCTTTCATCAAGGGAAAGAAAACTGATCGTCCAACATAGTGCACGATTCGCCTGGATCAGTGGATATTATTTCCATACAGGAGTTGATCTTCAGATCTACAAATGCATACGAGATGACGAAATCTACGACATACTAAAAGCCGGAAATGATGAGCCCTATGGTGGGATTGCAGATCACAGGACTGGACACAAAATTTTGCAGATGGGCTATTATTGGCCCTCAATATTCAGAGACATGAAGAAATATGTCCAAATTTGCAATAGTTGTCAACGGATGGGAAAACCAGGTCAAGCTGATGAAATTCCTCTGAAAGCACAAGTAGTTGCAGAACCATTTGAGAGATGGGCACTAGACTTCATTGGCCCCTTTAATCCAAAGTCAAATCAGAAGGCCTATATTCTAGTTGCAACGGACTACATGACTAAATGGGTAGAGGCAGAAGCCTTACCAAATGCAACAGAAGTAGTCATCAAATTTATTTTCAAATTATTCATACGCTATGGACTACCAAGAGAGGTAATTACTAATGGGGGGTCACAATTTACAGCTCATAGAATCACCACCACCCTGGATAATTATCATATTAAACATAAAATTACTTCTCCATACCATCCACAAGAAAATGGCCAAGTAGAAAGCACCAATAAAGTCCTGGAGGCAATCCTGACAAAGACTGTCTCAAAAAACAGACAGAATTGGGCTTCTGATCTCCCAAATGCCTTATGGGCTTACCACACAACATGATCTAATACCACTGGCTACTCTCCTTATCATTTATTCTATGGCGAAGAACCCATCTTCCCAATCGAGTTTGAAATCAAGACTCTAAGGATGGCCCAAGAAATCAGACTAGATCTTACAAAAGCACATAAACAATGCCTTCACCAACTCAACGAATTGGTTGAAGCACACATGTTTGTTGTATAGCCTACAACTGTTATTCAACAATAGAGAACGACCTGGCACAACAAGCATATCAAGAAAAAATCATTCAAAAAAGGTGATTGGGTGCTCCTCTATGATTCCAGATTTCAGGATTTTTCGGAAAAATTACAAACACGGTGGTTGGGACCATACGAAATCAATGAATTCCATGATAATGGCATAGTCATGTTAAGCACCATCAATGGGTCTGGATCTCCATTTCGGGTCAATGAACACTGTCTACGACTCTATCATCAACCGCCCTCAAAAGAATCTTTCTACCAGGAAGTAAGTAAGCACCCTACCGTTTGAATTTTGGTTCGCTGGGAAGGTAATCCAGCCACCCCAACTCCATAAATGTTGAATTCTATTGACACTATACATACTGTATATAGTTTTTTCCTATAGATTTTATTTAGTTTTTTTATTATTTTTGACAGTCACTTGAGAAAATAAGAACTAGGGAGGACAACTATAATGAAACTCATAACATTAACAAACCATCCACTACTTAATTTTGAAATTGAATTTAGTTGATGAATAATCAACCTTGGATTCAAGCAAAACACGTTTCCAGGTTTCTAAAAATTACCTATTCAGATGGTTAAAAACTTAACAATTGTTGTTCCTTTTTGCGCGCTTGTTGTTCCTTTGAACGAAACAATTGTCATTCCTTTTGTGCACCCGTTGTTCCTTTTGAACACTTGTTGTTCCTTTTGCACGCTTTTTGTTCCTTTGAACGGAACAATTGTTGTTCCTTTTGCGCGCTTGTTGTTCCTTTGAACGGAACAATTGTCGTTCCCTTTGCGCGCTCGCTGTTCCTTTGAACGGAACAATTGTCATTCATTTTGCGCGCCATTGTTCCTTTTGAACACTTGTTGTTCCCTTTTGCGCGCTTGTTGTTCCTTTGAACCGAACAATTGACGTTCCTTCTGTGCGCCCCCTGTTCCTTTGAATGAAACAATTGACGTTCCTTTTATGTGCCCGTTGTTCCTTTTGCACACCTGCTGTTCATTTTGTCATTCCTTCCCTACATTGCTGATAAAACGCCAAACCATTCCTTTGGGGTACAATTTTCACCAACATTATTTCTAATGATCTATCATTATTTTGTGGACTATCTCCCATACCTTATCAAATTGTTTTTTGGATTACTTTCTTCGAAATATCTTAAACCTTGTTCATAACTTGTAACCACCATAATTCGTTTCTTTTCCCTTATACATAAAAATACACTTAAATGATATCTCGCCTTTATATTATAATAAGGAGTCTGCGACAAACTTTTACTTGGCATTCTTACACTTCTTTACACCATCCCTTACTCTTAAGGAGTGGATGAGCCTCCCTTCATAAACCTCTAAAAAAAAAAGAGCAATAAAATTTCTTTCTTTTCCCACAAATAATAGAGGGTCTCATCACAAGCCAACCTACCACAATCATAGGATACTAACCTAAGTGACATTCACACTATGGCTACCACACCAGGGCAATGGCCTTTGACATTTTCTTTTGTCAAAGGACAAGAGGTCTCATCACAAGCTGACTTGTTCACTTAAGTTACACTCTAGTGAGTGGAATTACCATCATCTGGATACCAAACTAGGATAATGGTCTTTTTTTTGGGAAAAGACGACTTAAATAAAAATAAATAAATAAAAACGATACGTAATAAAAAAAAATCCACAAAGAATAGCGGGTCTCATCACGGGCCAACCTACCGCGATCATAAGATAATAACATAAGTGACATTCCCATTATGGTTACCACACCAGGGAAATGACCTTTGACATTTTCTCGTCAAAGGACAAGGGGTCTCATCACGAGCCAACTTGTTCACCTAAGTTACAATCTAGTGAGTGGCATTATCACCATCTGGCTACCAAACCAGGATAATGGTCTTTTTGGAAAAGACAATTCAAATAATTATCAAGGATACAAGCTCATCTAAGGGTTAAAAGGAAACCTTGTCAAGGCTATGGATGCCTGCTAGCAACAGTGGCTCTGCCTGTGGTATGGAAGTTTACCTTAAATTCCAAGTTTTTGCATGTCTCTAGATTTCCTTCACTCAATAACGAGGCTATCATTTCGGTTGTATTCAATAAAATGGAAAAGTAACAACATTATGATATGTGGGATATTATTTAAATGAACATATTTAATTTATTCGGCATATGTATCCTTAAAGCATTCTTTTGAGTATAGGTATATTTCAATTCCACGAAAGAGGACTAACCTTTAATGATTACCGCTAAAATATGTTGTTTGAAAATTAATCATTGATCCCCATTGGCGACAGTAGTACAATCATTACCCCTCACCATCAATACCTACACTCATTACTTCCCCCTACACTGACAGTCTAGGTGAACCTTTATATTAATGAGGGGAGTGGATGCTTGACACACTTCTCCATAAGATAGTAATGATTGTAATAAATACCCACATTTGTAAACACTTGTCGTTCTCTGATATTTTCTATTTTTGGTAATTTTTTCCTCCAAGATGGTCTAACCAAGTCTGCTACCAGGAACGACAGTCGTCCACATTTTCTCACAAAAATGGGTGGCATAAGTGTGCACAGGGATCCAACTTTACTACAGGCTATAGAGCAGGCAAGAGAAATCCTACACCGTCTGGGGTGGACATAGTACTTTAACTGTTTGCAAGGATATGACACGAATGTCATGCTTGAATTCTTTCAAAATCTACAGGGAGAAATCTCTATGGTGTGAGGCATACAAATCTCAGTCGCCCCGAAAATCTTAGCAGAGGTCACAGGCCTCCCTAACACGGGCATTCAATGGACAAGAAGATACACAACACTGAAGGAAGCTGTGGAAACTTTCACAGACCCTAGGGAAGAATTGGATAAGAAGGGAAAGGGACTTAATCCCAGTACCCTCAGAGAACAATGGAAGGAACTGGAAGGGGGTAATTCAGTGGTAGATCACCTGTGATGGATGATACGATGTAATTCGACCTCGTCACCTCAAATTGCCAGTAGATTTAAAACAACGGTTAGTACTTGATCTACCTTTCTTTCTGAATGCCATATTACATGAGGTTTCCTTAAGAACATAGAAGTCTAAGGATCCTGTTACTGTTATCATCCACCACATATTATTTAAATTGATAACAAATAAAACACTGAGTCAAACTCAATTGACCTAGGATAGTCTGATTGAAGCCAATAGGCCTCCACAACTGGAGCAGCCTGAATTATGCCATGAATACCCACCAGAGGAAATTGAAGATAGATAGGCAGAGGAGACTACCGCCCAAAGAGAAATTCCATCTCCTCAAACCGAAGCTGAGGCAGACCCTGCCCAAATCACAGAGGCCCAGACCTCACAAACACAGGCATTAACGAAAAAGAGGAAGAGAGTAACAACTTCCCCTAAATCCATAATTAAGACAAGGAGGAGAAGCAAACGAATTCAGGAAACAACTGAAGCAATTCAGGGTACATCAAAACAGCCTGAAGAACTTCATAATTCTACAGAACAGTCTCCACAGGAAAATGTTCAATAAATTGGGAAAGAAGAATAGACCTCACAGAGGAATGATCAGGAAGACACCCAACCAACATTAGAGCATCTAACAGAACAATTTTTGAAGAGCTATGAAGTAGAAATAGCTCAGGTTTTGGGAATCTTAGGAACCTCAACTGACAGAGGCACAAATAATCCAGAAAAATGCCCAGAACAAGCCTCCTCTTCAAAACCAACTGAAGATTTTCCTGATATTGAAATGTCTTTCCCATAGGACACAACACATGAAGAACCTCATTTTGAAATAAAAATCCCTCTTGGAGAGAAAAAACATTTGGAAGAAACAGAGGAACAACCATCTATTGGCCAGAATGAAGAAGACCTTGAGACCTCTCATATACAGAAATCAGCCAAGAGCCATAAGAAAATTAGAAAGTTAAAAAAGAAAACAAATTGTTGAAGAAAAAGGCTAAGGAGGCTGAAGTATTAAAGAAAAAGGCGGGTAAACTCAAGGAAATTATTAAAGAATTGAGGAAGCAGCTAGAACAAGCAGATAAGGCCCATAGAAGAAAGAAAAACAAAAGGGCCAGAATGCAAGGAAGAAACCCTCTTCCTAAAGAAGCAGTTAGTACAAATTATGTGGGGATACAGACAGACCCTGAAGAAATAGTAGTAGAAGAAATAGTAGCTCAGAATGAGGAAGCAATTCCTTTAGAAACACAAGAAAATATGACAGCTACAAAAACAATTGATGATGAGGTGTAAAAAGATACCTCAGTATTAGAGGAAACAACTCAACTCCTTGAGAAGAATGCTACCATCAAGAGATTGGAGGAAGAATTGATGCAATCTCAACAAACCCTAGTTCAAAACAAAAATGAATTACTGACTATGGCAGAGCATCAGACACTCCAGTCCCAAAGACAGAGTGTTATTGTGGATAGAATGGAAGCAGATCTTACACACGCCCAACAAGCATTAACTCAATCCAGGGAGGATATGGGCACTATGGAAGAATACCAAGCATCCCAATCTCAAGCACAGGGTGTCACCATTAATAAACTAAAGGCGGAGCTGGGACAAGCCCAGTGAGCATTGGCTCAACACCAACATGAGATGGTCACTAGGGATGAACATCAAAAGATTGTTAAACAACTGAAGGACATGACAACAAAAAAGAGTGAGACCTATGTTGAGCTCGCCAGATCCCAAGGGAAGGTAAAAAAGGTACAAACCCAATTGGAAAAAGATTTGGAGAAAATCAAAGAAATCTGTGATGTCTACTTTGATGTTATTAATTGCAGAGCCCCTACCACCAATTACACTTTATTCTTGCTAGAACGATATCTATTATTGAGAGTGAAGGCCATCAGATCATGTAAACCTATTTCATTTTCCATTGTACCTAATTTTATTTCATGTTTCAGAGAGTAGGACGAAAAGGTACAATACTTTTTGTGTGAGTTATACTTTCATAATTTCATTCTGGAAGAAGAAAGGAAAGATAACCCTGGCCCATTCATAGGTGACATAAAGTTTCAGGCATTTTTGTCATTTACTCAGAACCAATTCAGATGGGGTAAAGCTCATAAAACCTTCCTAAAGAGGGAAAATGGGCTAGATCTTTGGATCAGGGAAGAGCCTCCAAAGTCCTTTCCATCCATTATGTGACATAAAACCTTTATGAAAAGAGGGGGGGTCATAGACTCCTTATCCCCTATCCATCTGCAGGTTATACGTTCAGGTATCACTCATTTTAGAGAGCTTAAGGAATAAGCTCTTGTTTCTTTCAAAATGAGATGGGATGCATCGTCCAGTGAAGTAAGGAGTAGGGAACTCTTTGGGTACATTAATTTCTTTCTAGCTACCTTCAGAATAGAAAGGTATTCTAGACTGCTCCAAGAAGAAGGGCCTACTTGGATTGGGTGTATATATAATCCCCCTATCATATGGTTTCCTCCAGAAAGTTACCAAAACGATTATCAAATTAACAAGAAAAGGGAGGATGTTGCTTTTGGAGAACTCAAAAGAAGCAATGAATTTAGGAGGCCTGGTGAACCAACCTTTCCACCTTACAACATTACTACTTTACATGTAAGATCTCAACTATCATGAGGACATGCAAGAAGGTAAGCTGGGGGGTATGTTAGTTTATGAAAAAGGTATAAATATCTTCCTTTTTCTCACATTTTATGATATCATCTTGATTGACTTTTCAGTTATTTAGGAGAAAATAGGATAGAAAATGAATAATATACTTTTAGCGTTATTGTTGAAATTAGATTACATAGATCCTAAAATATGATTGGAATTGTCTGGTTTTATTACAGGATTGGTTAAATATTGTCAAACCCAAGATAGCAAAGGAAATCTTGAAGATGCGCAAGCTATTGGAGGTTGAGGACTTTATGGCGCAAGGAAGTTTTGAAGATGATTAAGTTTCTTATATTGTAACTTTATAATAGTAAATCAATCCTGAGGATCTCTCGATCCTCAAGATAGCTTAATTTACCCATATTATTGTAATATATAAAAGGTAAATAGATCCCGAAAAGATATAGAAGAATTGCACCCAAGAACTCAGAACTTAGAATTGCTCCGCGTTAGCAGTTTTTGTAAATGTTGTACCATCTATGAAATCAATAAAATCTTTGAGCGATTTTACCATTTCTACATACTGAGTTTCGAATAGCAGAGCTTCTAAGGACCAAGGGCCCAGTCTGAAGGAACTACTGTTCGACCTGTAATTGTATCAACTCAATTTCTGTTTTGTGATTCGATTCCCTTTTACAGTAGTTAAATGAATGCATAAGTGTGTTGATGATTTTATATCATTTGCAAGAGATAGATATTTCCTTAAGAATTAGATGATTGTTGTTCCAATTTATATTACTGATATTTGATGCGTGACAGTTCCTCATAAGTTCATATGCGTTGTTCCTTTTAATTAGATTCGCAATTGTTGTTCCTTTCAATTAGTTTACATTTGTTGTTCCTTTCAATTGGTTTACATGTGTTGTTCATTTCAATTAAGATATAGTTGCTATTCCTTTCAATACAAGTACAATTGATGTCTCCTTTGATTAGATTATAGTCGTTGTTTCTTTCCATAGATAGAGTAATTCGCCTTTTTCCTTTCCAGTAATTTGATTCATAATAATAGTCAATTCTACAAGTCTTTATTTAGATTCAATTACTGCTTTTAGTTAAAATGAATTCAATAGATTAATTAATTCCTTTCCATTGCACAACATTAGATTTCAAATCCTAGAATCTTTAATGAATGTTTGAGGAACTTGATTGTTGATAAACTCAGATTTGCTTCAACTACACGATTTTAGCCTCTACGGGCTATCTGCATAGACTTTGTTGATATTCTTGAGATAAAAGAAGAATCCTTGAGTTGATAAATTAATGTTAAACTAAGGTTGTTTTTAGACATCTTTAGACCCCAACAACAGGGGAGAAGAGAGATCTTCATATATTAATCATATGCAAACAACAATAAGACATTATAACTCATTCATATTATCAACACCTTCATCACCCAAGTATGGGTTCCTCAAACTTTAACCACTTATTAACTTCTACTTTGTCTACAAGTTCTAACTTTACTTCAGATGGAAGTCTTGAATAAAGTTTAAGCCCAATTCAAAGTCAGAAATACAATCAAGAATAAGAATATTTGATGGTGTAACATCTAAAAAAACCATAAATATATGCTCCAAAACAATTCACTAGCATATGGGTGCTCTAATTGGTCTATTTCCCCTTCTCTCAACATAAGACTCCAATTTATACCATGAGAAGACAATTTGTTTTATTAGGGATGGGGATTAGGGTTTTACAAGTGTAAGGATCCAATGATCCTTTCTAAAGAGTGAACATTTTACACATTTATTATTATTTTTGGCCATTTTGGAGGCACTCACAAGTTGCATGAAAGAAACTCATGAGCATCATGCTCATGTGCAATTTTCTTTAAGGAAGTTCACATGTAACAAAGTTAAAGGCTCAAAATATCATGAATAAAATGGAGAAAAAAATGGTATGGTCATTAATGAATGGCCAACAAATCAACATTGTTCAAGAGTGACCAAATGAAGCTATAAAATATGCCCCCTAATGTATGAGGTTAGAAGGGAAGCTAATGTTTGAAATACATTATAAAACATAGAGGAAGATGACAAGTGAACCCAAGTGGAGTTCAACAAACTTGAGATATAAAAGGTACCTACAAACAAAAACCAAAGTATCATATGACTCTATTCCTCTAGGTGGGAATACTCATGCTTAAGAGAAAAATAATCATGGCTTCTATATTGAGTACATTGTTAATACATGAAGCATGAATAGAATACAATATCATAGTCTCCAAATAATACACAGTTGATCCTCATAAAAAATGGTATCATAGCCATAAAAAATACACAATGAATATATATCTTAGAATACATCAAGAGAACAACTGAAACTATAAAGAGTTCAAGACCAATTCTCCAAAATCACCGATGCAAAATCGATAGGTGGTAATATAGGAACAAATTAAGTTGTGGAATTAAAAGTGGAATGCCACTATAGCCCAAGGTATTCAACCAAATATACCATAAGTATGAATTTTTACCATGTGAATGAATGATCTAAACTCGAACATGGAAGAAACCATTGATCACTTGTCATTGATGCATACTATTGGCATATGTGAGGTAACCCACCAATAATGATAATGGGCATCAAGGTACCTAGTATATTATAGTAGATGTGAATAGACATGAATATGTTGCACACTTGTAGAATATACCAATTAGGTGTCATTGAGGTATACCCACTATCAATAGTGAAGAAACCTTCCATTAATGAATGCACTCCCCAAGGTATTATAAATGTCTCTAAATATTATTCCCAAAGAAAATGAGTTGATGTTGATAGGAAGAGATCCACTGGAAGGAAAGAATTAAGGTATCTCTCATAAACCAACATAATAAAGTATTAGGAACATGACATGATTTGAAGGTCTTGGACAATGATTGAAAATTACATTTTCCAAATGCATTATATGAAAATAGTATATAAAAAACAATACCTCGAGAAACAATCAATGATGAAAATCATTGTTAGAGGAAAAGTATTCCACTAATAGGGAAATAGAATATGAGGTACAACAAAAATCCCACTATGTGAATAAGGATATTACTATTGAACACAAGGGGAACCACTCAATAAGAGACCAATAGTGAATTTTCATTAATGAGCAAAAGGAAACCTACCAATGATGAAAGTAAGTTCCAAGGTTCTACTGAGTCTAATTCTATATCCTAGAGCAATTTGTTGCAGTTGATAAGAGAAGAACCACTAGTAAGAAGGAAATGATGAACCGAGAACAACTTGACAATAGGGAAGGAAGAAATGGACCATCAAGAAATCTAAATAATGACTAGCTTAGGCAAAAGACATCCCTTGAAAATAAAAAATGATGCAATGGTGACTTGGGTAACAACTAATGCCAAAAGGACCAATGATATCAACCATCAATGCAAGAGGCATTGAGGCATTGAGGTATTATCCATAGTGATTCGAATATTAAACAATTGGATGATCCAAAACTCAAAATCATGGTATAATTGTTAATGTAATATTAAGACCAAACTGTAGAGAACTGGTGCAAAACAGGTTCTTTGTTCAAGGGTGGCATGACTTTATTTCTACTATATACACACAGATTATAGAGATCTTGATTCTTCCCCTTTACATTTTTATAAATATTTATTTTTTTGTCTTTTTCCTATCATAATATATTGATAAAAGAATAAAATATTGTCTTGATATAGTGGAATACATAAGCATCCTAGGGAATGAAACTATGTTCCAAGTTCACAAAATAGAAAATGCAAAACAAAGAGTAAAACAAGTGTTGTGTAGGAAATGGATGCTCACAACTGTGTCTCTTCTAGAGATAAGGTTTGAAATGAATGAGCATATGATGAAACTAGTGAGAGACAAAATCAAACGCAATGGAAATAAGAAGGATGCAATAGAGCATTACGAACATATGTGCAAACAACATAAGCAATGAAAATGCATGCCGAACAAAATAAATATGAGCCCACTAGGGAATGACCAAAAAAATAATGAGAGTGACTCATATGGGTTCAAAATCAATGTCATGGTAGAACCAATAAGAATCATGAGCCTATGAGAGAACTCAGTATGGGCACCAAAATATAAACAAGGTGATAACTAGGGTAGCCTATGATAGGTAGGCTCTATCATGCAAGTTACAACACATTGTTGATAGGTATGGTTAAATGACACAACTTAGTGGTGTTGATCGTAAGGCATAAAAGTTATATAAAAAGGTTGACAATGAAAAATGTGAGGTGGGGATACCTATTCCTACATGCCAAGACAAAACTATTTACCTCAATATCTATAGAAATTGACATTGAAAATTCCAAATAAAAGTCACATTACACCTTCTGTGGACTTGCAAACTATAAAAAAAAAACTTCATCAAGATTAAATTAGTTGATAATCCATAAGAAAACGTGAAGTAAAATGACACACTATAATGAAAAAGATGGTGAAAAAGGTCTATTAATAGAGTAAAAATGTCATTTTTACCATGTTTATTTAAAATTTACCCCAAAAATTTCAAGAGCATCAACTAGTGGATTTGAGTTTCACATGAGCCAAGTACTTCACACTAACCTCCTCTTTATTTTCCATGCTTCTATTTTAAAAAATGGATTTTTTCCTGCTAAGGACTGATACATACTTTCATTTTTGTATTCCCATGGGTTCTCCTCTTATGGTTAAAAAGAAAACAACCCTACTTGCAACCTTTCTTAAGAAAATTTGTGAGTGATTGGAGTTGTCATAATAGAAAGATGTGAGCACCTCCCCCAAAATCGAAAATTGAAAACCTAAAAAATGTCACTAACTTATGAAACTTTTGTTGATTGTGTAGGATATCTAAAATGGTGATAACATGGAGAGAAAGAGAGGAAAAGGAGGATGATAAACTTACCTTAGGTGATCCAATGGCACTATATCCTTTATGGGATTGTAGACTCCTGAAATTTATCAGGTGTCCATACATATGAACCTAAACACAACTGTTATAGAGACTAGTCAACTATTGGGATCTTGATCATGACAGAATCATGCTTGATTATGACTTCGTTAAGTTCAAGGTAGAGGACATATATTTCCTAATAGGATTATCCTATCGAGGTGAGCTAGTAGTCTTGAAAGGAGGTGGTCGAGGAGGTGAAATACACATTATTTCAAAGAACATATACATATTGTGCTACAAATGTGTATAAAGTGAGAAACCATGTCCCTATCAATCTAGGGCATGCACCTCAAAATCAATCTATTAACCTTGACTTAATTTGCAAGGAAAACAAATCCACACTTAGCTTCATGGGATCTAATGAGTTATGGAGTCGAGTGTCTTAGGCCCATAATGTTTGAATCGTTGACAAGTCTTCTTGTTAACATGAAGACTCAACTTATTGATTGTAGGTTAGGGATGGAAAATAACTGTGTATATGGGAGTATAATTTATACGTTCTTTTTAGAGAGACTTTAGAAATGTGCCCATGCATCTCCATTCCACTGGCTAGGTGGAATGAGTTGATGTATAGGCTAGAGGGAGGGCTAGTCACCAATGCCTTCTTAGTTGATTTTTTTGATTGGTGGTATAAGTAATTGATAGAGAGAGAGAGAGAGAGAGAGAGAGAGAGAGAGAGATGACTGCCCATATGACTTTTGGTAGGATCCCAAGCTAGAACTTCCCCTTGGAGCCTAATGTGGTGATATTGGCAAGCACAATTTTTTGTCTTTTAAAATATATCTTGATGTTTTTATATTTTAAAATATTTATTTTTTATGAATTTCATAGGTATAATTCTTGGAATCCAATGTCAATAAAACAAATTTTTTGGTGTTATAGAATTAGGCCTAGTCTGACTAGATGGGTTCCCTAGGAACTAACAAAAAAGGCCATAATCAAGATCAATAATCTAATGAGTAGATGCCATGGATATTGCAAGAGTTCTCTAAGAAGTTCAATGGAACCTTGATTGTTTCACCACCATAGTGCCCATGACCCATATCAAAGATCTCCCATATTAGCTCTAGAGACATGTAGTGGGAGTACCATGATTGTGGGTATGATTCCTATGGTGGTTGGACACAATGATCATCTGTTATCATGGAGTTCATGCAAGGTATAATTCTGATGAGTAGTCCTGATTATATTCATCTTTTTCATTCACAGAAATAGATCCACATCATATCATCAAAGATTGTATAACCTAATTTTGTATATGACATTTTATATTTTGGACATGATGACATTTTATTATATATACATATATACATGATTTCAATCCTACCTATATGTGCATAAATTTATGTGATTGTTATTTCATGATTATATACATGCATGCTTTGATTAAATTTTAAATGCGGCAAATGCTAAAAACACTTAGCTAATAATTTAGTTAATTCATTAAATCTTCTTGGCACATGAATATATATAACAAATTCAAAGTAATGTTCAATAAGTCTCACCCATAAATACTTCTAGAGAAGCACAATATCATGCATGTGATAAACATTATTTAGTTGTAACACTAATAGTTGTAAATCCAAGTAGGCATTCATATGTTGTATACTGAATGCAATAGCTTCTAACAAAAGTTCAATAATTCCACTATACTAAGAAACATTATTGGCTATAGGACTAAGGAAAATTCCATATAATTTCATGATATGGAATATGGGATAATAAATCACCCAAGTTATGGAAGAAATGTTTTGAGTGCATTGATTGGCACGATATATGGATCCTACATATATAGGTGCATTTGATGACATCTACCAATCAAGCTGAAGGCATAATAAGCAAGGATCGAAAATCAAAATAAAATAAAACTAAATCTAAATACTTATATATGACATGTACAAGGGTATCATAAGGAAGTTTCCTATTCATAATACATTTTCAAGCAAATCCTACCTTGATAATTGATGATCTCATTAGTTCATTTTCATAAAGTGCACATAAAAATGTAAGGACCATGCCACATAGGTTCAAATTTTGTTTCCCGCAACTTATCATTATCCTAATCATGGACTAGAACTAAGTCTCCTTCAAAAAAGACAGGAGGATGGAAACTTTTATAATGTTTAGCTTTAACACCCTTGTTATGGGCATCATTTGTAGTTGCCACATTGTGATAATGTTCTTCAAGGTGTTCCAAATATACAAGGAATTCCTCCTCTGAGGATGTATTGGGAAAGAGATAAATAACTAATTGTAACAAATGGATTTGACATTCAATCAACAGGATTGATTCCACTCCATGCATAAGCTAGAATGGGGTCAATCCTATTGTGGTTTTGATTGAAGTTAAATATGCCCAAAAATCCAGAAATAACATTAAATTCTAGTTGGATTGATTTTTATCAATTGTCCTTTGGAGCATGGTTTTCAAAACCTTATTGATGGCTTCTACTTTCCCATTTTCTTGAGGATAGTACATAAATGAATGTTCTTATCAACAACCCGACTTGGTTTTGAATTCCATCATCATCTTATTTTGGATATGCATTATGTGATCAGTGATGATCTTTCTGGGTACACCAAGCCTAATTATAATGTGATTGAATAAGAATAAGAATTTTTTCTTACTGTCATTTGTGAAGTCCCACTATTTAAAGTAGTCAGTGGCCACATAATGTACTTATCATTGTTGGTAGAAGCTAGATGACACATCATAAAATCAAACCCCAACTTGGAGATGAGACCAATGATGACAAATGAGTGGGATGAGCATGCAATTTATTTGTAAGTTCTTGACAAGGATTACATTTCTTAATCACTTCAACATATATTAAAACTCTAATGGCCAGAAATATCTTATGTGCAATATTTTATGGGTTGTTGCTAACCCAAGTAGAAAATATCTACTTTCTCTGCTATGACAATCATTTAGAACCTTCTCATCATTTTCATGAGTTAAACATTGATGTAAGATTAGGTCAATCCCGTCCCTGAGGTGTAGGACAGTTGGTGACGGAGTGTGTTGTTAAGGCGCTCTGTGATGTTAAAGTCACCGGTTCGAAACCTGCGGGGACAAAAAATCCAGCCATGTTAAGGGTTGGTGTGGCTCAGGCCAGGTGTGATCCCCGGGTGATTTTGATGGCTTAAATGACCCTAAGTTGCAGTTTATTAGCCACAGGTTAGTCCCACATGTCACGGACAAACTAACAACAAAAAAAAAAGATTAGGTCAATCCCTAGATTATACAAATTTTCACCAATTTTGTTGTAATTCTTCGCATGGTGGTGAATGTGTTAGTGTTCACTGTGAGAAAGGTGAGAAGGGAACCATGAGTTTGGAGATACACCATAATGTATCCATACCAAGGGTCACTTAAGGAAATAAGGAATATAAGTTCATATGGAAATGACTCATTCTCAATAGGATCCTCATTGTCTTGAGGTAACTTTGACATCAAATTAGAAAAAATCCAAGGACTTCTTTGATTTAGAGGAAACAAATTCTAAATTAAACTCCTACAAGATTAAAATCCATTTGGTATATTCCCCTCAGTTATTAGTTAGGTCAAGATATGCTACATGGGATTAGTTTCCACAATAAAAGTCGTTCATCTAAGAAGTATATAATGTTGAAGTTGTTGTATAACATGAACTACTATCAGGGCCAACTTATTCACATGGGAATAATACAACTCAGATGCAACAATCCCTTTACTAAGGTAATAGATCACATGATATTGATTTGATTCAACCTCTTGAACCAAAAACATAGCAATGGTTGGTTCAAATGCTGCAATATATAATATAAATTCTTCTTTGCAGTCAAGTGCACTTAGAAATGAGGTGGACATTAGAGCCTTTTTCAAGGAATAGAATGATTATTGGACTTGATCATACCACATAAATGAGACTTCATTCTTTAAAAGGCACATGAATCCTTTTGTGATCTCACATAATTTGTGATGATATTTCAAAAAATGTTTGATTTTACTTGGATGCAACTATAATATCACCTCAACCTCAAATAATTCAACCATTATCCTATACTTGGAAATGGTGAAACCAATAAGTCACCTTGTCATGACATAAAAGATGCACTTGTTAGGATTCATCAAATCTTGCATTACTGGCATCTTTCGAATACAGTGCGAAGATGAACTACATGACCAACCCTTTTATTTGACTGAGTGGACAAATCATCTAGATGGGATTACACAATGTGCTTGATGTTGTGAAACACATACAACATGGCCCACAAGAATATGGCTCCAGAATTTTTAATACCAAAAATAATTTTCCTATAAGAAAAAATACCCCAAGGATAGATAAAGGAAATATTACATTGATATTCCTAATGGATTTGAATCTAGTTGTAGTTGGAAAATCCATCCATGATTGAAAATATATCATTTCCAACATATTAATCAATGATATGATTGATGAATGGTGTGGGATAGCTCTCATTGGGACATTATTTGTTCAGATCACAAAAATAATTGTAGATTTGAATGGTCCCTTGTTTCTTATCAACAAGAACCAAATTAGATGCCCATTTGGTTAGGGGAATTGGATAGATAAAGATATCTTTCAATAAATTTTCTACTTTTTTATTTATGGTAACTCATTTTCTCAAATTCACTAATCATATCTTTTGTTGAATAAGATTAGCATTCTTGTAAGTTTTAATTTCATGTTGATAATCCAAGGGTCAATTCCAAGCATTTCTTCATAATACCAAGTGAAAAATTGTGAAATTCCTTTAAAAGAGCACTATAGGTCTAAACATATTTAGGGGAAAAGTCAACTCCGATCAGGGATTTTTCCATGACATTGGGTTTTATCAAGATATTGATTGGCATAGTATTAGATATATTTACCATATTTCCTTATGCATACACATTTTGTGTATGGAAAAGACTCTAATACTAATCAAAATATCCATGGGCAATGAGACCCCTGTCTCCAATCTCCATTTGATCCAATTCAAGAAGAATGTATGAGTGGTGGTTGATGCAGGAGCATCGCCAAATCATCAAGCGAGCCAGCGCGGAAGTGGAGGACAGCTGGACAAGCCAGCACAAATTTTTGAAAATGCCTGGGAATTTTTGCACGATATTAAATGACTCATTTAAGAGATGGCGCACTTGTATATTGTAATGGACCTTGAGTGGATAGCTCTCGTCCTTAGGTAGATAGTCGACATTTAATATAGTTAATGCTGATAGATAGGAATTTAATTTTAGATTTGATAGCTTTAGAGTCCAAGAGGGAAAACGGATATAGACACCCTCATTGTATCATTGTAACATAATTCAGAAGCAGGAAGAGAGAGAAAGTAGAGAATTGTGTAGAGAACACCCATGTACTGATAGTTGAATTAATAGAAGAAGATTGATTCAATTTCATGGTTTTGTGTTTGATCCTCTGTGTATTGAGGTTATGCTCATGGATGTTTATTTCCTGTTGTGAATTTCCTTTTATATGTTGTGTAGGTGATTTCATGGTGGAATTGAAGTCTGAAAGGAAGAGTGAATGAGTTTCAATTGTTTCTCTAATTGAGCCAGAGGATTCCTGTAAGGAGTGAAGTTGAATTGTCCACAAGGAGTGGTTGACAGAAGGGTTCAATTAGAGATAGCTTTAGTTCTAATTTCCTCGAAGGTGCAGAGAGGCACAGTTCCGTGCAAGGAGTGCGTAGGCCAAGGGAGAGCCTCAGGGTTGCAAACCTGAGCAAGGAACTGAAAGACTGTTGCTGCAGGAGTGCGCAGAGTCGAGAGACTTCAACACTTAGACATCGTTGAAGGTTTTCCGCAAGGAGTGTGCGCAAGAAGCTCTCTGAAGGAATTGAGAATTGTAAACAAGCTCAGGAAGGATATACCTTTGAGTTCGTCCAAGGACAGTGCAGACAAGTTGTGTCTGGAAGGCTTTCCAGAAGTGTTGTAAGTTACGCGCAAGTGGACGGGGTCCACAGAGGAACAATCTGTCATTTCGCAGAACCATCAAAGGAAGAAAGGACGGAAAAAATCCTTTGAAGAGATTTTGTGAAGTTCTGTGGGATGTTGGATCTCACGGAGGTGCGAGGAGGTTACAGTGTAAGCGTGGAAGAGGTTCGAAGCTCAGGAGGAAGGGCAGAGCCGTCGATCCCAAGTCACAGAGACCGTCATATCTACATGTGATATCATGTATCAGGGATTCGCAAGTCGAAGCTCCAAGTTGTCACAACGAGTATTGCGATATTGCGATCCGCGATATCCCGACAAGTCCAGAACCGTTCATCGTTGAGGACGCGTGTCAGGAGATTCCGAGGAGTCGGAACTCGGGGGTATCAAAGATTTCGAAGGTAAGAAACTCTTGCACATTGGAATCGCGAAACGCGATATCCCGACGGAAGGGTTGTGTGGGCCACAACAAGAGCTAGTGGAGGACAGGTGGCATAGTATCGAGGATCGAGAAAAGGCAAGTCCCAAAACCTTGAGCATTAGGATTTTCGATCCCGCGAATTCTGAAGTCCCGATAAGGTGACAGAACCATTGAATAGTCAACCCACATGTGCATCGGAGTATCGGCACATCGAGGTTCGGAGTTCAGAAATTCCATTTGTTGACATAGAGAGTAGCAATTTCCTGATAGAGAGAACCCTGATAGCAAGGGAGAAAGTCATCGTTGACTCGCATCGGAGTTCGGGGAATCGTGAGGCACAAAACACGTGACCATAGGATTCGCGAAATCGCGAAGTCCGATTTCCCAATCATTAAGGGAGATCATTTGAAGTGTTGTTGTGGGTAAGGAAAATTATCGATAGGGAATTAGAGGAAACTTTGAGTTCTTCGGGTCGTAAGAAGAAGAGAAGATCTTGTGAGAGCGGATGTGCTCCGAGGAGTGTGGTTGCGTCAAGTTTGGTATCAGAGCTCAGAAAGAATCTTTTCTTTCTGTAGCAGAGAGAAGAGGATTCATCATGCCACCGAGGGGAGAAAGGCAATCACCTGATCCAGAGGATAGGGAGGTGTGGAGAAGAGGAAGGCAGGTAGAAAATCCAGAAATGGAGAGGCAGATGCGTGATCTCCTAGCAAGGCTTGAATATATGGAGACGACGCAAAGACGCACAGTTAGTGCAGGGGATCTCAGTGATTCCGACAATGAAGTTGAAGTTGAACGCGAGGAGGAAGTTGCAGCCGAAGATGCGGCGAATGAACGTTTGATCAAAGCTATCGCAAGGATGGGTGCAAAGGCAAAGATGGACATTCCATTTTACGAGGGAAATCTGGATGCAGAGGAGCTACTAGATTGGATTAGAGCTCTGGACACCTATTTCGACTATGAAGATATTGAAGAGGATAGGAAGGTCAAGCATGCTGTCACGCGCTTGAAAGGACATGTAGCATTGTGGTGGGACGAGCTACAAGCTGACAGACGCTGCAAAGGCAAGCAGAAGATCAAAACTTGGGATCGAATGATTGCAAAGATGAAGTCAAAGTTCATCCCGAGAGACTACCAAATTTCTCTATTTAGGAGGATGCAGAACCTGAGATAGAAGCTGATGACAGTGAAAGAATATACTGAGGAATTCTATCGACTGAACATCAGAGAAGGTCATCGGGAGAGCGATGATGAGAAGGTTGCTATATATTTGAATGGTCTGAGATATGACATTCAGGATGAATTGAGCATGGTAACCATCCGAATAGTGGAGGATGCTTATCATATGGCTCTGAAATCTGAAGAGAAGATGAGTCGTAAGCAAGGTCAGCGAGGGCGAGGCAGAAGCCATCCCAGAGGCAAGGCAGTTACCCAGGACAAATACCAGAAGCCCAAGGAGGAGTGGAAGGAACCTCAGGGTAAAGTTGAGAGAGGTGGAACCTCACAGTGAGGACCATACATTGAACCGAGAGGGTAGCATATAGAGCAGAGCGGAGGATATGATGACAACAATAATTTTCCTCGTACCAGAGGTAGAGGAAGAGGAAGAGTTGGAGTAATCACATGCTTCACATGTGGAAAGAATGGGCACAAGTCTTACGAGTGTCCAGAGAAAAAGAAGGACATTGGGGAAGCTCACATCACCGAAGTGCAGAGGCGTGATGTTGAGGCAGAAGACGCAGAAGGCGGAAGATTGCTTATGATGCGAAAAGTCCTTTTGACACCTGAGAAAGAGGTGGAACGTTCAGTCCAAAGGACCATACTTTTCAGAACAACTTGCAAAACCAAGGACAGGGTATGCAAGGTTATCGTGGAAAGTGGTAGCACGGATAATCTCGTTTCAATCAAGATGGTAGAGAAGCTGGAGCTGGAGACGACTGATCATCCAAGCCCATACAGAGTTTCGTGGCTACAAAAAGGACACCAGGTAACTGTTACTAAACAATGTTTGGTTGAATTCAAAATAGGTGGATATAATGATAAGATTCTGTGTGATGTTATTCCCATGGATGTATGTCATTTATTGCTGGGTAGACCATGGCAATATGACAGAAATGTGATTCATGACGGGAGAATGAACACATATACCCTGGAGAAGAATGGGAGAACCCATATGTTGCTTCCGATAAAGGATAAGGAGGTGAAGCCGGAAGTGAACAACACAATACTTCTCATGAGTGGGAAGGAGCTTCTTACGGAGGTGAAGAAGAAGGAAGATCCACAATTCTTTGTGGTCAGAAAGCCGAGGATTGTTCTGACTAGCACAAGAGTGGATGATCTACCAGATGAGATTCATGAACTGCTGGAAGAGTTCGCTGATATCATAGTGGACGAATTACCTCGTTCGTTGCCACCAATGAGGAATGTGATTCATCATATAGATATCATACCAGGAGCCAGTTTGCCAAATAAGGCCGCTTACAGGTTGATGCCGCAGGAAAATGAAGAGGTCAAGAAGTAGGTCCAGGAGTTATTGGACAAAGGATTGGTCAGGGAAAGCTTGAGTCCACGTGTTTTTCCAACGGTACTCAGTCCAAAGAAGGATGGAGGTTGGAGAATGTGTACCGACTCGAGAGAGATTAATAAAATAACCATCAGGTACAGATTTCCATTGCCGAGAATGGATGATTTAATGGATTGCCTGAGTGGGGCAAAGTATTTTTCAAAGATAGATCTGAAAAGCGGATACCATCAGATTCGCATGAGAGAAGGTGATGAGTGGAAGACAACATTTAAGACAAACAAAGGTTTGTATGAATGGCTAGTCATGCCGTTTGGCTTGACAAATGCACCGAGTACCTTTATGAGGTTGATGAATGAAGTCCTGAGGGAATTCATCGGAAAATTTTTCATCATGTATTTGGATGATATATTGATTTTCAGTAAATCAGTGGCAGAGCACTTGAAGCATTTGGCTATTGTGATGAAGAATCTACAGCAGGAGAAACTGTTGATTAATATGAGGAAGTCCTCATTCATGAAGACCGAACTCATTTACTTGGGGTTTGTTATTTCAGCGAATGAGTTGAGGATGGATCCAGATAAGGTAGAAGTGATCAAGAATTGGCCATCATCGATGGTTTGGCTAATTTCTACCGAAAATTCATCAGGAATTTCAGTGGAATTAGCGCAGCGATGATGGACACAGTGAAGAAGCGGCATAAGTCTTTTCACTGGACAGCAGAGGCTGAGAAGAGATTCAATCTGTTGAAGCGGAAGATCACGGAACAACCAGTGTTGGTGTTGCCGGATTTTCTAAAGACATTTCAAGTGAAATGTGACGTGAGAGGGTTTGCCATAGGAGCGGTCTTGAGTCAGGAAGACAGACCGGTTGCATATTTCAGTGAGAAGCTGAACGAGGCAAAGGTGAAATACTCCACATACGACAAGGAATTTTATGCTATCATACATGCATTGAAGAAGTGGAGGCATTACTTGATCTCGAAGGAATTTGTATTGTACAGTGATAATCATGCATTACAGTTTGTGACTCAACAGGAGAAGTTGAATCAAAAACATGCAAAATGGGTAGAGTATATGCAAAGTTTCACATTTGTGATTAAACACATTTCTGGCACTGCTAACAAAGTGGTTGATGCTTTGAGCAGGAAGTGTTTGTTGCTGCAGGAATTCCGAGTCAAAACATTGGGTTTTGAAAATCTCAGGGACATGTACGCAGGAGATGCAGATTTTGCAGAAGTGTATGAAGTAGCTGAGAATCCATTTCTCAGAGTTAGGAGTCCTTGGATAGATTATATGATTCAGGAAGGATTGTTGTTCAGAGGAAATCAACTATGTATTTCGAAATTCTCCATGAGGGAGAATTTGTTAAAGGAGAAACACAGTGGAGGCTTAGCAGGACACTTTGGCCATGACAAAACGTTTGCGAAGCTGAGCGAATCATATTTTTGGCCAAGCATGCGAGCAGATATCAATAAATTTGTAGAAAGATGTAGAGTTTGCCAACATTCGAAGGGGAGGAAGCAGAATGCAGGTTTTTATCAGCCATTACCCATACCAGAGAGGCCATGGGAGGCAATCAGCATGGATTTTGTATTGGGGTTGCCAAAGACACAAAGAGGTGTTGATTCAGTCTTTGTGGTCGTGGACAGGTTTTCTAAGATGGAACATTTTATCCCATGCCAGAAGACCAGTGATGCGACACACATCGCAAATCTGTTTTTCAAGGAGGTCATTCGACTTCATGGGTTGCCGAAAATCATAGTTTCGGACAGAGACACTAAATTCATAGGGCATTTTTGGAGGACCTTATGGAAGAAGTTGGGGACTAACTTATCGTTTAGTTCGGCTTATCATCCTCAGACGGATGGGCAAACAGAAGTGGTGAACAGAGGTCTGGGAGACTTGCTGAGAAGCTTGGTGACAGAGCACCATAGCCAGTTGGACCACATATTGCCACAGGCAGAGTTCGCATACAATGATTCAGTAAATCGAAGCACAGGCCGAAGTCCATTTCAGGTTTTTTATGGCGTGCAGCTGAGAGGAGTTTCTGAACTGAGGGATTCAGAACAGACTGCGACTAGCAGTGCTAGTGCAGAAGAATTCGCTGAAGCGATGAAATAACTTCACAGCAGGGTGAAGGAGCGACTGCTGAAATCAAATCAGGAATACAAGCACAGAGAAGATCAACATCGGAGACAACTTCAGTTTGAAGTTGGTGATCTATTTATAGCACATCTAAGGAAGGAAAGGTTCCCAAGGGGAACATACAACAAGTTAAAGATGAAGAAAATCGGGCCATGCAAGGTCTTGAGAAAATTCGGAGAAAATGCTTATGAGATCGAGTTGTCGGATGGCATCGGAATATCTCCGATATTCAATGTCGCAGATTTATACCCATATAGGGCTGGAGAAGCAGAGACTAGAGATAGGCTACCAGGGATCCAGTGGATGAAACAATTGCCACTTGCAGAGAAGCTGCAGATAGAATGCATTTTGGACAAGAGAGTGGGGAAGAAGACCCGAAGAAAAGAATACTTCGAGTATCTGGTCAAATGGAAGGGCCATCCAGTTGAAGATGCCAGCTGGGAAATTGAAGCGGAGATATAGAGGAATGGACAGACCGTGCAGGATCTCATGGAAAGGAGCCCATGAATGTTTTCAAGCCGAGGAGTATGATGCAGGAGCATCGCCAACTCATCAAGCGAGCCAACGCGGAAGCGGAGGACAGCTGGACAAGCCAACACAAATTTTTGAAAATGCTTGGGAATTGTTGCGTGATATTAAATGACTCATTTAAGAGATGGCGCACTTGCATATTGTAATGGACCTTGAGCGGATATCTCTCGTCCTTAGGTAGATAGTCGGCATTTAATCTAGTTAATGCTGATAGATAGGAATTTAATTTTAGATTTGATAGCTTTAGATTCCAAGAGGGAAAACGGATATAGACAACCTCATTGTATCATTGTAACATAATTCAGAATCAGGAAGAGAGAGAAAGTAGAGAATTGTGTAGAGAACACCCATGTACTGATAATTGAATTAATAGAAGAAGATTGATTCAATTTCATGGTTTTTTGTTTGATCCTCTGTGTATTGAGGTTATGCTCATGGATGTTTATTTCCTGTTGTGCATTTTATTTTATATGTCATGTAGGTGATTTCATGGTGGAATTGAAGTCTGAAAGGAAGAGTGAATGAGTTTCAATTGTTTCTCTAATTGAGCCAGAGGATTCCTGCAAGGAGTGAAGTTGAATTGTCCGCAAGGAGTGCGTTAACAGAAGGGTTCAATTAGAGATAGCTTTTGTTCTCATTTCCTCGAAGGTGCAGATAGGCACAGTGTCGTGTAAGGAGTGCGCAAGCCAAGGGAGAGCCTCAGGGTTGCGAACCTGAGCAAGGAACTGAAAGACTGCTGCTGCAGGAGTGTGCAGAGTCGAGAGACTTCAACACTTAGACATCGTTGAAGGTTTGCCGCAAGGAGTGCGCGCAAGAAGCTCTCTGAAGGAATTGAGAATTGTGAACAAGCTCAGGAAGGATAGACCTCTGAGTTCGTCCAAGGACAGTGCAGACAAGTTGTGTCTGGAAGGCTTGCAAGAAGTGTTGTAAGTTATGCGCAAGTGGACGGGGTCCACAGAGGAATAGTCCGTCATTTCGCAGAACCATCAAAGGATGAGTCTTTGAACATCCCAACACTGACACTTTCATATGCCCCCATGGAATTTTCCAACACTAGGACATTAAATGGAAAAAGTAGGATTATGCATGTATTAAGATACCTAGTTAATTATGATTATATATCCCTAGTGAGGGAATTAAATGACTTAGAATATAGAAGACACAATAGACATCATGACATACACAAAATTATGTCCCAATAAAATATAGTAGTCTAATGGAGCATCAATGACCTCAACCTTAATCAAGATAGTTTTTCTCCAAGTTCAACTAGGAAGGATAGGATAACTCCATGAGGTATAAAAGAATGACCATTGAACCTTGGGAGAACCTAATATTTTCAAACATGATAGGAACATAACACAAGTGGAATCCCTTTCATCCACCACATACCTAGAGATGTTTAAGTCACGTGAAGATACTTGGATATGAAAGTGATGTGGTGGGGAATTCTAGGCTTGGATTGGTCCAAGTCGAAAGTTATTAAACAAGTATTAGAAGAATTTATCCCCCCAATAGTCATCAATAATTCCTTCTCTATGGAGGGTAGCTCTGAAGGAATTCCAATTTCGACATGGTGCATGGTGCCTAGGATAAATATTCTAGAATACTATAATTCTACGCACCTTAGACATTTGGATTGTGTAGAGAAATTTGTAAGACACCTTTTGGAGGGTGATACATCATATAAACTATTGGCTTCTCCATTTAAAGAGGGCCATTATTTTTTTCCACCAATGCTTCTTTGTCCATAGATCTAGACTCAAAGGTGTTATAACTTCAAGCTCGGATATAGATATTAATATCCTTCTCACACATGTACATATTCACATTTTAGGTTTTATGCTTTTTTGGAAGGGATATCTAGTTATTCCCTTACACAAGTGTACATTTAGAACTACTAGCAATCATTTATAGCCCTTGCAAAGGGAACATGTTACTAGGGACCATAAGAGTTTGTTGAACATCTTGTCATGCCATCCATCATTGAATATCCTCCAACTTGGGACATTGATTAGTAAGGTTATATTCCTTACACATATAATAAGGCAATTTCACTTTCTTTCCTCAAAATCATTTTTGGTGTCATTAATTGCAAGCCCATGTCTAGTATTAGGATTTTTCTTCTTTCCTTTAGGTTGTTGGTTTACCTTTAGATTTGTTATCTATATGGAATGAACATTCTATGTGGAGCCTATAAAATCCCATCAGGGAGTTACCTTCACCAATATTGTTTCCTCATAAACATCAAAGCAATCTTGATCTGGAATCATTCAAACACATGCACAAAATCTAACTAGTACATAGAAATAAGTGGCATGCCCTAGATCCATAGAGAAACATGTAATTACACCATAATACAAGTAATATCAATACTTGTATCTTGTAGAAGTCGAAGGTTGAGCCAACTATGTTCCAACTCCCACTGGCAGTCTCCAACAAGATTCCATGAACCAATATTCAATAATAGAGGGGAAATTACACCAAGGGTCAATTTTCCACCCAACCAATGAAACCACCTTAATACTCATTCCCCCCAACCAAGGATCAACCTCAATGAGGTAATGGAATCATAATTCACAACAAATCTTAAGAATCCAACCCAAAGGTACTCAAGGACAAACTAGTGAGGCCTACAACAATTCAATCAAGGTGTGGTGGAGAGGTGTAACATCCTATTTCCCCCAGTCTGTAAAAATAACTATACTGGCCAAGAACTATGGAAAACTCAAAGATGTGAATGTGTGATTTGAATGGACCTTAGTATAAAGGGTTGACAAATGTAAATAATGTTATGAATATATGTTGCAGGACTGTTGGGAGGGAGATGTGTTGAAAAAGAGACCACGATGGCTAAAGAAAGGTGGTAGAAGGAACCTGGAATGGTGGCGCTAACTTCCACCGAAACCAATACCGTATTTGGTCTTCACTGGCCCGTAGAACCAAGAGCAGCTCACTGGCCCCGAAATGAATTACTCGCCAGGATGGTAGGTGAAGAGGCTCCTCATGAGTTAATGAGGGATGGGGGTAAACCGCCCATCCGTGGAGGCCTCAGACCTGACCATCGTGGGGAAATTCATGCCACACGCAACCTCGCTGGAAAAGAAAAGGCAGGTAAAAGGTGTGGAAGGGGACAGATGCGAGGGAGAGATCGCAGGAAAGAGATCGAAAGAACTCTGGAAAAAATTACGAAGTGAGCGATAGCAGAGAAGAAGGAGAGTAACCTTCGTTCTTGATCGCTGAAGAACTGAGACAGAGAGTCTCAAGCATCGTGGTCTATCTCGGGGGTGGCTAGTGGTAAATACATTTGGAGTCGCTGAGCCTACAGTTGAGTGGAAACGAGTGCCCCTCTCAGCATTTGCATCACCTGGTGTTTTCTGATAAGTGTTTATATCTTGTTTCTTGCATTGAATATCTTGGAATGTATGCTCATGGTTTGAACACTTATAAATGGTTTCTGTGTAAGAAATGTCTGCACGGTGTTTTGATTGGAAATGGTGGTTGCATGCTTATGTTGGAATGACCACATTCAGTTTATATATATATATATATATATATATATTTATGAATAAGTGCAGTTTTTTAGGTCTGCTTTTGGGAAAGTTCCCTCACTCTATAAAGCCAGGGTAAGTGCCTAGAAAGGACTGCCTTCGCAGTAAAAACCTTGAGCTTTCTCACTACCAGTCACAGAAGCTAATAGCTCAGAGATTTTAAGAGGACCTTCCAGTCGGGTCCTCAAACCTAGTGAAATTTACCCAAGGGCCTGAAGGGGGAATTAATGGCGTAGTTTTTAAAATCCTGCACGGGAGAGAATGGTATTCTTAGACTTCGATATTTCAGAGTTTCGACACTCGGGAGATCTGGATGCGAGTCCTCTTCTACTCGCAAGTCCCGAAACCCCGACCCGCGAAATCCTGAAATGATAGTGTGTGGATGAATTAAGGACCTTTCGGTGGTTCGGTACCCAGGATACTCTTCCTCTTGCTAAATGCACGAATGAGATCCTTTCGGAGGATCTAAGGTATGTTATGACCGTTAAATTGGATGAAGGAATGCAAGCGTTAATGCCTTGACCCCTTTTTAACCTTCGTAAGTAACGAAGAAATCGGGACTGTCGATTCCAAGACCCATGGGAGTACCTGGGCCATCCAGCTGTAGAGTACACGTGGCAGTTGGTAAGCGTTTCGGATTTTTGGCACCCGGGGTACCTAAGTGCGAGTTCTCCTGTACTCGCAAGACCTGAAACCCCGATTCACGAAAACCCGAAATGACGACGTATGGATGAGTTAGGACTTTTCGGTGTTTTAGATCCCATAACACCCAAGGAAGTATTTCCTTGTACTCACAATTCATGAAACCCTGACTTGCGAAACCCCGAAATTGATCAAGTGTATGATGAGCGAGTGTATCGACTTTTCGGCATTCGGGTAGTCAAGAAGTGTGAATCTTCGACCTCTTGTATCCCGAAATTCTGATATACGAAACCTCGACTCGCGGAATCCCGAATTGGCATAGTGTGACTTGGTTCGACATTTCGGTGGTTCGGTACCCTGAAAACCCAAGGGTAAGTTTCACTTGTACTCGCAAGTCCTGAAATCCTGACTTGCGAAACCCGGAAAGAATAAAGTGTGGAGAAGTGGTTATACTTCGGTATTTCGGCACCCGGGGTACCTAAGTGCGGGCCCCATGAATTCGCCAGTCTCGAAACGCCGATTAGCGAAATCCCGATGGAGGAAACCCCAAAATAGAGGAACATGTTTAATGTTTTGATGACTCAGAGTTTTCGGCTTCCGAGAAACCTAGGGGCGAGACCCCTTGTTTTCACATAACACAAAATCCCGAAAGGAGGAATGTCGAAATGGATTAGCATGGATAATAATGGGTATTTTGGTATTTCGATACCCGAGATACCTATTGGCAAGTTCTCTTGTACTCGCCAGTCTCGAAAACCCGGTTTGCGAATTCCTGAAATAGACGGAGCGATGTATATATATATATATATATATATATATATATATATATATATATATATATATTTGTATGCAGGTTTCGGAGTTTTGGCTCCCGGGAAACCTAAGCACGAAACCTTCTGTCGTCGCATATCCCAAATTTCCGGTATGTGAAATCCCAAAGGGTAGAGTACCAGGGCTTAATTCGAGTTGTTGTGAATCTCGATAAGTGGTTAAAACCGTTTCGGGTTTCGGCCCTTCAAAAGACAAGAGAGAAAAGGAAATACATGTATCGTGATTTCCCGAATCGCGAAAGCCGACGAGCACCATTCCAATAAGGCCTATGGTCATAGCCACCAATCATATGAGTATGGATAAGGGATGGCAGGGTCTGTATCAGGCCCCGTAGGGATTCAGGGAATTTCGTTCCTCGGAGAAAAGAAGAAAAAGGCCAAAAAATTCTGAATTTTGAAGTGGGTATGTTACAAATTGGTATCAAAGCATGGTTACAACACTTGGCCTTCTTGGGATAATGAACGAGTTGCGCACAAGCTCCGTTCGAAGCACTCTTAAAAGGAGTAACCCTCTATCTTAACCCCCTAAATCAAAAGTCAAAGTTCAAAATGAAAACCCCGATTGTGTGTATGCATGTGAAAGAAATATGAATTATGTACTGGTTATAATAAATATAAATATTGACTAACAACCAACATTTTTCTTTTGCACACAAAGCAGAAGACCAACCGTGAAAAATTGCAGACGTAGAGAATGGTGACTCACCATGAAGTGGGGGAGGGATCCCACAATAGAGAGAAAGAGTCTGATGAAAGGAGGGTGGTAGGGACCCCTCCAAATCTAGTCGAGACTGTGAGGAGTCTCATGGTCGAGTTACAAAGCTGGAAGGCTGACAATGAGAGGATGATGAAAGAATAAGAAAAGAAAATAGAAATTAACGCAGTTTTACTGCAGAGCTTATCTGACCTACAAAGACAAATGCAGCATGAACCTGAGGTACAGAAACATGGTCATATCAGTGGCCACACTGAGAGGAACACCTCGAAAAAGGTCCATCCCAGAGGTAAAGGACCAGCGATGGACGATTCCTTTGGGAAGGAAGATGGCAGTTCGAAGGGCTCTTCTAGCAGCATAACTAGTTCTTATTCCCGAAGAAAACAAAAGAAGAAAAATCTTTCCAAGGGTCATAAATTCGAAGAATTCAGGAAGGAAAAACCACCCTCCTTCGACAGTGAAATAAAGAAAGGAGAGGAAGTAGAGGCCTGGCTGCTTGGACTAAAGAAGTATTTCAGAGTCCATAACTTCTCAGAAAATTTGAAGGTCCGAGTGGCCACCTTCAACTTGAACGGAAAGGATTCCATTTGGTGGGAAGACCTTAAGAATATAAAAGGGATTCACGAAGAAGACCTGTCTTGGGAACGGTTTGAGAAATACTTCAGGAAGAAGTATCTGTCGGAAAAATATTTCGACGAAAAGACTAAAGAATTCTATGAACTCAAACGGGACAACTCACTATAGAAGAATATGTCAACAAATTCCTCGATTTGTTGAGGTATGTACCTTATATAAAAGAAGAAAAGGAAAAGGTACAACGCTTCATTAGCGGACTACCTAAGGGCTATTGGAACAGAATTGAATTTGATGAGCCAAAGACCCTAGAAGTCACTATCGGAAAGGCAACCTATTGTCATGAACATCTTGGACATCGAACAAAACCTCACAAAGGATGGAAACATAAGAATAGTTTGATATTTCAGAAAAAGGGGATTAAATCCCTAGGATTTAAGAACTATAAGAAGAACCCAAGAATGAGCTTCCCAGCCTGGAGTGTACACCAGCATAATTTTCCCTCCTTGGGGGGAAAAAAAACTTCTGGATCCATACCAGTGAAGACTGATAACCCAAAGAGAGAACCTTTGAAATGTTGGGGTTGCGGAGAAGAACATCTACTGAGAGACTGCCCACACCGACAACAGAATAGTCGGAGAATTTACAACATCTAGGAAACTACCACCATCAATGATGTGGCAGGAGTGTGCCACAAATTTATGCAACCTTGGATAATAACCAAGCTGACCACCAAGCTTCAGTGGTGGAAATAGAAGGTATGATTTCCAACCATCTAGTGTCTATTTTGATTGACCTTGGTTCAAATTTGAGTTATATAGCCC
>ML799803.1:38533-70842 GCA_009831015.1 Picea engelmannii | reverse complement strand
ATTTAAAGCTAATAAAACAAAAAGTTAATTTGTACTTATTACCATTATTTTTTCTTTCATATACCTTTCTTTCTAATCATTATGTACTTTCTTATCTACTCTTGATTATCTACATATTTATTCTCTTATATCACTTCACTCTTCATTCACTTCTTTTTTATTATTCTTAATTTTCCTTTATTCACTTTCTTATCCTGGATCTTGTACTCTTTTATATACATGGCTCTTACCTATTCTTGCCTTCACTGTCTTCTTTGTGTTTATTATTATCTTTTCTTTTAATTTCTTTTCTTACTAATATCTGCCATTGTCATATTTATCTCTATCTTACTTTTGCTTTTACATATGTGCCTTATATCATCACCCTATATGTACTTACACCAAAATATCTAATATATAGATCTAGTAGACGAATCGAAAAAAAATGAAAAATAGAATGGTGACTCAATTAAAAAAATATCGGCTGGCATACATGGTGGTCCTTGAGAAGTGGATTTTATGGGAAAAAGTCACATGCATAAAAATTCTTGGAAAAATCATACAGATCCACTTGGAAAAATTCTTAGTGCATTCCATTAGATGCATTTGCATCGTAGGCATGTATCATATATGTTGGATTAACATATTTCAAATATGCTACAATGCTCCATACAGATGAGATAATATATTAATAATGTAAGATAATAAGTTAAGTTATAGAGTTTAGATGCTATATATATCATCGTTATGACACACATGAATAATGTGTATTTAAGTAATATGATATAATGTATAGTGATATATATAACACAATAATATTATTGTTAATTGGGTTTAGGTCGAGTGGTTGTTGTTGAGGAGTGTTTTTTTCGTCTAGGTTCAATTCCCACAAGTGATATGTTGAGTTCTTAAATGAGTATGTTATCATAAAATCTGGTTTATCCTAGGTACTATCCTCAAAATGAGGGGAAGTACTCGGTAGGTTTCAAACCAAGCAGTGTTCCAAGGGAAAAAAGAAAAAAGACACAATAATATTATAATTATTGTGGTGTATTGTTGAGTATAATATGTAATTATATAAATAATTATATTTTATGTGAGCTATATAATAAATGTAAAATGTGTGTATACAATATACAAAATATAAAGTCGAGAATAATGTTATAGGTGTTATAATGGAGGACCTCAAAAAGAAGATGTTTGCAACAATCTAGAATTTGAAATAGTTTGTCTAAGAAAGGAGTTGGGAAGATCACATACCAACATGAAATTTGAAAACATTTCTACAACCTTGAATGAAATCTTAAAATGTCAAAGAACACCATTTGACAAGAATGGTCTTGGTTATAGTGAAAAGAAGGAATCTACTAATGAAGAAGCTTCAACCTCTTCAAAACAATTAAGTGAAGGAAGGACCAAGAGTTATGTTCATATACTGAAAAACTCTATCAAGGTTGAAGACAACCGGAAATGAGAATAATATGATCCACATAAGACAAATCTTCCTCACAAGGACAGAATCAAGAAAACTCTCCCATTAAGATGGAATCATGGGATTAGGTACCAAAATTATTTCTTTGAATATTGTTATTCTTGCAATGGTTTTGGTCATAAAGCAATAGATTGTAGAACAAATGTAAGAGGTGGTTACATGAGGGACAACAACAGATATACCCATGGATTCTCAAGAAGAAATTACAACTCATTTCCCCCTTTGTTGAACTATAACATCATATGTTATAACTGCAATAATTATGGGCATATAGAAAAATTCTACAGAAGTGATTTTAGAAAAATCAGAAAGAGGAAGCTTCAACAATCATGAAAAGAAATCAGGAACAAAGGGGGGAAAAAAAACTTGTTCATTCAAGATGCACTACGTGCACAAAATAATAAGGATAAGTGGTATATTGACAGTGGGTGCTCTAGTCACGTGACAAGAGATAGAACAAAGTTTATCACCCTAAAGAAAAATAAAGGAAACGTTAACTTTGGAGACAATGGTGTTTCAAAGATAGTTGGAAAGGGTATTCTTAGTCTTGACAATGGAAGAGCTAAGGTTGAAAAGGTTATGTGTGTGGAAAACTTGAAGCATAATATTCTTAGTGTAATCCAGATGTGTGACCAAGGACACACTCTTACTTTTGACTCCCAAGAATGTGAGATCAGAAAACAACATTCAGGCAAGCTGATTGCAAAGGCAATCAGAACCTCAAACAATGTATATATTCTTGATGATATTGATGGAGAAAAATGTTTCATGGGGAAAACAGATGAAATTTAGTTGTGGAATAAAAGAATGGACCACATGAACTTTGAAAATATGGTAAAAATTAGTACCAAACAAGCAATAAGAGATATGTCAAAGATCACAAAACCCTCAAGCAGTGCCAACATGGAAAACAATCAAGGGTGAGATTCAAGACAAAGGAATATGCAACATCCAAGCCATTGGAAATTGTGCATATAGATATATGTGGACCAACAAGAACAAAATCTTGCAAGGAGAAAGCTACTTTATGTTGTTCATTGATGATTATACAAGGATGACTTGAGTTACCTTTCTTAAAAATAAATGAGAGGCATTTGAAAAAATTAAAGCATTCACAATTTTAGTTGAGAATGAGATTGATTTGAAAATCAAATGTCTAAGGACGGATAATGGAGGTGAATTTACAACAAATGAATTTGAAGACTTTTGTGAAGCTCATGGAATAAGAAGACAATATTCAGTTGTAAGAGCTCCTCAACAAAATGTAGTTGAAAGAAAAAAATAGACATATATAAGAAAGTGACAGGACAATGTTAAATGAAGCAAGATTGCCAGACAACTTTTGGAGAGAAGCAATTTACACTGTTGTATACATTCTGAATAGAGGGAAAATCATAGTCAATAATTACAAGACACCCTATGAACTATGGAAAGATTGACCAACATCTGTCAACACTTCATAATCTTTGGAAGCAAGTGTTACATCAAACAAGATGATGAGGATATATGCAAGTTTGACTCAAGAGAAGATAAAGGAATTTTTCTTGGTTATTCACCAAGAAGCAAAGCATATAGATGTCATAACAAAAGACTGTATAAGATTGTTGAAAGCATAAATGTCAAAATATATGAAGAAAGACCACACAAGAACCAACTAGAAGCAGAAGAAATAGATTGTAGCAAAGAAGAAAAACAAGACTATGACGAAGAACAAGAACAATAAAATAAATAATAAGAAGAAGAAACATAACGCCAAGACACACAAACACCATCTAGGTTTGTGCAGAAAAATCATCCCGAAAAATTAATTCTTGATGACAAAAATGATAAGAATCAAACTAGGAGAAAAAAGGCAAGCAGTTTTGAACAAGTAAATCTCTCATTGCTTTCCAAAATAGAGCCTAAATGTTTTGTAGAAGCCAATAATGATCAACATTGGGTAAATGCTATGGAAGAACAGCTAAACTAGATTGAAGAAAAATTAGACATGGGAACTTGTTCCAAAACCCAAAGACAAGAATGTGATTGATACAAAGTGGGTATTTAGAAATAAGATGAAAGAAGAAGGAAAAATGATAAGAACTAAAGCTATACTTGTGTGTAAAGGGTATGCTCAAGTAGAAGGCATTGACTTCGAAGAACCCTTTCTCCTGTGCAATATTAGAATCCATTAGATTGTTTTTAGCATTTGCTAGCTTTAATAAATTCAAAGTATATCAGATGGATGTCAAGTCAACATTCATAAATGGAGATTTAGGGGGAGAAGTGTACATTGAAGATCCTGAAGGATTCTCATTATCAAAAAATGAAGACTATGTTTGCATATTGAAGAAAACACTTTATGGATTAAAGCAAGCTCCCAGATCATGGTATTCAAGACTTGATAAGTACTTAAAACAACAAGGTTTCAGAAGAGGAACAACATATAACAATCTCTACATAAAAATAAGTCATGAAGATATGTTAATTATTGTGGTATATGTGGATGATATCATTTTTGGAAGTAATGTTAATCAAGTGAGTGAAACTTTTGTTGAAGAAATGAAAAAATAATTTGAGAGGTCCATGCTTGGAGAATTGTCATTCTTTATAGGACTAGGTATTTCTCAAACCTGCAAAGGCATATTAATTTTTCAGACCAAATATATAAATATATGTTGAAGAAGTTTGAAATGGGAGATTGTAAACTTGTCAACACACCCATGGTCACTAGTTGTAAGCTAAGTAAAGAACATGAATAAAAGGAAGTAAGTAAACTGTGTACAGATCAATGATAGGCATTCTCCTGTATGTGGCAGCTTCAAGACCATATATTATTTAGGAAGTGGGGTTAGTTGGAAGGTTTCAGGAAAAACCAACGGAAAGACACGTGCAAGAAGAAAAAAGAATATTCATATATCTGAAAGGCACATTGGATTTTGGTTTATGATATCCTACAGGTAAATATTTTACTCTGACACCTTACACAAATGCATATTGGGAAGGCATTGTGGATGACAAGAAAAAAATCAATGGTGGATAATTCTTCTGGGGAAACAGTCTAGTATCTTAGTTCAACAAAATGTAATCCTCGATCTCTTTATCCATAATAGAAACATAATACATTGCAGCAACATCATGTTGTACACAAGTGCTCTGGATGAAGTAAACATTGCAGGAAATTAAGGTAGAGTACAATCATCCCATATCAATTCTATGTGACAATACCAATGCAATAAACATTTCAAAGAATCCAGTCATGCATTCAAAGACAAAACACATTCCAATCAAATATCACTTATTAAGAGAGAAAGTCACCGAACAAAATGTCAAGCTAGAATATATTGGCACAAAGGAACATGTTGTTGATATCTTTACAAAACTTATTCCTAGAGAAGTATTTGAGTGTCTTAGATAGAAATTAGGGATTGTACATATGTCATCCAATCACTGAAGTACTACTAGAGGAGCACAAGCTTAGAGGGATCTATAGAAAAACAAAAAGGTTGTTGGTGGAAGATCATAAAATGAAGAGAATAGTGCAAGGGGGAGAATATCCATTTGTCGTTGATGTCAAAGGGGGAGAGTATAGAGAAAGGGGGAGTTGCAGAAAGAGATAAGGTTGTTGGCTTCATAATAGAGAATAAGGAGTATAGCATAAGGGGGATAAAATCCTTTTGTCGTTGATGTCAAAGGGGGAGAGTACAAAGAAAGGGGGAGATTTGCGTAATGAAATAATTGGAAATACAAATTGTGAGATCTATGGTTGCAACAGACTGGAGGAGTATCAGAATTGTAAGGGTTTCCATCAATGAAAAAGGGAGCGATTAATGAAATAATGTTGTCATTGATGTCAAAAACAAAGGGAAACTATTCCTCTGTGTGTTGTGTTAAACATAGGGAGACTATGAATACCTTTGTGCGTTGCATTGATGTGCCTATGTGTATTTACCCTGAGTTATGAAGGCGTGAAGACTGTGTGTGGGAAGTCAATCCAAATAAATTCGAGCTACAAAGAAAGAGTAGTGAAATTGAATGTTGGACGAGACAACCCCATTGAAGAAGAATAAAGGGACGAGACCGATGAGGTATGTCGAGTAAAAGTTCAGTAGAACCATGGAACTGATAATGGGAAGAAGATCTAACCACTGAAAGTGATTAACTAGACTAGGAGCACCAAAATTATATATCCCACATTCATAAGGAGAATTGATTTCAAAAGGCTTATATTGCAAAGACATGGTTACATGGTTTAAACAAAGAACAAGCTAGTTACATGGTGCCTCGATGATCCAATATCTCCATATTGGATATCGAAAGAGTGGAACATCAGTGCAATGTTGAAGTCCTGGTGAGGCGATAGGTTGATTCCTTGAAGGGCCGGCTCAGATGTCATGTCATAACCATGTACGAAAACAGGACAATGTCATGTTTCAAGTGCTGAGTCAGCATGGAATATGAACAAGAAACGAAGGAAGTGACGATGTCATGACCACAACAATGCCACATCAGTAGCACAATAGATGCCACGTCATCCAATACACGTGGAAAGGAATCCACGTAGAATATCACATCAACAATATCGCATATTGGATACCAGAAAAATGGAGGAACGTGGTTTTGTTGAAGCTCTGGGGGTTTGGTGAGACGATAGCCCAGTGCCATGATGATCACCATATATTTCATTGTAATTGGGTCACATGTCACAAGAATATTGGACCAGGTGAGTACCAGTATATTAGATACTAAAAGAATGAAATATGCTAGGTTAAAGGCTTGGGGTCCAATAGCCCGATACCCCAGTGGTCCTGATATCTGGGGAACGCAGAAAAAATCAACAGATGAGATTGAATTAGAGTCTATTTCGAACGATTTTTGAGTGTCAAGGTCATGTTGAGTGTTCCGGTAGCCAACGATTTCATATCTATAGTGGACATTTAGTTAGAGGTATGATCGGATGGTTGTGGTGGGTTGAAGGTTTACGCCATGAGAAAACAGATCAGTGATGGAGTGTTGATCAAGGAAATTATCTGAAAACTACTTAGTGTCGAGGTTTGAGCCGCGACTAGAGAACAAATATACGATTGGCATTCAATCTGAGGACCAAATCATACAGTTGTTGAGTTTCAAGGGTAAGTGAGAAGATCATGTGCGATAGAAGGAATTTGGGATCGGTTTTCATGGAGGACATTCAAAACTTGATTTGAAGGAGAATCCAAATATCTAGAGCCAACCCCATGAGCATATTGTTTATGTGGACAAATCTGTGGAGATATGGAGTGTATAAATAACAATCCCACAAATTTTTGATATGAAGTGAGGAGTGAAAGGATGTGTATGTGAGAGTAAGAGAGTTGAAGCTCTAATACTCCAAGATCCGAGGATACAAGAGAATGAAAGAGAAAGAAATGCAATTTTCTAAGGGTGGCTAGGAGGTACAAGGTCTAAAGAATTTATGAAATCAAGCAAATTGTGAACCAAAGGATAGTGTTGTGACAACATAGACAGAGCAACAGATTATTCAGGTGAAGGCTTGAAGTAAACATTTGATTTGGTATTGTTGACAGTTTGAGGAGATTGGTGTCTCCAGTAGGTTGGTTCCTACATCTTGTTGAGTTGATGCTTAGCTAAGGGGATTGGTGTGTCCTACAGGTTGGTGCCTACAAATATTGTAGCTTTAGGTTGGTTCCTATAGTCATTGTTGAGTTGGTGCTCATATGAGGAGATCCATGTCTCCTGTAGGTTGGTGTCTGCAAACATTGTAACAGTAGGTTGGTGCCTACATGATATTATAAAGATATTTTTTGTGGTTTTCTCCCATTTTGGGTTTCCAAGTTAAGTATTGTGGTTTGTATGGTTGTATATATATTCATCATTAACTACTTATGGATGGTAAAGTAATAAAATGATAAATATTGTAAGAAAAGAAAAACAGTCCTATATTGATTCACCCCCCCCCCTCAGTATAAGTAAGTGTCCCAACAATATCTACATCATTCGATCGAGTAGTGATAGGTTGGAAAATAAACCAATAATCGAAGGAAGTTGGATGGTGGATCAACCAACTGAGAAATCAACTACAATTTGGATGCATGGAAGGTCAAGTCAAGCATCCTTGTTGAGATGAATAGATAGTGCATATTTGACATAGTCAACTTTAACCACCAACGGTTGTATGTGGATAAGATCTTTCTGATTCCAAGGATGTTGGTTAGATATTTAAGCTATAAATAACATAACCTATGGGTCATTATCAAGTGATATAAATGTACAATATATTGAGTTGAACTTATGTGAAGATGTTCAAAATGCATTGTGATGTTATGATCACAATGCCCTATGCTTAAGTGTTGTAACGGTGTCTTTAGACATAACCTATTGTATTTGAATTTTTTCCCTAGTGAACCACCAAGTCTAATTCCCTACAAGTGCAGAGTTATAAGTAACTATGTTGCAGCTTCAAGCTTGAGATACTCTCAAATTCTTTCCACAGACCCAAAATTCTCTCTTAACAGAGTCTGAAATTATGTATTATGTACCAGTCCCAATAAGTGCTTATTTACAGCACTCAAAACTTGGACACTTATCCTCTTCGAAACCAACTGTTAGAACCCTGTGTTGAATTCCCAAGCACCTTTCTCTCGTTTGGATCTAAGCCATTTTTCTTCCACGAGATCTTACGTTGTGATCAAGTGCTTATTCTCTTAAGTGCTTAAGCCTCTTTTGTTCATATAACCAAATGTTAAGAACCACATGCTAAAATCCACATATGTACGCAATCAATCTGGATCGTTGATCCTAAAGTTGATCAACGATCAACAAGAGGTATAATGTCCACCGTCGATATGGATCTCGGATCCAATCAGGACCATTGATCTATCCTTAATTAAACTCAATATAAATCATAGGGCCACCACATAATTTAATTACTCTGGAACCTTACTTCCATGTGTATTCTATGGAGTGGGGCTTTGACATCAGCCCGACATATCTTGATGTCAAGATGTCAAAAATTTTAGCACTTTCCAACTACCAAAAATCTCGATGGTCGAAGGATTCTATATTAAGAGTCGTCGATCTTCAAGGTCGCATATCCAATCTGGGTCATCCGATCTCCTTTAAGTCTATTTTTCCATTTGTGTTGGACCACCATATCTTGTGACCTTGGAGCATTGGATTCACTTTTATATCAGTCACAAATCTGAACTAAGAGATCTAATCTTCATCGTCGATCTATATTCCAAGATTTACCATGACAACCGTATGTTGTGGGACCTTGTCTGCACATGTCACTTCCTAAATGCAATTTCTTACATTATCATGATGCTTGTCATCATCGGGACCTCAGGACTTTTAGTCCCTCCAACATCCTAAAACTTACATTGCCCGCAATCCACAATAATGAGGACCGTCAATCTAATTCTGGAATGAACGGTCACTATTTCACCATATTAAAGTCCAGAATATGGGAACTTTATACCTTCAATATGGAAACTTTATCCCATATCTAATATTGGTTGTTGATTCCTTCTAAATGTGTATTTGTCTCTCCCTTAACTTTCTCATATCTTCTAACTCCCGATACAACTTTTTTCCATCGATCTGGCTCTGGAATGGAAGGCCAAATCTTAATCTCACCACCAGTTGTCAGGAATTTGTAGAATCCTTCTAAATTTGATCTAATGACTTATATTTATCATCAGAATGATCCAACGGTTGTTGTTCCTTGATGTTTACAAAGGCTTCTTTGGTCTCTAGTTCACCTTGTGCACAAAACAATCTTCGACCTCTATTCATCCATGACTCCAAAGAACTTATCTGAATCTTTCTTCAATTAGGATCATCGATCTCTTCAATGATCCTAATTTAAGGCACAATATATCCTCTTTCTTCGATCGAGTTTTTAACACAACTAAACCCTGAAACCTGCAACTAACATTTTATGAGTTCGGTATGGATTTCACCCATTTAACAGAGGATCATTAATACATCAGGAGGATATCCAATTCTCACATAGACACAAAGGTCCCATAAACAAGAAGATTCTAATAATGAATCTATACATAAATTACATAAGGCCCTCTCGCCTTACTAGATTGATTTACATTCATTTGGCCTTTGTTTATCCTTTTGGCCACTATTGGCCTTTTACTCACACTCAATCTTTCTCTATCTCTAACTCATTTAAACCCCTATCTCATTAATCAATCCATGTAGGCTTACAAAATATACAATATAGGGTTGAAATATGAATTAGTTCAGATCCACAAAATCCTCACTTTGACAACTCATAGGATCTTTCAGATCCATAAAATCTTCAAGAGATCTATAACTCACCCTAATACCTCTCTAAATATTACAAATTCTCAAACTCTACTAACAAAGGAAGATTTGACTACATTTCAATCTCTGCAATCTCTCCCACACAAGGCTTCTAGAACTTAATTAAAACATAGGAAATTACAATAAGTTTAAATTAGGGAACCCACTCCCTTAGTAAAATCAAAGACCCCTAGGTCTAATCAACAAGGTTTTTTTGGGAGGTAAAATTCTCCTACATCAATTCCTCTTTGATTATCTATAGTTATGTTTATTTTTTTCGTATCAGGTTACACCCAATCCCCAACAACATAACACATACATTTAGATAACAAAACACATTAGGAAAGAAATTGGATATGCCTTCAAATTTTTGGTAGTTGTTAAAACATAACTCTTCTCCAACACCTCCAACATTGAATTCTTGGTCCACCTTTTGAGAATCCCCCATGTTCTATGCATGGAAACTATATATATATATATACAATATTACCCTCACCTCAAACAAGCCAATGAAAATAACCAACTACCTAGTAAAATTCCTCCAATTTTCCTCAAAACCCCTCTCTTCTACAAAATTAGGCCCCTTAATCACCAATTGAAAATTTTCAAATACCTCAATTGCCTCCTAGGCCGACCCCTTCTCACCAAATCATCTCAATTCTTCACAAAAATTGAACCACCACAGTATTTCACACCCATCAGTTTAGGGTTTCATGGCCAAAACACTCTCTTCTACCAAATTAACCCCCTAATTCACAATTAAAACTATCAATTAGATCAAATGCCTCTTAGACCAACCCCTTCCCACCAAATCCTCTCAATGAACCACCACACTATTTCACACCCACCACAAGTTCAAGGTTTCATGGCCATGGCCAATTCAAGAGCAAATGGAAAATGAATCTTTGTTTGTGTTTTCTTTTTGTTGTTTTTTATTATATGTTATTTTCATTTGTTTTATTTTTGTTTTCTAATATTATTTTGTTTTATTTATTAATATAACTATAACTACTCATATATATACTATAGGTTAATATATTTTATATACAAGCTATACTTATAAGTGTGTTATAGCTATACGTTATGTATTTTATATGTTCTAGTTATAAATGTATATAATATATAAGTATATAATTTCATTCATGGGCCATTGACATTAAGCTAGCCAGAGAAATGTGGGATAGTATCAAGTTGCAATTCAATATTATGTAAATAATTATATTGCAAATTGTATAATTGGGTGTGGTGTCCCAAAGCATAGATGACACATCCATGGATACTGCAAAAATGAATTTCACATGAAAAATCCTAGTCATGAACATGTTAAAGAATGATAAAATGACTACAGTACCAAAATAACTCAATTACATATAAGATGTAAGAAATATTATCCCAGTGAGTTAGCTCAAGTGGCTGAGTGTTTTGTTTTACAAGCAAGAGGTCTTGGGGTCAACTCCCCAAGTATATATATTATAGAGATTGTCAGGCCTCACTTGATGTCCCCACTGGGTTAGGTTGCCAAAAATACAACCATTCAATTTACTTCATGTACCATCCTTGAAATGAGGGGAAGTACCTGGAGGGTTTCCTAGGGTATGTAGTCCATCGGAAAAAAAAATGTAAGAAATACTTCTAATTTATAATCATATAATCATTATCTATTCATAAATGTTTATCCCTGATCTATATTATCATTTTAGGTTGGTCATTTATATCCATGTCACTTAAGTTGCTCAAATTTTCAAGTATTTATCTTATAAAAAATGGACTAACTAACTATTTTGGTCATGTAGTCACAAATTTTTCATTTTGTATTGGAGAGCATGCACGCTAGTTGCTAAAGGGATACATGTGTATTGTGCATAGGTTGTAGAAAAACAACATGTATGCACAACAAAGTGCATGCAAGCTATTAAAAGGCAACGCATGTAGTGTTTCCACTACTACATGTGACTATCAATAAATAAATCCATGTGCATAAACAAAATAGGGTAGAAAAATAAAAAATCAACCTTAAATAGAAGCTAATTTCCAACTCCTTGGGTTGTAAAGAAACAAACTAGTAGAGTCAAAAGTATCTAATATTTAATCCAAATAGAAATTGAAAAAAACAACCCAAAAGGAATATTTCAAAGAATCCTCCATAATGGAGTTGTCAATTCTATTATAGGGATTTTCACTATTCTAAGTATGGATCCCCCATGAGAGGGTTGGAATCTCAATAATGGAGTTAAAAATACATCTACAATCAAGATTTCCAAGAAGTTAGTGTTTTATAATAGAAATGCAACAAGAATAAGAATGAGGAATACTTGGTAGATGGTGTTTGGGCTTGATTTCTATGACCAACTTGTTCAATAGGATTTTAGTACAAGACTTCCATGTGTACCTACACATAATCTATCTAACTATACCTTTCTTTTTTCCAAATTAACATTTCAAATAAGCAAGGTAAATTGCAAAACATAAACCCTAACTAGTTGCAAATCAATAGTTCAATCATAATTTCATCATTCTAGTATAATGAATATAACCAAAACAACACAAGGAATTAGGGAGGGGGAGTTTGGGGAAGAATAAATATCTATATTAATTACACAACGTGTATACAACAAGAGATTTTTACCCAATCATATTGCAACACCTCCATCACCCAAGTCAAGGTTCCTCCATCCCCAACCACTTGATCAAAATATCTCTTTACAAGGAAACATATCTTACTATGGTAGGGAAGCGAAGGGAGACTCAACAAATCCTATTTATGAATTAGTCAAACTTGGAGAACTTTGATGGTTTTGCACAAGAAGAGGATGAGAGCAAAGGAAATTTAGCAAGGCTTATGTAGTTTCTCCAACCTAAGGGTGTGGTGTGTCAACATGTTTTTTTTCTACCTTGAACATTATCTTCTTCATATGGAGAAAAGTTGGTTATAGTTAGGAGATGGGATATGGGTTGTACATGTGTATGGCCTCCATGTCTTTAGCTCAAAACCCATACTTTTTCATGTTATTCCATTTTGAATGTGCACGTAGGCTACTAACTAACAACTTGCATGCACAAAAAAAACATGAATGAGTTGCACCACTGCAAGGTGTGAGTATAAGGGAAGAAGCTTCATAAATTGTCCAAAGGATTTGCAACTTCTTGGATCAACATATTAAAATGTCCTAAATCAACTCATTTAATCATGATGACCAAACATATCTGTAACAAGTACTACAATGAGTTCTTTCCCACTCATAAATCAAAATTTATAACTAATATTAAAGAATACAAATATATATACATAAAATATAGTAATAAATATTATTTAAAAGTAGGGCTATAAGTCGAATATTTAAAATAGGGTTATACGTTGGTCTTCCCTATATATATATATATATATATTAGAATGTACTCACTGGTTTTTTCTCATCTCAAAATTCATGTTCCTTGTTTCATGTTGTTGGTGGGGGATGCCCTAATTCTCTCCTTCCGACAAATCTCTTCCTATTGACACCAAAACCATTTCTAGGAAGAATGTCTAGAGACCTTGATAGTACCTTGGAACTTATAGTTAATAGTGGCAGGTTTCCTCACAATCGTTGGTGGGTATACCTTAATGACCCCTTCTTGATTGATTATATAAGTGTTCAACATCAAATCATTTATTTGCAATTGTTAGATTGTACTTTGTACCTTGGGGGCCATTTTCATTATTGATGGATTACCTCACATCTATCAATTGTATTCATTAATGAATGATGATCAGATGGTTTCTACCATGCTCAACATCAACTCATTTATTTGCATGATGTAGATTCATGTGATTGTGGAGTTTGGATTGAAGACCTTGGGCTATGGTGGCATCCTCTTTTGGTGTTAACCGCCTGATTTGTGTAAGTTGTACCACTATCCAATGAGTACTTTGAAGACTAGTTTTGCACTTTCTATAGTGTCAGGCATCTTTCTGATGTAGAATATGACGCAAATATTCTTTGTATTTGCTCATGGATACAATCTTATATTTGACATAGATTCACTATTTATCTTATTTCATGTCCATGATTCTACATTGCATATACTTCATGGATCTGTAGTGAACTTAATTTGGTGGTTTCTCTTGTTGTTACATCTAAGCATGGGCATGCATGCCTTGGGGATGATTTAAGTATGATAGGTTGAATTTTTCTTATGAGTACTTTCTAGATCCTTGGTTTGCAAAACTCCTCCTTAGCCCACTCATCGACATCCTTTTTTTGTAATGTACTTTGGTCAACCACTCCCCACCTGACCTCATAAATTAGGGGGCATCTATTATACTTATATTTGACACCTTAGACCAAATAAAGATGAATTGATCTGAAATGCACACTTGAGCCAAGGTGTGACACCTCAAAGAGGGTTTTTTCTTCAAAATGACATTTAAGTTGTAGTTGTTTCTAGTAACAGATGCAATCAACCATGACTTTCCTAAGGAAGAAACACGACCGACTGTAATATTTTAATGGAAACCCTGTGGTTTGCTCGTTAATGCTTTGAAAATAGAAAAATCATGAGGAAAGCTAAGAGTTGGCAAAGCCAAAAGATGTATGTGGAGTCTGTGCACGAATCACACATGCACAACATACATTCCATGTAGCATTGATCTTCTCACCTCAATATCCTATAAATACAAGAAATAAGGAAAACAAAAAGAGAGTCAAATGAAAGTGTCATTGTACTAGAGAAATTTTTAACAAAGTGTCTTTGGTTGCAAATGCATCTATGTTGAGAGAGAACTAGGAATTAATTTTTACAGTGAGATAAAAGCTCATGTGAAGTTCAATCATTCATTCAATTAGCTACTTCATCAGAATAAGTTTCAGGATTATACTTGCAAACAAATGAAGGTTTGTGGCTAAAGAGAGGACTCATACTTTGGAGAAGGAAATACACAACAAGACTAAGTATCAAATGTGTTGCTTTTCTTTCATTTTCATTATCAATATAAATCTATCTTCTTTCCAAAAAAAAATAACTATATTTTGTTGATCATTTGTCATATTAAATGAGGTTTTGAGTAGAGTTTCAATTTCTTGAGTTACTAAGTTAAAATTTTAATTTGCAAGTTGATTTATATTATTTATATCGTAAATGAAGAATGAGTCTCTAAATTTTTTGGGGGGAGGATATTAATGTTCTTACATGACTTTATCATGTTCTTTGTTTATAGTATAAAAATCTACGTTATTTGCATGTCACTCTGAAATAGCTCCTAGATAGAATGGTGGAGGTTGTTTTCTTCCCTCGTTTCCCACATCATCGTACAACGTTAAGTGGACCCAATGTGGTGAAAGGACCCATTACTATTACGTTGACCACTACTAATTTTGGGAGCAAACACATTGAGGAATTTCAGAATTATTGAATATACTTTTCACCATAACATGACTTGTGGACCATAAACAAATATTCTAACATCATTATTTCTCATTAATGGTGGCAAATTTTGGTTTACTCGAAAAGAAATGTTTTGACTAGAGGGGAAAGTTGTCCTGCCCTTCTTTACGCTACAAATTAATCAAATCATTACTTAACTTCTACTTTACCATTTTCATTTTTTATCTCCAATAATTAAAAGAGGAATTAGGTGTTGGTATTACCGCTTGATTGGAATTCGCGTGTAATCACCCACAATGGAGTTGAAGTAAACTCAAAGGTAAGTTCAAATTGAGGTTTCTTTATGGGATCCTATGATATAGATAAGAAAAAAATCCATAAACGAGAAATTTTACCAAATAACAACCCTTAAATCAGCAATAATATCATCTTGAGTCACAAAAATATATAACCTCAATTGGAGAGCCGAGGGTTACTTAAAGCCATGGACTCTCCTTTTTAATGCCACTTGAAACAAGGTAACCTCTCAACCATGAGTTCTCATTCCTGATTTGCTTACCTTTCATGTTTAACTTTGTGTTACCTATTCCAAGTAAAAAGTAAAAAATTAATGTTTTTCTAAGAAAAAAAACATAATTTATATTTAAATATGATGAAAATTATATTCCTTGAGTGTTTAGGCATGCAAATACTTAAAAAGACATAAATTAGATAGCCCACAAACTTTCAAACAACAAAAAAATATCGTCCACCATCATCATAATAATGAGAAAATATCATATTGCAGTTTCATAAACCTTCCATTACAAATCCAAATTTTCAAAACAAAAGTGTCCATAAAAACCCATCCATAAATGATTATTTATATTTTCTATCCTTAACAGTGCTAAGACGAAAAACCAAAGTGAAATCTTAAAGCTAGTAAACAAAAGCAAAAGGAGTGCTAAATATCTTTAGAAACAAATTTCAGTAAAGAAGTAAACTCCATATTTGATCTCTTCCAACATTATAGTGCCTTGTGAATAGTTGACCATCCTTTGATAACTTGTTTGCAACTTACTCAATTCCTTCAACACTTGTAAAATAAATATAATCAAATAAAGCAGTTACCTCCAATAATACATCACCCATGAGTTTGAATTGTACACTATGCAGGTGTACATATATGTTCATCCAATTGATAACAAGAGATGAGTCACCATAAATCTACATGATTTTTGCATTTCTCTCTAGAGCGCATTTTAAAAGTAACCTTGGAGCCTCAATCTTCACAAAAAAATTTGGACCTTGAACCAAGGCTAGCTTTGAACTTAATTTAAGGAGATTCTAAAAAACACAATAACCCTCCCATGCTACTGAACTCAGGTTGACCCCACCTAGCACCATCAAAGAATCCCCATGGTTAATACTTGTCAACATTCAAGGAATCAACATGGTAGGTATTATTTGGATAGAAAAGAATTTTGACATTTTATACTATAGCCTTCACCTAAGATATAACCTAAAACGTGGGAATGTATTTCTCCTAAAAAATTATTGAGTTTGAAGCAAACCATATTCCCCAACAAATGACACATGATAAAGCCTTGAGATTTTTATCTTTTTTTTCCTAAAACCATTGCCTTAAACAAACCTCTACCAAATTGCCACACCAAACATTTTGAATACCCATGTTCTCTTGAACTTCTCTCCAAACCTATTTGGAATAGGGACATTTAATAAACAAATTAATATATTTTTCTTCTTTTTAACAACACAACATGCATATACAAGGACCTTGTCTACATCTCCTCTGTGTTAGGGTCCTATAATTATAGGTAACTCGATTCTTCGACTGCTGATTTGGCGTTTCTCTCGTGATGACGAAGTATGGATCGGTTGATCCATTTTTCCCCTCCATCTGTTTCGCCCGATCCTCCATCTCCCTGCTGCATCCTTCATCCTCCGCTGCGCCCTCACTCCCTTGTCTTTTCGACCCATTGAGTACGCATCGCCCGCCACTCATCCGAATAAACAAACTTAGGTTAAAAGAAAAATCAATTGATTTAGTATAGTTAGACTAAAATTAGTCTTATGAATAATTAATTAATAATTAATTATTAAATTAGTTTGTTAATAAGTAGGTTAGTTTATTAATATAAACATTCAATAAAAATCAAACTTTAATAAACAAAATACAAAACATTAAAATAAACAAAACTTAAATTAATTAAAAAAACAAATTAATAAACAATATAAAAAACACAAATAAAAACTAAACTAAACCACACATAATAAATAAAACAATAAATAAAAGATATTAAAATTAAAATAAAAGATATTAAAATTAAAACAAAACAAAGTAATAAACGTAAATAAAACAAAAATCAAAATAAATAAAAAACAAAAAATTAAACAACTAAAACACTATCCTAAGCCCTACCCACCCAACTTCACGCATACAATCACATCCCATAAAACAAATCAACGGATATTAAAAATTCTGGACCCCCCCTCACCATCTGAAGTTTAACGAGAGGGGGGGGTCCGCAATGGAGTAGTTTTCTTAAACCACCCTTGGACAGGTGTCAACTCCATAGGCTAGCGGACCCCCCCCCCCACACCCTAAAACCACTTACCACCTCAGGGGGTCCGGAATACCGCCTTCCCAGAAAAAAAATCACGTTCCCCAATATTTTTTAAAAATCGCCCATTTTTGCCTGTTTAGTATGTCTTTTTCTGAAACCGATTCCACGCAAACGAAAATGAATTTTGAGAAACCGAGAGAGATTTTTCTTTGTAAATGGGATGAAGAACAAAAACCTCTCTCATTTGTTTCACAGGTGGCATGAGCAAGGAGAATCGAAGCCATCTTCAAGGCCCATTTTTTCAATTTTTCATTTTCTTGTTGCAGTCTTGATTTTGCGGGAGGTGTTTCGGTGAGATGGAGGCGAATTTGGAAAAACTGAAGGAGGTTTTTGTCTAGCACATTCCCATATAAAATAAAATCGTTCAGTTTTTTTCCAGGTGACATAATTAAAGATAAACAGATGTCTATGCGAACCCCTTTTTTTTGAAGAAATTTGGCAAGTTTTTCATGGCAGACAGTTCAATATTTTTAGGGATTTTTTCTATTTTCGGCCAAGATTGCCCAGTTGTCAAAGAAGGAATTTGAAAGTGACATTGTTGATAGGGTTTTGGCCTCTAAAGATAGGATCCGATCATGTTTTTGTGGAAATTGTTTGATCTTGTACTATTTTTAGTATTTCAGTTCCTGTTTGATAGGATCTTTGTTTTTTATGCAAAGGATATAAAGCCTATGCTTTCAAGATGAATGGAGGTTGATCGGTCAGAGGACCATGATTTAGTTTTTGTAAAGTAGCTCATTGAGCTTTATGTACTTTCATCAATTCAATAATACAATGCTATGTTGCAGGATTCTTGTGACTATTTCGACTGGTGATGTGCATCCCTCTTTGTAAATTTGTTTTCTCTGTTATCATAATTAATGTCTGCTTCTGAATTATTCTGAGAATATTAAGAACATAATTTGTTTTAATGTACCCTCTATCTCTGGCTTGGTATAGTTTTTTATGTTTTCCACTAAAGATTAAACTCAGAATTCTCAGTTGCTCTGTGTTTAATTGGATTTCTTAACTTGTTCCATCTCTCCCATTTCATTTAAGTTAAAGGATCCAGTGATTTGTCTACCTTTTCCTACGAATATTAGTCTGTTGACATGGATTTTTGATCATTTGTTACAGTGACTCCATAGCCCATGGTTTCTCTTCTCTGCCCCTATCCAATTCTTAAAAACAAATCCTATTCTGCATAGCTAGCCTAATATCCTCTTCAAACAAAGTTATATCAGACAGAGAGATCCCTCTCTGAGTCTTGGAGGGCTAGATCCAAGAATCGAAGTGGTTTTGATGTTGCCTATGTGATTTCCTTCACAGCCTTGGGCAATTTACAGAGTGCTAACAGAATGGCGACCATACTGGGGACCTTTCTCCAGTAGTACACTTCAAAGTTCCAGATCTGACCACTGATGGTGGATAGTGACTAGACACAAGAAGACTGAGATCGTTCACTTGGCGACTCCAAATCAGCTCCAGACAGTGCCAACTCAAAGACTCCACTGAAGGAAGAACCTGAAGCATGACCAAGCATCCTAGAAAGACCAGGTACTCAAGCTCAAATTGTATTCATGGTATTATTGGTTTCATCTGCAATTACTTTCTCTCTTATCATGATCCTGGTCCAAAGTATATTGTTAAAATTCAAGATGATCATTTTCAACCTGAAGAGCCTCAAGAGTCTAAACCCAAAATTGTAGATTATGTACATACTCATACACCTGTGCACCTCCCAGATGCACCTGTAGAAATCCTAGTGAGACATAAGCTTCTTGCTTTATCTCCTACTCTTGCTAAACCTCCAGATGGTTACAAGCCTCTTGCTTCACCTCCCGTACCTGCCAAAATCCTAGACAGATACAAGCCCCTAGATTTTCCTCCTATCCTCCATGACCTCCCTGCAAATTACACCAATAATTTGCCCAGTTTTGTTGGAGAGAATGTCAATATTACTATTGAAAAACACATCCAAAGGTTTAAAGATTTTCTTGACCTTTATGAGGTTGAAGATGACGATGTCTATATCAGGATGTTTTCCTTGTCTTTGCAAGGCAAAGTTAAAAAATGGTTTAAAAACCTCCCAGTTGCAAGCATCATAAATTTTCATCAGTTCATGCAAGTTTTCTTAGATAGGTGGGTGATCATGAGAAATGTCTTTCTCATCCTAGAAGAATATGACCATTTGAAAAGGAAGCCAGGGGAGACAGTACCTCAGTTTTCAGCAATATTCAATAAGGTATATCATGCAATTCCTGTTGATATAAGGCCACCCCCAGGATCATCCCACTTGCATTACCTAGATGCCTTTGATCCTGAGATGACATTCCAATTAAGAGAAAGGAACACTGCAACACTTGAAGAAATGAAAAAAGTTGTAGTTGATGTGGAAGCTAACTTACTGAACAGAAAAGAAAAGTTAAAGGCAGAAGAGAAAGATAGAACAGAAAATAGATGGATACCATCTTCAGAAGTGAAGCTAGATGTCTTGGCTAGCACCATGGAAGAGATGATGCAGAAGATTAGCATAAGAAAAAACTTGAAGTTCAAAGACATCATGTTCCATTGATTTCAGAGAAAGAAAAGGTCATTGTTCCCAAACATTTTGCAACTCACCCTTGGTACCATGGTTTGGATAATGATTCTGTCATGTATTCCATTCACCATACAGTCGAAAATGAAGTTCAAAATCAGAGGGTGGTGGAAAATTCTCCTGACATGATATGCATGTTCAATGGCATTTCATCCATGGATGATTTACCCAAGTGTGATCAATATGATGATGATCATGAGGCTGAAATAGATGTGGATTGTTCAAATCAATCAGAAACATATGATTGGAAAGAGGAAGATGCATAAAATTTTCAAGAAAATGCAAACTACCTGCCCCTATGTTTTGCCTCACTCCTGAGAAAACATTTCCAGCAGATTGTAAACAGTAATAAAGAGGAATGTTCTAATGCATCAATTGAAGAGGACAAGGATGACATGGAAGTTGATCCAAAGGTGCAGCCCTTCAGCCTTTTTGAAGGTCAAACCTCAGATGAAATCATGAAGTCCAAAACAAGTGATGAGTTGATCCATCTTGATTCATTGCCCATGTGCTTTAATTCATTTCAAATTTTGAGGGGGAATCTAGATCAGATTCTAGTTGAAAGTCACAGTGTAAGCCATGAAGTACTAGTAGAGCCAATGACACCATTATCTAAAGCATTTTATGACCCTATAGCTGATGTGTTGGATGACTTGTGTTATCAAAGCCATTTTCCGTCATCCATCTATAGGCTGAAAATATGTTATGATATTGACATGATCAGACAGTCAACTACAGGGATGTGTTCAGTAGAAGTATCATTTCAGAACCCACCAGAACATTTGCAGCCATATCAAGAAGTGCATGAGGATGCAAATAGCATAACTACAACATCAAATCATGAAGTTGAGTTGGTTAAATTTGAATATCCAGTAATAGGTCAAGTTTATCTTGATCCAATGGCTATTTATATGGAGAAATTTTGCACTGCGGAGCCCCAATCTATCTCTAGCATTACTTTTGTTCTTCAGGATTATCAAGGTCTCCGTTGTAAAGATCAATCATCTTTTCAGCAGTGGCCATTACACTTTGCAGTTTTGAAACTATGGACAAAAGGTCAAGTTGCCTTTTTTACTGTGCTAACAAGCAGTCAAGCAGTCCTCTGGTCTCAGTAGCTACTTGATTGGCATTTTTGTATTATTTGATTTAGCATGATTTTCAGCAGTATAGGGTAGGTAGGAGAGTATGAATAAGCTCAGCATTCCGAGCATCTCTTTTTCAGCAGTTTCATTTGAAAGATCAACACAGGTACAGGTTGCAGAATAAGTTTTTGGGATCATCCCAATGAATAAAGCATCGGTCTACACATTCATAATTCGATGGTTCTTGACACCTCCTGAAAGAGCTGCCATCCCCAGGTGGAGCCTATGTTAGGGTCCTATAATTATAGGTAACTCGATTCTTCGACTGTTGATTTGGCATTTCTCTCGTGATGACGAAGTATGTCTCGGTTGATCCCTTTTTCACCTCCATCTGTTTCGCCCGATCCTCCATCTCCCTGTTGCATCCTTCATCCTCTGTTGCGCCCTCACTCCCTTGTCGTTTCGACCCATTGAGTACGCCTCGCTTGCCACTCATCCGAATAAACAAACTTAGGTTAAAAGAAAATTCAATTGGTTTAGTATAGTTAGACTAGATTTGTCTTATGAATAATTAATTATTAATTAATTAATGATTAATTATTAAATTAGTTTGTTAATAGTTAGGTTAGTTTATTAATATAAACATTCAATAAAAATCAAACTTTAATAAACAAAATACAAAACATTAAAATAAGCCAAACTTAAATTAATTGAAAAAACAAATTAATAAACAATATAAAAAACACAAATAAAAACTAAACTAAACCACACATAATAAATAAAACAATAAATAAAATATATTAAAATTAATACAAAACAAAGTAATAAACGTAAATAAAACAAACATAAAAAATAAAAAAATAAAAAAATTAAACAACTAAAACACTATCCTAAGTCCTACCCACCCAACTTCACGCATACAATCACATCCCATAAAAGAAATCAATGGATATTAAAAATTCTGGACCCCCCCTCGCCATCTGAAGTTTAACGAGAGGGGGGGGTCTGGAATGGAGTAGTTTTCTTAAACCACACTTGGACATGTGTCGAATCCATGGGCCAGTGGAACCCCCCCCCCCCCTAAAACCACTTACCACCTCAGGGGGGGTCCAGAATACCGCCTTCCCAAAAAAACAACCACTTTCCCCAATATTTTTTAAAAATCTCCCATTTTTTCCTGTACAATGTCTTTTTCCGAAACCGATTTCGGGAAAACGAAAATGAATTTTGAGAAACAAAGAGAGTTTTTTCTCCATAACAGGATGAAAAACAAAAACCTCTCTCATTTGTTTCACAGGTACCATCTTCGGGGAGAATCAAAGCCATCTTCAAGGCCCATTTTTTCAGTTTTTCATTTTCCTGTTGCAGTCCTAATTTTGCGGGAGGTGTTTCGGTGAGATGGAGGAAAATTTGGTGAAAACGAAGGAGGTTTTTGTCCAAAACATTCACATATACAATAACCTCCTTCATGTTTTTCCCAATTGTCAGAATTAAAGAGAAAAAAATGTCTGTGCGGACCCCTTTTTTTGTAAAAATTCGGCAAGTTTTTCATGGTGGACAGTGCAATATTTTTAGGGTTTTTTTCTATTTTCGGCCAAGATTGCCCAGCTGGCAAAGAAGTAATTTGAAAGTGACATTTTTTATATGGTTTTGGCCTCTTAAGATAGGATCCGATCCTATTTTTGTGGAAATTGTTTGATCTTGTACTATTTTTAGTATTTCAGTTCATGTTTGATAGGATCTTTGTTTTTTATGCAAAGGATATAAAGCGTATGCTTTCAAGATGAATGGAGATTGATCAGTCAGAGGAACATGATTTAGTTTTTGTAAAGCAGCTCATTGAGCTTTCTGTACTTTCATCAATTCAATAATACAGTGCTATGTTGCAGGATTCTTGTGACTATTTCGACTGGTGATGTGCATCCCTCTTTGTAAATTTGTTTTCTCTGTTATCATAATTAGTGTCTGCTTATGAATTATTCCGAGAATATTAAGAACATAATTGGTTTTAATGTACCCTCTGTCTCTGGCTTGGTATAGTTTTTTATGTTTTCCACTCAAGATTAAACTCAGAATTCTCAGTTGCTCTATGTTTAACTGGATTTTTTAACCTGTTCCATCTCTCCCATTTCATTTAAGTTAAAGGATCCAGTGATTTGTCTACCTTTCCCTGCAAATATTAGTCTGTTGACATGGATTTTTTATCATTTGTTACAGTGACCCCATAGCCCATGGTTTCTCTTCTCTGCCCCTACCCAATTCTTAAAAACAAATCTTATTCTGCATAGCTAGCCTAATATCCTCTTCAAACAAAGTTATATCAGACAGAGAAATACCTCTCTAAGTCTTGGAGGGATAGATCCAAGACTCGAAGTGGTTTTGATGTTGCCTCTATGACTTCCTTCATAGCCTTGGGCAATTTACAAAGTGCTAACACTCTGCACTACCTCCCAAGTCAAATCATTGTTCTTCAAGGCTAACCACATGTATATTTGAGACTTTCTTGGAACCCACGACTTATGTAGATATTTCCCCCACCAAACAAGCCCTTTAGGATATGGGACAAACTTAAATTTGTATCTAATATGAGTTGTAAAATGACCCCCTATTTTATTATATCCCCCTATAAGAGATTTTTGTTCTTCTCTTAATCTAATATGACCCCTCTTAAGGTTGTTTGTGTAATCCTTCCACAATTTTTCCCAAACACCTTCAAATCCTAGTTGTTACGCTTGTTTCTATCTATGGGACCATTTTTATAGTCATCTTTAGTCCTTTCAACCAAATGTGTTGAGGTAAGCCTTTACTATTTATTAAATCGGTAAGTTTCCAAGCCTTTTGACAAGTTATAAATCCTCTAACTTGATGTGTGCATTCTGCAAAATTGCAACTTGTGTGTTGTGCATAGCTTGCTAGTTAGCAACCCCTGCACACTTTCAAAATGGTCCAAAAAATATGCAAAATGCACGAATCTTGGTGAAGAGCACAGACTCTATATGTTATGAACCAAACTCCAAAATAGTCAATGAATAAGTATCCACTTCGAGAGGGAAACCTCATTTTACAATATATCCAATACAGAAGACACGATGCATATAAAAATGAATCTTCTTTATTATAAATAGGAGATAAAGTGAGCATGATGTAACCTACCCTAATTTGACCTAACCATGACTAATAAACTAATAATAAATGAGTGGTAGGGCATTAACATAGGGCCTTTTAGGCCTTAACATAGCCCCTCTCTTTGAACATGTTTTTTCCCTCAAAGCTTGTAATTAAGGGTGTTTCTTCATGAACTTCTCATTTTCCCATGTAGCTTCTTATGGAGGCATATTCTCCCACTTGATTAGGTACTCCATAATGGTTCGACTATTCTGAAGGGATGTAGAACATTGATCTATAACTTTTTATGGTTCAATAATCATCTTCCCTTCTTCATCTAATTTTGGAAGTTCTGTCTACACTGACATTATTTGTCCCTAAACATTTTTTAGGAAAGATGCATGAAAAACCTTATGAATGTGAGAAGAAGGAAAATATAACTCATACACCGCTTGTCCAATATTGTGAATAATCTTGTAGGGTCCATAAAATTTTGGAGCTAATTTCTTATTCTTCTTCAAGACTTGATTGCTAATAAGGTTGTAGTCTCAAAAAAACCCAATCATCCTCCTCAAATTGTCTTTCACTTCGATGTTGATCTGCTTATTGCTTCATCCCGTTTTGTGCCATTTGAAGGTTTTCCTTAAGAATTGTCAAAGTTTCTTTAGTCTTCTCCACATGTGACTCAATTTCTTGTACTATGGAGTGGTCCTACAAAAGTATGAGATACTAGGAGTTGGATATCCATAAAGGGATTCAAATGGGGACATCTTAGTAGATGTATGATAGGTGGTATTATACCACCTTTCTGTTGAAGGAAGACACTTCACCCATTGATATTTCTTGTTTGAAGAATACAAACATAGATAACCCTCTTAACATTTGTTAACTATTTTTTTTTTACCATCTATTTGTGGATGATATGATAAACTCATATCTAGTGTTGTTCCACTCATCTTCCATAATTCCTTCCAAAATTTTCATGTGAATTTTAGATCTCCATCACTTACTATTACTTTAGGAAATCCATGAAGTCTAGGAATTTCCTTCATGAACACTTCTTCCACTTGACTTTTCGTATATGTACTTTTAATTCCACAAAAATGTTCATATTTTGTGAGTCTATCCACTACCACAAAAATGGCATCCTTACCTTCTGATTTCGGTAAACTTGTAATGAAATCCATTGATATATATTCCCATAATTTATTAGGTATGTGTAAAGGCTGACATAAACATGGAGATTTTACTATCTCTCCTTTATTTATTTGGTAAACCTGACATTCTCTTACAAATATTTTATTCCTTCCCAAAAAAAATCGTTTTTTATCCTTTGATATGTTTTAAGGAACCCCAAATGTCCCACCATCAGAGAGTCATGAGACTCCCTTAATATTTTTGCTTCAAATTTGATTGAGGTCATAAAAACATTCAACCCTTGTACCAAAGGATATCTCTCTTCCACATCCAGTTTTCCATAGAGGTCATCCCTTGCTTTATACATTGTATTTTGTTTCTAGTACTATTGTCATTTTGCAACATTCATGGTGATCAGATTTAAACAATAGGAATGGAAGACGTAAAGGAATATAAAATCGAGGCTTCTTCTATTATGGGAAGGGCATATTCGACCACATTTTCCTTCCCATTTTTGTTTATTATTTCAAAATAAAACCCTTGCATTTTTTCTACCCATTTTTGTTGCTCTTCTAATGACAATATTTTCTCCAAAAAGTACTTTAGGCTATAATGGTCTATCTCGACTTTAAAATTCCTCCCAATGAGATATTGTCACCATTTTTTATTGCATGTACAATTGCTACGATTTTTTTTTCATATGTATATTTCACCAAGTCATTTTCCTTGAATTGTTTACTTTCAAAGGTCAATAATCTCCCTTCTTGTGTCAATATTGTTCCAATTCTTTGTCTTGATGCATCACATTCAACTATGAATGTTTTACCAAAATCAAGTGTTTCCAATACTTGTGTAGAAGACATGGCATCCTTTAAGAGTGAGAATGCCAAGGTAGCATCTTCCTTCCATACAAATGATTTTTTCTTCAAGAGCAATGTGAGTGGGCTCGCAATGTGCGCGTAATTCTTAACAAATTTCCCATAATATCCTTTAAGACCCAAAAATCCTATAAGAGTATTGATGTTCTTAGGAATATAACATTTTGTAATAGCTTGGATATTTTTACATATAATTGATTGTTCTCAAGAATTTGCAGGACTTTATTCACATGTTTAATGTGGCCTTCACATGATTTTTTGTATATAAGTATATCATCAAAGAAAACAAACACAAACTTTCTAAGTTGGGGTTGAAATGTTTTGTTCATAAGGCTTTGAAAAGTAGAAGGAGAATTATTTAACACAAAAGGCATGACCAAGAACTCATAGTGCTCTTCATGGGTTATGGAAGTTGTTTTAGGAATATCTTATTTTCCTAATTTGATTTGGTGGTAACCTGATTTATATCTAACTTTTCCATAAAATAATCCACTCCATGAAGCTCATTTAATAGCTCATCAATATTTGGAATAGGGAATTTATCCTTGATGGTGATTTTGTTTAAATCTATATAATTAGGACACATCCTCCAAGAATTATATTTTTTTCTCACCATAAATGTTGGAGATGAAAATGAACTCTTGCTTGGTTGAATAATATCTTAATCTAGCATGTCTTGTACCATTTATCAATCCCCCCTTTTGTTAATGAGGATATCTATAAGTCCTTTTATTAGGAGGAGTAATTCTAGGTATTAGTTCAATTTGATGTTCATTATATCTAGATGGAGGTATCCCTTTTGGAATTTCTTGGAAGACCTTATGGTGTTTTTCCAAGGTGCATTTTAATTCCTCTGGAATATTTCCATGTTCATGCTTTACTTCCATAGAATAAAGTATAATCACAACTCTCCTACTAGCATTTTTTAGGATATTTTCCATTCTATGAGAGATGATGACTTTGAGAAGGTGCAGAGTTTAACCCTTTGAGTTCATATTGAATTCCTTCCAATTCAAATCTCATGAATAATTCCTTATAGTTTGTAGAAACTGTACCTAATGTTCTCAACCATTGAATCACCAAAACGACATCTACTCCTCCAATGGGAATGACATATATTTGGATTTCTAAGTTATATTCTCCCATACTAAGTTTAATGTTGTGGCATTTTCCTACATAATCAATACTCCCCCCATTAGCAACCAAAACTTGAAATTTTTTCATTAGATACATAAAACAAATGAGGCCCTCTAATAATTATTTATCAATGAATTTATGGGTACTACTTGAGTCAATAAGCAATATGACCTTCTACTTCTTAATTTGTCCTACAATATTAAGGGTTTGAGGTCCTGACAAACCTTCCAATGCATGAACATATATTTCACACATGTTAAAGTTGTGCATAATTTCTACATCTTTTTCCTACTCTTTTAAGTTCACAAGTTATTCCTCGTCCATTTGTACATATGCCTCCATTTCCTCTTCATCAATATTCTCGAAGGTAAACAATTTTGTTTCTTGACATTTATTCCCTATTGACCATTTTCTATTTCAACCAAATCACAGTCCTTTTGCTCTTATTTCCTCCATTTCCTTTGGTAATATTTGAGTAGGTTGAGGTAGGGTTTCCCTGTGAGCCCCAAATTGATCTCTATTTCTTGCATATGTTCTAGTGGTAGACTTGTGTGTAGCTCTATTCTTAGCTTGAATATGACAAGAAAATTACATAGCCTCCATAATTTTTTTAGGATGTTTTAAGAAAATCTCATGTTTGATGTCTTCCTTTAATCCACCCATGTAATCTTCCAATAGATGTTTGTCACTTATGTTATCCACCATTGTGACCAACACCTTAAATTCTAAATTATAATCTTCAATGTCACCTAAGTGATTTATTCTTTTCAATTGATGATAGTAGTCTTTGTTATCCCCATTTTGTGGGATAACTAAGGAGACAATGTCTTGAGGCCCTCAGGTTGCATATATGGAGTGTCGAGAGACCACATGACTAGCAGTGTCCACTTGCACATACAAAAGCCTACTCTATCACCATAGTTTGGATCCATCGTCAACACATCCATCACACCAGCTAGCTTCTGGAAGGTAGATGGGTCTTTCTCCATGTGGTACAAGTCAGGTATTGTGGCAGGTAATCACCCAAATAATTGAGGCATTTAAGCATGCTCTATTGAAGCTGCTTTGGATTATAGAACACTTGCTTGGAAATTATTCTTTTGACCCTGTTTCACTTTGGTGAGTGTCATTGATTTCCTAGTAAGTGACCAACTTTTGGGGAAGGGATGCAATTGGGGGTCCCTTGAGGGGTTATCATACCATTCTTGACCATACTTATCATTTTTTGTTCATTGCATTCCCATCACAATGCCCATTTCTAGGCCCTTTGACTTTATTGGCCCAAGAAGGGCATGTACCTCATTTCATGGGAAGATGGGGCCAAAGGCCCAGGGGAATGGTTTCTGGAAAAAGATAAGAGCCTAAAATACAAACCTTCTAGATGCTCGCCCAAACAGGTCTTGAGAACAATGAATTGGTTCTCTTCAAAGAATTGAAGACCTGAAAAATATCAAACACATATTAAATATCACTTTTGAATGTAGGACTAACACAAGTGTGTTATAACGCTTTACATGGTTACTCCTATGGCACTTTGTGGACCTCTTCTTTCAAGTGACATTGTGTTACTTCCCCCACAAGATAATCGATTCACTATTGTGAGTGCACACGTGTTTGGATCATTAATGAATTAATAAATGGAAATAAATGGGCTTGGAAAAAGGTTGAATTGAGGAAGAAGGTGAAACACACCCCCTACAAAGGCACCCATAAATGAGATAATATGAGCCCTTGTCTAACCCCTATCCACCTCATCATTCACTACATGACCTTGAAAGGGCATCCTTGGGAGCACACCCTACTTGAGGGTTTTGGTCTACCCAATAGGACTTTTATGACACTCCACCCCATACCTAAACTTCGTCAATTGTATAGCGTCTTGGAGCATTTGTTAAAATTGATGAGGTAGTTTTGATGCACATGTTTAGGTTCCTTGTTTATTATATGTGGTTTTCACTTTCCATGATATTTTGACTTGAGATCCTTGGAGGGTGTGCCTATTTGTTTTGTAGGTCCTTGTTGGTGGATAGTTTTGGAGGAACAAGCCTAGCTTGGGATTCCATGGGGCTTGAAGCCCACAAGTTGGATGCCAAGGGCCCACATGCCAGATCATGATGAATTTCCTTTAGATTCCTAAAAGACATCATGGATGACCTTACCTAGCGCCTATTACCCAAACTTGCCTAGGAGAGGCAAAACATCACTTTTGGAGGCTTGGCATCACCTAGGGATAGGGTTTGGTGGTGATGGAGGTGTTGATCATTGACACATGCCACGTTTTGAAGGAAGGAGGCTTTGAACCATGAGGAAGAGGCTTGGATGAATGACATGTGGCCTTTGAAGGCCTAGACATGTATCCCCAACTCCAACAATTTTCTCCAAGTGTCAAATTGTCTCCCTAAAGGGGTGATGTCATCTTATTTTAGGGTTTCTTATGTGCAAAAACTGTAAATTGAATAATATTATTTGTTTTAAGGGGTAAGATAAGGGTTGTTGACCCCTTATCTTTTGTTTTACCCTAATTAAGTGGACAAACTATGTTTTAGACATTTGGTATAAATAGAGATCATGTGAATCTCATTTCATAACATAACTCTCCCATTGTGAGAAGTATTTTGATGCAGGAGCATCCGCAACATCCGCAATCCAACATATCAACCAGCGCGAGGAGGAAGAGAATCGTACAGCTGGACAAGCCAGCAAACCTTTTTTCTTTTGATTTTGAATTTCACCTTGGTATCGTTGCGCCGCCGTTTACTAAAGGCATTCAAAGCCAGGCGCATTGTATTATGTTACAGATAGGAAGGCAGTTAATACAATTAAGGCTGGTAGATAGAAATTAGCTGTAGATTAGACAGTTTACCTTTTGAGAGGGAAAACGGAGTATAGACACCCTCGCTTGTATCATTGTAAAATAATTTTCTCATTCATACAGAAGCAAGGGAAGAGCAGAGAGTCTGTGAAGAACCTCCATGTACAGTTATTGAATTTATAGGAAGAGCTTTGATTCAATTCCATGGATGTGTTAGATACTTTCGTGTTGTTGATGTTATGCTTCTGCTTACTTGCTTCTTTCTATGTTTATCTGTTATATGCTGCTTATGTAGTTGCATATGAGGTTAGGAACCGGAGAGATTGAGTTTCCATTGTTTCTCTGCTTGAGCCAGGAGATTCATGCATAGCGCGCAGTTGAATTCCTTCGCATAGAGTGCGTCGAGAAGGCTGAGCAGTTGAACTTTTGTTCTCTATTGCCCAGGATTTATGTTGGGTTGTTCGAGCCGTGCAGGTGAGTGCAGGTTGGACGTGAAGTTTCAGTGGTAGTCTGAGAAGGGGAAGCCGTAAAGCTTTGTTGCAAGCGAGTGCGCGAGGTTTGAAGAACTTCAACACTTGAAGAGTGGTTGAAGACCGAACGCAGGGAGTGCGTTCGAGAAGTCTCTGAAGGAGTCTGAATTGATGAAAGCTCGGGAGGGATAGTTCCTTTGATTCGCGTGAATTCGACCCAGTGGAGGCCGCACAGGACGAAGGCAGTACAGAGGAGAACTCTTCTCGGGGAAGGAGAATCGACGGCTGGAAATCCCCGTGAAGTTCTGCGAGATCCCGAGGACCGTCCGATCGAGGAGGAGTTACGCGAGAGATAACCCTTTGCCATAGGCGTGGAGAATCAAAGTCCACCGGACTTCGGAGTTTCGGCGTTCGAGGATCGGTAAGGCGAGGGTTCAATACCTCGAGAAATCCCGAGTCGTGATTTCCCGAGTCAATCTGGGCCGTTGATCCAGACAGGAACACGTGGCACAGGATCCCTTTAGATCGGGGTTCGGCGTTCGGCATTTCACAGAGTAAGAGTTTTATACTCTTCGAAATCGCGAAGTGTGATTCCCCGATTCGACCAGAGCTGTCGATCTACGGAGGGACACGCGGCATCAGATCCCGGATATCGGTATTCGGCGTTTCGGGGTTTTCGACACCAAGGGAACTTTGCATTATGGATTCGCGATCCACGAAATCCCGAGGGTGACGTGGCATCGTGGGCCCCGGGAGAAAGTGGAGGACAGGTGGCGTGCAGCGGAGTTTCGGGGTTCGGGGTTTTGTGTTGTAGGAGACGCTCGACACCACAACCTCCGATCTCCCGATAGGGAAATCTCCGAAAGAGAGGAGTGTTGACCTGTTGACTATCGGGATTCGGGGTTTGGTTGTGCATGTGAATTGTGTTTGCGTGAACCGCGAACTCCCGAGTCGCGATATCCTGATTTCCGAAGAGGAAGTAGCTGAAGGAGCCTACTGTGGGTAGTGGACTCCCGAGGGAGTTGAAGAGTGTTGACTCTTCGGGCCCGTGAGAAACAGAAGGTCCTGGTGGAGCAGATGGCTCGGTGAGGGGCAAGTTGCGTCAGAGTGGTATCAGAGCCCGAATACTTTTGCTTCTGAAGCAGAGAGAGAGAAGAGATATAATGGCACCCAGGAGAGAAAGGCAGTCTCCTGATCGTGAGGACAAGGACGCGAGAAGAAGGGGTAGGCACGCAGGAAATCCAGCAGGGAATCCAGAGATGGAACGACAAATACGAGATCTCAGGGCGAGACTCGAAGATATGGAGGCCACCCAGAGGCGTGGAGCTGGTACAACAGAGTTCAGCGATC
>ML799803.1:4001-25456 GCA_009831015.1 Picea engelmannii | reverse complement strand
GCAGTACCGAGTGATGAGATGTCCAGAAAATCCATTTCAGTCTGGATGTATCTGTGTAGAGCCCCACGGTATTTCAGAACCAAATGTCGCTCGGAGTCTTTGATACCCAGCTTGGTGCGCAAGGTATGGAAGGTATTGGTGAAATCTGGACCTACTTGGCCCCTCTCTTGCCACAGTGTGGTCCATCTCATGTACTGGTCCTCATAGTTGCCAACAGGGTAATATTGTTCATTTACCGCATCCACAAAAAAATCCCAAGTGAGATCGGCCCCATATATTCCAGACTCCTCTGTGGAACTTTGCTCCCAGTAAGTTTCCCACCAATGTTTGACATGAGGGAGAGCTTTAAGGAGTGTGAAGGTGATCTTTTCTTTATCAGAAAAATTGTGAACAGAGAAATAACCTTATAGCAGAGTTAACCATTTTTTGAGGGCTTCTGCATCTATCTGTCCTTCAAATACAGGAATATCAAAGTTAACTTGTACCTTGAAAGGCAGGGTGCCTCCAAAGTGGCCGCTTGATGAAGATGTGCCTGATGCTATCGGCATGCATTGAAGGATGTGGGAAAAATTCTCCATCATTTCGTCCCTCTGTCGCGTGAGAGCTTGCTCAAGCAACAGATTGATAGGATCGTCTGCTCCATCATTTTTCTTTTCTTCCGCCATTGAGGGTTTCTTGGGTGTGCGAGAGAGATTGTCTTCAAGAGAGACAAGCTCAAGACCCAACTTTCCATACTCGGACCTCGTCGGGGACATGCACTAAAAAACGATCAAGAGCAGCCTGCTCTGATACCACTGATCCAGATTATTTTCGGCACGAAATGAGAGCAGAGATATAATAAAGAAATGCATAGAGATATTGCAGATATTCAATAATATAACAGAAATGCATCAGAGATGCAACTGTAAACACAGATATACATTAATACACTATTTCTATTAATCAGACAAATGTACAGAGATTGTAAAAATACAGAGTGAAAGACTCGCTAGAATGGTGGCAGCTTATCTCTGAGAAGAGATGTGACGGCTACTTGCATTCGCAAGAAGATGATTACAATGAGGATCTGAAGGCCCTTTTACAATGAGCAGGAATGCCAAAAGTCCTAGACATCCAAAAACCTAACCCTAGGAGATGAAGCGCCAAAAGTCATCTGGGCCCCATTTGGGTAAGTGAGTACATCAACTTCCCGGGGTCGTAACTTTTGCATACGATCACCATTTTAGGCGTGTGATAGCTCGTTGGAAAGGTATTGTCGAGGAGATTCATTTTGGGGGCTCAATCATGCCTTAAACTATCATTGAGAACCTAGATCTCGAAAAACCTTCATTTGGACCCTCAAAATGGCCCCGGAAGTTAAAACCTGCTAAAAATAGTAAATTACCAAAATGGCCAGAAAATTGTTTTGAGCCATTTGGAAAAAGTAGGTGGCCACCTATATCCACCCGGATCAATGTCGGGCATTGTTTCTACAAGTGAAACCAAACTTTATCTCCCACCTGAAACTTGTGTGGCACTCAATGTTGATCATGGCACTACTTGTACTTGGCATTGGACTTCTGCAAAATATCCTGAACCTATTGGTGGATGTGTTGGATCCTCTTAATGAACCAAGTAGCTTTGTGGTCTTTAGTTTGAGCATGGGACGAGTTTATCGGGGTGGACGCAAGGGGTAGTGCAACATCCATGGGACCCAATGGTTGAAATCCCAACCCCACCTGAAAAATGGGTTGTGGACGATTGAGCTATGTATGGCTTAGTTGTAGATGTGTTGAACATAGGGAAGACGCTCATCCCATGTGTGGGGATGCTTGAAATTGTACATGCGCAGAATATGCATGATAATTCGGTTGACGACCTCATTTTGGCCATTTGTTTGGGGGTGGAAGGTAGTGGATTTGGTGATATTGGTGTCCAGCAGTGACCAGAGGATCGACCAAAATGTGTTGAGGAACCGTATATCCTGATCTGAGATGATGATTTGTGGGATCCCAAAATGTACCCACACTCGTTATGATGCTCTGCTGTGATTCTCTTCTTGCAGGCGAGCATAATCACCATTTTAAAAAAATGATAAGCCACCACAAAAACATAGTCATTTCCCTGCTTGGTTGGCAGAAGGCCTGACATGTAGTCCACCGAGATGGATTCCCAAGGCCTTTCAGGAGTAGACAGAGGGGTGTACATGCCTTGTTTCTTAATGACCAGTTTGGAAATATCACAGACAATGCAGGACCTATTATACTTGTTGACATCCTACTAAAGTTTCGACCAATAGAAATGTTGTTGCAACACTGCCACTCTCTTTTCTATGCCAAAGTGTCCTACCACCCGACTGTAGTGGGATTTCCATATCATATTTTCTGGCTCGCTTGATGGATTGCAGAGATGGCCCAAATGGCACAACAACCCATCTTGAATATGGAAATCAGTGAAAATTGTGTTTGTTCCCAACAACTAGTAGGTTGCGGGGAAGTCAAGATCTCTCTCATATAGTTGGGGCCATTCGGAGGTATCGTGGCTGTAGGAGTTTAGAACCATGGTGATTATTGCAACTGGATGGAGGCTAAGGCAATCAATGACACATTTGGTGCTTCTTGTCTTATACTTGATGTTGAGATGAAACTGTTGCAAGTATGTGGACCACTTCTGATGGCAGTGATTATGCAATTTTCCCTGTGTCTACATGAACTATAGTGGCTTATGATTGGTGTGGATGAATGTCTCCTTCCCGAGAATGTGATGCCTCTACTAGAATCACACTTTCAAAATGGAGTACATTCTTTGTCGTAAGTAGGGTACTTATGGATGACATATGATAGTGTCTCACTATGAAAGGCCATGGGGTGTCCGTGCTAAGTGAGAATTGTGCCCACAACATAGTTTGAAGCATTTATCTCGATCTCAAAGGATTGTTGCAAGTTGGGTAATGAGACCACTAGGGATGAGCACAAGCACTACTTCAAATCATCGAATTCTTCCTGTTGTGACAATCCCCACATGAACTTTTCCTTACCACCACCCCTAGTTACTTGGTTGAGGGCCCATGCAATATGGGAGACTCCAAACACGAACCTGCAATAGAAATTGGCAAGGCCTAAAAATCTATGAAGCTAAGTGAGTGTGGTTGGGGCTGGCCAGTCACGAATGACATGGATCTTGGATGGATCCACATGCACCCCATGCTCATCAACAATGTAGCCTAGGTACTGGACCCTGTCCATGTCGAAGGAGCATTTCTCCAAATTTGCATATAGGTTGTGCTGCCGCAAAGTGTGCAGAACCTGTTGAATATGTTGCAAGTGTTCTTCCCAATTCTTGTTGTAGATGAGGACGTCATCTAGATACACCACCCCAAAACAATTGGTGAAAGGTCGCAAGATATCGTCCATCATCCTCATGAAAATTGTTAGGGAATTCGTCAAACCAAAGGGCATGACCAACCATTCAAAAAGACCTTCTTTGGACTTGAAGGCAGTTTTCCATACATCTGTCTGCTCTATTGGGACCTAATGGTAACCAGACTTCAGATCAATCTTACTGAAGTATTTGGCCCCCTTTATCTAGTCAAGGAGATCGTCGATTCAGGGAATCGGGTACCCGTTCCTGACTGTGATTTTATTTAGAGCCTGGTAATCGATGTAGAGTCATCAGGTCTCGTCTTTCTTCTACACAAGAATGAATGGGATTCCACATAGTAATGAGATGGGTCGGATGTGACCCTTTTGGAGTAGTTCTTGGATATGATGCTTGATCTCCTCATTTTCTAATAGAGAGCGGTGATAGACTGGACCATTTGGTAGTGATGCGTCGGTGGTCAGATCAATTGAATGCTTGACCTGACAGTGTAGAGGTACCCTAGTGGGTGAGGATAATATGTCTTTGTATTCTTCCATGACCTTATCCACTTGCTTATGCTATGTGGAGATATCGACCGTCGAGGCTATGGATGTGGCTACAACCTTCCACTCACTTTGAGAATGAATCATGAAGAAGACAAACTTCTCGGTCTAAGAGATGACCTTCCTGCAATACTTGGCAGAGAAAAAGGAAATGGGAGTAGGTGGGACTACCTCGGGTATCTTGTACAATTTCCTATCTAAAGTAATAATAACACTATGATGCATAGACTCATATAAAACATGACATTTCCATAAATGAGGTTGGCCCAAAATAACATCACAAACTTCAATGGGAGAGACATCACATAATACCTCATCTTTGAAGGGATTGATGTCGTAGGACATGCAACATTGTTGGTTGACATGAAGATCGCTTCCTTGGCGGAGCCATCTGATGGTGTATGGTTGCAGGTGTTGTGTTATCGACAGGGCCAGTCACTTGATGACCACTATTGCAATGAGGTTGTTCTGGCTACCACTATTAGTGATGAAGTGTAGCGAAGTACCCTTCACCCACATCTTTGAATGAAAGAGGTGCTTGCCTTCATCTCGCTCATAAAGTTCACCAGGATGGATCTTGGTGGTAGCAACAACAGAACTGGGTTTCGCATCAATAATCTATCTCCCCTTTTCTAGTTCTAAGTCAGAGTTGGAACCCGCATTTGATTTAGAGGCTTTCACCTATGCCACCAATGAATGCTTTGAGAGGAAATAAACAGTGTTATGCCAGGGGCTCTTATGGAAGTGGTACCACTTCCCGATGCCTTTCTTCGTCTTTCCATTTCCCTTCCTTGTTTGCATCTTAGACTGGTTATCTTGAGGCTATCCATATTTTCTCTACCCTTTGTTCTATGGATTGGGGATTCCCTTTCCCTGCTTATGCTGTGAGGGGTTCCTAGACCCAAACTGTCGCATCTTTTGTTTAAGCTTCTGCTCAACTTTGGTAGCATATTGATAGGTCGTGCCCAAGGATGAGATGTGAAAAAACTCCATCTTTGTCTAGATGTATCTATGCATACCGCCACGGTACTTGAGCACGATATGTCGCTCAAAATATTTGATACACGGCTTAGTGCGCAAGGTATGGAAGATATTTGTGAACTATGGCACTGTTTTGTCCCTTTCCTGTTGCAATGTGGTCCATCTTATATACAGGTCGTCATAAGTTCCATCAGAGTAATATTGTTCCTTAATAGCATCCCTACAGGACTCCCAGGTGAGTGAAAATGTAAATAATGAGGGTTCCTTTATTTCCTTTTGCTCATAGAAATTCTTCCACCAATCTTTGATATGGGAGATAGCTTTGAAAAGCAAAAATGTAATATTTTCTCTATTCGAAAAGTTATGGACAGAAAAATACCCTTCTAGCAAATTCAATCATTTTTCTATAGAATCTACGTCTATCTGAACTTCAAATATAGGAATATCAATTTTTATTTGTACCTTTAATGGGGTGTCACCTCCGCTCGAGGAAGATGCATCACCAGTTGGTAGTCGTCGAAGGATTTGTGCAAAAATATCCATCATCGCATTCCTTTGTTGCTCGAGGGCTTCCTCGAGCAATAGTTTGAAAGGATATCATGTCTCGTCATCTTTCCTTTCTCCCGCCATGGAAGGTCACTTGGGCATACGAGAGCTCTTGGCCTCAAGAGAAATAATCTCGAGACCCAACTCTTTGTACCCTGACCTCATCAAGGACATGCACTAAGAACGACAAGGATCAGATCGCTCTGATACCACTGATCCAAATTTTATGAGAAGAATGAAATGAACATAGATATATATTATTAACACATAGATACAATGAACAATAATAGAGATACAATAAAACTTGACTTCTTTTCAATAAATAAATATGTTGAAACTGTAAAATGTAGACTGAAACAAGCTTGCTAGAATGGTGGCATCTTATCTCTGAGAAGAGATGTGACGGTTGTGCTCATTCGCGATAAGATGAGTACAATGAGGATCCAAAGACATTTTTACATCAAACATAAATGAAAAAACCCTAGACATCAAAAAACCTAACCCTAGGAGATGAAGCACCAAAATTCATGTGGGCCCCGTTGGGGTAAGTTGGTACATCAACTTCCCGTGGTCGTCAATTTTGCATACGATCTTTGTTTTAGGCACACGATAGCCCGTTGGAAAGGTATATCCGAGGAATACACATTATGTCATCACACTCTAAGTCTATTTATAGTGTGACTGTGGCGGGAACAAAAAACCATTGTTTAGGGCCTCAAAACAACCCCGGAAAGTTTAGGACCCGAAAATCTAGAAAACAATTGCCAAGATGACATATGTATGTGAGCCAGTTGGAATAGGTGGGTGGCCACTGATATCCACCTAGATCAATCAAATAACAAAATATCATAAGAAGGAGCTACGGAAGAGGGAATATTTGACCTACCCTAGAATAAATAAAGCTTTTTTCCCCTCCATCACAGTCTTTCACTCCTCCTCCATCTACAGAGAAGGTGATCCCACCACCTCCACCTCTAGTACATGAGTTGCTTCCTAAGCCAGCTTCCACATATGAGATTCAATTGAATATAGATGTTGCAACCATGTTTGGAAAGTTGAATATGATGGTCTCGGTGACAGAGATGTGCAAGATCCCTTCTGTAAGGAGGGAAGTCTTGAAGTTATTACAGGTACCGACTGAGAAGGAAGAGCCTCTGAGCATTTTGAACACTATGTATCTTGATCGGAAAAATGGAAACAATTCTCCCTTCTATATTTCATTAGGCATGAATGGTCTCCGCTTGAACAATTGTATTCTTGATTTTGGGGCTTCTGCAAATGCCATGTCATTGAAGGTGATGGAACAAATTGGTTTGAAGACAATCCGACCCTATGGAAATGTATGTGGCATTGATTCTAAGAGGGTCAATGTTTATGGGTTATGTGAGGACGTTGAGGTATTTTTTATTTATTTTCCACATATCAGCCTCCTCATGAACATAGTGGTAATTGATGTTCCAGATGCTTGGGGGATGCTCTTATCGAGGATTTGGTGTGCTTCCCTTGGGGGTTTCCTTAGCATGGACCTTACCCATGCACACATCCCCATGGGAGATGGCACTTTTGAGGTACTATATAGTGGAGAGAGAGCCAACAAGCATGTGAATTATCCCAATGGTCCTGACTACACAAATGAATATGAGTTTGATGAAGTCCCGGACACCATCGAGTATGATCCACAAGAATTTTCATTTATGAAGGAGGACTCCATAGACATGATTCTCCCAAGGAAACATGAATACAAAGAAAATCTTGCAAAGTTCCAAGGAAAAGAGGTAGGGTCTATCCAAATATTGAAGAAAGAAGATAAAGAATGCGAAGAAGCCATCAAAACGGAAGTTAACGTAGAACCTCCTTATTATCCACATCTAGAATATACCTTACATCAACTACAGTGAAACAAGTATTTCACTTATGTAGGAAAAAAATAAGGGCAAGCCCAAGTATGACCAGAAGGATGATAGCTCATGGCTTGGCCCTTATGTCGTCAATAAGAAGTCCCACAAAGAAAAGTATTATTTGAGATCTTTGGATGGGAGAAATATGTCATTACTAGTGTATGGGTCTCTCCTCTAACCTTATGTTCAGATCACTTGACTTCTTGAGGTCCCACGCCCTAGGTAAGTAGTTAGGTCATCTTGATTTCTTTGAATTTGCATATTGATCGCTCATGTTATTTTAGAAGCATTTCATATTTAATTTTTCTCTACTTTCATATTGATTTCATGCTTAGTTTAGAATTTTTTTTAAAAATGCTAAAATTTTATTTTCTAGACTAGTTTCATTTTTGGTTTTGATGTATATGAATGAAGGGTGATAGAACCACCATATATTTTACAATTTTTTGTTTCAGTGTAGGCACATGTCTACCAGGAGATCATGTGGTTCTCATTCACTCTACGGCGAGCACATTTCCCCAAGTAGGAGCCATATGTTATCCCCATTTTGTGGGATAACTAAAGAGACGATGTATCGAGGCCCTCATGTTGCAAATATGGAGTGTCGAGAGACCACATGACTAGCAGTGTCCACTTGCACATACATAAGCCCGCTCTATCACAACAGTTTGGATCCGTCGTCAATGCATCCACTACACTAGTTAGCTTCTAGAAAGCAGATGGGTCTTTCTCCATGCGGTACAAGTTAGGTATTATGGCAGGTAATCACCCTAATATTTGAGGCATTTAAGAATGTTCTATTGACGTTGCTTTTGATTATAGAACCCATGCTTGGAAATTATGTTGTTGACCATGTTTCACTTTGGTGAGTGTCATTGATTTCCTAGTAAGTGACCAACTTTTGGGGAAGGGGTGCAACTAGGAGTCCCTTGAGGGGTCATCATACCATTCCTGACCATACTTATCGCTTTCCACTCATTGCATTCCCATCACAGTGCCCTCTTCTAGGCCCTTTGACTTTAATTACCTAAGAAGGGCATGTACCTAATTTCATGGGAAGAAGAGGCTGAATGCCAAGGGGGATGGTTGGTGGAAAAAGATAAGAGCCTGAAATACAAACCTTCTAGATGATTTCCCAAACAGGTATTGAGAGCGATGAATTGCTTCTCTTAAAATAATTGAAGACTTGAAAAATATCAAACACATAATAAATATCCCACTTGAATGTAAGACTAACACAAGTTTGTTATAATGCTTTACATGGTTACCCCTATGGCACTTTGTGGACCTCTTCTTTCAAGTGACAATGTGTTAGTTCTCCCCAAGCTAATCGATTCACTATTGGGAGTGCAGACATGTTTGAATCATTAATGAATTAATAAATGGAAATAAATGGGCTTGGAAAAAGGTTGCATTGAGGAAGAAGGTGCAACACACCCCCTACAAAGGCACCCATAAATGAGATAATGTGATCCCTTGTATGTCATGAAACTCATTGACCTATGAATTATTACCCCCTATCCACCTCGTCATCCACTACATGATCTTGAAGGGGAATCCTTGGTAGAATCCCCTACTTGAGGGTTTTGGTCTACCCAATAGGACTTTTATGACACCCCTCCCATACCTAAACTTGGTCAATTGTATAGGGTATCGGGGAATTTGTTTAATTTGCTGAGGTAGTTTTGATGCACATGTTTAGGTGTCTTGTTTATTAGATGTGGTTTTCACTTTCCATGATATTTTGACTTGAGATCCTTGGAGGGTGTGCCTATTTTTTTTGCAGGACCTTGTTGGTGGACAGTTTTGGAGGAACAAGCCTAGCTTGGGCTTCCATGGGGCTTGAAGCCCACAGGTTGGATGCCAAGGGCCCACATGCCATATCATTATTACTTTCCTTTGGAGGCCTAGAAGACATCATGGATTACCTTACCTAGTGCCTATTACCCAAATATCTTGCCTAGGAGAGGAAAAACATCACTTTTGGAGGCTTGACGTCACCTAGGGCTAGTGTTTGGTGGTGATGGAGGTGTTGATCATTGACACATGGCATGTTTTGAAGGAAGGAGAATTTGAACCATGAGGAAGAGGCTTGGAGGAATGATATGTGGCCTTTGGAGTCCTAGCCATGCATCCACAACTCCAACGATTTTCTCCAAGTGTCAAAATGTCTCCCTAAAGGGGTGTCATCATCTTATTTTAGGGTTTCTAATGTGAAAAAAGTGTAAATTGAATATTATTATTTGGTTTAAGGGGTGAGATAAGGGTTGTTGACCTCTTATATTATGTTTTACCCTAATTAAGTGGACAAACTATGTTTTAGACATTTGGTATAAATAAATATCATGTGAATCTCATTTCATAACATAACTCTCCCATTGTGAGAAGTATTTGGCTGAAATTTGCACCCTCCTTGGAAAACCTCTTCTATCTTGTGCTTTTGTCTTGGTTTCTTTATGCTATTGGTGGAATAAGTAGTGTGCTACCCTTCTTGGAGTTTTTCTTTGGCATTTGTGGTGGATTTATCTTGGTAAGAGGAGGTTTATCTTGTCATTTCTTGAATTAGGTAAGGATTTGTCTTGTTGATGATTCATTTCTTAGTTACAAGTTTGATTTGATAGGTTTCTTGGGGAGTACAAGGATTTAAAACCCCACCTTTTTCTATCATTTTTGTGTCTAGAAGTTATTTGTTGTAGAAGGTTTTACTAGGAGAAGTAAAAGGGTTTAGACCCTCCTAGTATCTCCTAGCTTAGAAATTGCTTCCCTTGGGGAGGAAGAGGGTTTACACCCCCAAGGAGATAGAATTGTTTATCTCTTTATTTACTTGACTCCATAACCCAATAGCTAAAGGAACTAGTATAATTTCATTGGAGAAATAAAATATTGCATTGGTTAATGTGAAATTTTGTGATTTGGAGGTTGTCTAAATTGGAATCAATTATTTGTTCTATATGCTCGATTGAGCCATTAGGGTGTCATATTTAGCTAAGTACTTATTTATGTTGTTATAAATATTCATATACAACCATTAGGGCTGCATAAACTCGAACACTTTTTCATTCGTAACTTGTTTTTCAACCGTTAAAAGTTGTTAATAGTTTGCCACATTAATCTACTTAGCCTAGCACAACTTTTGGGTGGATTTTTTGTCAGTTTTGGTGGTTGGATTTACTGTTGTAACAACTTGTTTTCTAAATCCATAAGGCTGCAAAATATCTCTGCAAACACTTTTTATTACAGCCTTGTTTCATTGCTAAAGTCTTGTGCTTTCATTCTTGAGAATCACTAGTGTTTATCTAACTTATATCTTGCATCATTTGTTGGACTTTTAGCAATTATTTAGAAGCTTTAATACTTATTCTCTTGCTGATATACATTGTTATTTACTGTGTTCTCAGCTTGTTCTTGTACCTAACATTATACATATGTTCTCGTCTTGTTCTTGTGTCTCAGGTAGGTAGAACATTCTTTGCAGTTGTTCTTATCTCTTGGAAACCATTGGTTACCACCTAGACTCTTTCCCAAGCATTTCCATATATTCTATCTTGACCTAGAGGGGGAATTTCCTTCATCTCATCATTTTCCATCTCATCCCCCCAGGGTCACCTGGATTCCCCCCTTGAGATGATTCTATCATCTCTAAAGTGACGGGAAAAACCTGCCTAAGGTGACAATGGGTAGGTTTTCTCAAAGTTGTCACCATTTGGTGGTTGGGTCAGGATTTTCCCAACCTACAACTTGTACGATAATAGTCTTGTTCCCAAACTTTTATATATTGTGCTTCTACATCTCTTGCAAATAAAATCCAAGTATAATGACAAGAATGGGGCTTCCTTTTAAGCACCCATTGATACCATTTATAGGGTTTTGGCTCAAAGTATAAGGTTGTTAAGAAAATCATTTTCTTATCATCCATAATATTATTCAATTCAAAGTATTGCTCAATTAGTTTCACCCATGTAAAGGATTATGTTTCATCAAACTTCTTTAATTCAATCTTGGGAAAGTTGACACTCTTAGGAATTAACCCCACTATTATAGTTAAATCCACCTAAAAAATGCTTATTACGGGAAGGTTGTTTAGCATGAATACTACCTTTATTTCCATGAGTCTCTTTGGTCATGGTATCACTTTTAGGAATCCTCCCATCTAGGGTTCGTATGATCTTGGTCACCAACTTCCATTCCATATATTTCATCTTTTCATCCATCTTTTCTCGCTTTGTTCCCTATTTTTTCCATCTATTCCATATTTTCCTCCACCTTCTTTTCCATCTATTCATTATTTTTTTCCATTTGTTCCATATTTGGTTTTGTATTTTTGTGTTTAACGAATCATTGCTTGTTATTGATCTAGCACTCAATTCATTAATTTGGTCTTCCAATTTGGGTAGATGGTTATGTATCTCTTCATTTTCTTCATGAGTCATGGATGATATTTCTAGAGGTTTAATTGGTGATTTAATTTTTGGAGCACCCTTAGACATATGGTATGATAATAATACTCCTCATTTTTCTCTTTATCACAAATTTTTAATCAACAAAAACAAATCTTCAAATCAAAAGTTATGTCAATTATAAGTTACATACCTTTAAAACCCTAATTTTGAGATTGCCTTTCTAGTAGACCTTTTCCATAGTGTATCTATGAAATTTGGCCCTTCTGAGTCTGAAATTTTGGTATGTTGTACTTTGATATGTCTGCTTTGCAATGACACATGTTTGACAAAAAAATCATGTGCCAAGTGAAAGTTGTGGTAACTTTCGCAAAACTTGTTGATTCTTGGCCCTTTCCAGATAGTGAATTTGTATGGAATTCCATGTGTCCAGTATTTCATATTTGATGTTGAAATTTTTACCTAAAATAATATTGTCTATAATATTTCCAAAGAAACTAGTGGAACACAATTTGGACTTTCCAAGATTCAGATATGTCACTTATACTAACAACACATGTTTGAGACTAGTTTTAGGACTAGTCAAATAACCCTAATTTACATATCCTATATATTAGAAAGTAGAATGATCCAAAACCTAACTTTTTTATCAAAAGTACTTAGATGTGTCTCCTCAATATGCCTAGGATAGGTGACTTGGCTATTGTGAACAAGAAGGAGAAAGGGTCCATGAGAAATGGTTTCATTGCAACCCTTCCTACCTTTAACAAAACAAATTAATATGCAAAGTTATGGGCTAGAGAAAGCATGGATTCACCATGATGATGATGTGAATTCACTAATGGTGTGCATACCATAAGCATTGACTTCAAATCCAATGAAAATGTATGTAATTTTAATTTTCAAAACAACCACAAATACAAGTATTGTTTTGGTTCAAGAAAGAGCACACATGTAAATGTTTGAAGGGATTTCTTGAAGGTATTTGAACTTGTTATCAAGACAATGAATTCATTGAATGAGATATGGTGTTTTCAAGATGAAATATGGGTAATGGGTGTGGACACAACCCTTTTTATTTTCACGAACCCTTTTCATTTTTTCACAAAAACATAGCAACAAATCCTTTGAATGTTGTTGCATAATTCACCAGGGTTTTCTATAGAACAAATGGATAATGGAAGATGAATGACAAAGATGAATGGAAGAGCACTCAAACAATTATGAACTATCAATATTGTGAAGTCATCCACTAACTAATTCTCTAATACATGACTAAACAACTATACAACAACAAATTTTTGAAATGGGCTTACTATAAAGTGGAGAAAACCACCTTGTCAATTTCTATATCAAAGCTACTTTAGGGTTGAATTCTCCATGCCATGCTCAATATCAATGAGAAGTTACTCCACATTGATTTGCTTGTGATTTAGAGGTATGATTTTCAAAATCATCATATGGATAATACATGCTATCATCATCTTATGTTATTATTCCTAAACCAAAAACCTCCCCTTCAACCTCTATATTTGGCACTCGTGGAAAAACCCTCATGTGGAAAAAACCTTGAATTACAAGTTTATAAAGACAAATCATGAAGTAATATGAGGAAGGTCTTCAATGGATAAAATTGGAGATGTCTTCAGATGGTTTATATGAGGAAGGTCTTCAATGGATAAAATTGGAGATGTCTTCAGATGGTTTATATGAGGAAGGTCTTCAATGGATAAAATTGGAGATGTCTTCAGATGGTTTTATAAGAATTGACACAAGGGTACAAAAATAGCATGGTTTGGGTGCCAAAATTGTAGGGTTGGGCCCAACTTAAGAGACTACTCCAAATGAAATTAAAAATAGGAAATGTGTGGTGATCGTGTTAAATTACTAATATTAAGATCATTCTTTTTTTTTTAAATCTAATATTGATCTCAAAATTAATTCAAAAATGTTTAATTAAACCATCAAAATATTCATGAAATACACATCCCAGGGAGACCCACTTGGTACTTCCCCTCATTTTGATGATAGTTACTAGGGTAAACCAAATTCTGCAAACAATTAAGGCTTTTTTAACACAAGACTCAAGGTTGTTATTACAAAATACTCATGAAGATTTCAACATGCCACTTGCAAGAATTGAACTTGGATGGAAAGGATAGTTCACTCCTTCACTCAACAACCCAAGCTAAACCTAATTGATAATATATTGTATTTATATATAATTATATATTTATATTTTATATATAGCTATATATAATTCACTATGTTTCCTTATAACCCCTTGGTCTATAACTTTTTCCAATAGAAAATTCGCACAAAATTATATTAGAGTATAAAATTTTTTACAAAGCATGGACACTTTTCCGGGAAATCACAACTAAAAAAACTAATTATCGATATGATCTCACCCAAAAAGGGATCTAAAAGAACAAAACTATTCACTCATCCTGTCCAGAGAGGAACATTTCAAAATACAAAAATCTGGGTATCCAAAAAATGCACAAGGATATTACTTCGCCTAATGGTCCTTATGTCAGAAACAATCGACATAAGACCAAGAAACATTAAAAGAGATCAATATTGGTAATAGGACCTGCCATCCCATTTTCCCAAGGGAAGAAGGCTAATCTGCCTAATGGAGCCAGCAGCGCTTGCTTGGAAAGATCGTCAGCTTCCTTATTGAATTCCCGGAAAATGTGATGAAAGTTGATTCCTAGAAAATTGACAATATTTATTTTGTTATGAGCTTGCAGCCTTTGATCTCAATGGCATGTAACTTGTCTATGTGATTTAACCAGTCAATCACCACCTTTGAGTCACCCAATATCTGAATCTTTTCAATATTCCACTTCTTTGCAAGATAAAGCGTAGACCAAGCCCCATTGGCCTATAACTTAAAAAGGATTCTCTACTTTTTTATTATATCAATTTTGCACATGTTTTTTGGAACTCAAAATCTAAAGTAGAATCTTTATAAAAGGATGGTCAATGGCTATGAAAGGGGACTTAATATTATATGAGCTCTTAAATGGGACTTGGCATGAGTCAATGCTTCCCATTTTACACTTGTAATTTACTACATTACATGGGATAACTCTAAACTGATGTTTATGTGTGATGTAATTTTGTATCAACGTTTTCTATATTTTGTTGTCAAAATGACACTATTTTTATTTTTATGGATAAATGTTTTTTCATGGTCACCTAGATGACATAATTATAGGAGAATATGAGACTAGAGCTTTGTAATACAAGCAGTCTCAGGTAATGTTGGTTAGGAGATGGTTGGAGTCATATTGACCCTTTTTTTTTTATTCTTTATGGTTTTTCAGCATAATGTGTTATTCATTTTTTTGCTAGAATTTAAAAATGTGATTTTTAAATGCAAGTATAATATTGATTGAAGATGAATTAATGTATAACATGTAATTACCTAATTTAATATTAAGTGGGGTTGTCAAATTTGTATTGAATATAAATATAGAAGAAATAATATATGTTTTCAATCATGGTTGGCATTAAGCTAGGTGAAATGTGAGCCATGATCAAGTTGTAAGATGATGTAAATAATTATATTGAGCATGTTATTGGGTGTATTGTTGAGAAGCATGGCTAGCATATCAATACATACTAAAAAAATGAATTCAAAATGAAAAATCATAATTAACATCATAAAAAATTCTAAAATGACTACACTACTAAAACTTAATTATATATAAGTAAAAAATACTACTAAGTTATATTCACATGGTTGTCTAGTCATATATGTTTATCTCTAATCTAGAAAATTAGTAGTTTATATTAGTAATTTAAAGCTACCTCACATCAAACACATCAAAATTGCTCAATTTTTCTAGTATTTAGTGTATAAAAAATTTCATGACCAACATTTTGGGTCACATAGTAAATCATTAGCCATTTTATACTAGTTCTCAGAGAGTCTTTTATAGGTGCATGTTGATTGTAAATTTTCAACCCCATAAAAGGCCTTAGAGATTTTTTAATCAAAATTTATGGGTGATGTTCTTGGAGATATCAACCAAGGGGGCCCTTTGCAAGGGATTCATATTTTTCCTTTGTTTGGAAACATTGGTGCCCCTCTGATGACTACTTTGCATCCACCTAGATTCACTATAGGGATGTTAATGTGGTTTTTGTCCACTTCAAAGGTCTTGAATGCTCTGGCTACTTCCCAAGTATGAACTTTATGTCAAGAGCATGAAACCATTTTAGATCTTGTGGTTTGTTCATAGGTGAACTTGGTTCCCCCTCCTTTTATCTCATCTAGCAAAAGTATAGCTCATAGCTTGACTAGTAACTAGAAGTCTAAAAGGAATGAGAAAATGAAGAATAAGAAATGAAACCAAACAAAAGTGGGCAGGCTACTAGCCAATTTGAATAATGTTGGATTCATTAACACTATTGAAAAACCTAGATGAATAGGATGAAAGCCTAAATTTCCTTATAAGCTTTGCATGGGAGACCATCTTACTCATATGTGCCTTGTCATTCCAAAGGTACATAGAGTATGGTCCCCATCTCAAGGATCTGTTGCTCTTGAAAAACCTACATCTCTATAGTATCCCCTTCCTAAGAAACCATTGGTTGATCAAGTGGTTGAGCCGATGCAATCTACACTTAATCCCACCCTTCCTCTTAAGAGTGATGTGACTAGTAACCATGTGTTCTTTTACTGCCAATTCAAAACTTCCTAAACATGGGGAATATTGTCTATTTCAAGTTTGCTCTCTCTAAGCTCTAGGATCATTTCCTTTTAGTGGAATATTCTAGTTGAGCCTCACCTTCCTTCTTCTACATCCTTCCAAGTAAGAGTTGAAGTTAATTCATGCATGGCTTATCAATGCATTGGTGAAGGAGCCTCTTCTAGTATTTCATCTTCATCTTCTTGGAAAGGTTTGGGTTCTCCCAACCTTGTTTCAATTGTCAACCAACAGTTGGCTTTAATAGAAGACCTAGTGAACCCTTGGGGATTCTTCCTCGATTTCATATCTCATTAGGTGGGAATATTGCCTTAGTCAATGTTATAGTTATGGAAGTCCCTTTGGATATCAATATGATCCTTGGTTTTGATTATGTATATGTTGTGAATATTGTGGTGTCTATTCTCTTTCATGTGATTCATTTTATTTGTAATAGAAGTATTGCCATTATTAATTATCTCATGTTTGGTGACCACATCTTTGTCTGACTTTAGACCATGTTGATCCATTTTCTATCCCTAGTATTTTAGAAGACACTACCCTACCATGGGTGAATTATGTTGCCTCATATCCTATGTATTCAATTGCTACTAAGAACAAGCCTTTGCATTAATGCTCACCTTCTTAGGAATTGATTACAATAGTTGATTGGGTGATTAATCCAACTAAATAATTCAATACTTTTCTTCCTTTTTAATCCAAATGAATGTTCTAACATGCATTATTTTCAGGATGATTTTATTCCCCTATACAAAGCTCTCCTAGCGACTGTGATCAATTTTGGCATTCCTTCAAATGACACCCCTTTCATCCTTTCCAAAGACAATATCACTATATTGAAACCATTCGCAATCAAATCTATCTTTGAATTGTCCTTTGAGTCTCACCTCAAATCTAGGTCATGGATTATAATGTTTCTCATGTTATAATGAAATATTCGAGGGTTGTTAGAAATGTTTACACGAGCTCCTCTCCCTGCATCTATTTTATTATGGATGGCCATGAGAAGAGACATTTTAAGTGTATTGTTCGTTTTTATTGCAAATAGAATCCATGGAGGTCTCAGACAAGTCATCACATAGCACAAAGTGTGAGGTTGAGGATTGATAGGGGAATTTCCATATGCAGCCGATAGAAGTTCCAACAATATTCTTACTAGTGCTAGTGTGAGTAGTCATCTACATCACATATACCACTGTGAATATTTTCCCTCATATTTTAAGGTAGAGGAATAGGTTGGGTATGGATGTGTAATCGTAGAACGATTATTATATTTTATTCTTTCCAAAAATAATTGCCTACTCGAACATGCATGAGTTTCCTACTCGAACATGCATGAGTGAGACCCGCCATATTTGTGCAATTGAAAGGAAAGAATGCCCAAGATTTTGAAAGGAAGCATCTTTATCAAAATAAATGTTACATTGTCATATGGTTTAGAATTTATATTTACTATTAATTTGTTGAATGGTTTTATCTTACAATTGTTAGTAGTGTTACTTCTTAATATTGTCAAGTTACATATGTGCCACTTCTTAATATATAAGTGATGTAATCTATGTGCTAGATAAGTTAGGTGTTTTATCATGCGGGCATAAGGGGTGTGTTTGTTTTTCTCGAAGTATAATTTAAGCGTTGTGTATTATGGGACCACTATATCATTAATTTTTTGTTTCATTTGGTGTTACATAAAAGGATGGTTATTAAAAGATTAACCATTATGTTAGTGGACATGTTTATGCATACATTCTATGACATTTCATCAGATATGGTTTATAACTCTTATAGTGCTACCTCAGGAGATTCACTACTAAACCAATATCATATTACATGGATCCATGATGGGGGTTAAAAATAATTAAATGGTATTTCAATATATGGAATGGTATTAAGGAGATGAATTATTTTTAATTAAACTAAGAGTATACATACTAGTGAGGGTTCAACTAACCAAAAACAAAAGTTGGTGGGGGGTGGATGTGTTTTCAAGACACAAAAATTTCAAAGTACGAAGCTAAGTGGAATTAGGAAACCATAACACTAGAGTAGAGAAATATCATCTAATGAAAACATCAAATATTTAAATGCTTCCATATGACAGACATAAATCATTTTAGGCTTTTGATTAGAGGAGTTTTCAGTTGAAGGAACTTAAAATTAAAGCTAGTATTTGCACATTGTTTGGAGACAACAGTGTATCTTTAATGAAGGAATTTGCATAGAGTTTAAAATTATTTCTTTCTTAAGAAGCTCCAAAGTTAGAAGGCACGCATAGAATTGCACAAAAAGTATCTTATCTTATTCTCTTGAAGCTTTATGGATCTTAGATGAGCTAGATTTTTTTTTATTGAAATCATTAAGAGGTTGGAAGCAAGAGGTGTTGTTGGAAACCTACATAACTTGAAAAAGGATAGTATTTGTAACAATCCAAATTGATTAATTTTATCATAGTTTTAAATTTAAATTTAATTAATTATTAAAATATATTAAATGGGTCTTTTATTATTTTATTATTATTAAAAGGTGGGTGAAGGAATTAATGGGGGAATAAGGTTGTTGGTGAATTAATGGGGGGATAAGGCTGTTGGGGAATTAATGAGGAGGATTTGAGAGAGGAGGATAAGAAAGAAGGGGAGGACTTGGAAGAGGATCTCATTTTTTTTGTTTTAGAATTTTTGAAAGATAGAGGTGGAGGAGAAAATTGGAAGAATTGTTTTGGGGAAACTCTCAAAGGGCACTATTGTTGGGAATTTTGGGCTCGAGGGCCAGAAAACCGCAAGGATTCCTGGAGCTAGGGAATCAAAGAGACTATTCCTAGTTGGTTGGTAGGTTAATATTTAGTTGACCAGTTGGGCAAGCTCAAGAACAAGAGAAAAAGGGACTAAATCAACTAATCTATAGGTAGAGGTACATATTTTGTATAATTTATGTTGTTAGTATGTTGTCATGTTGTTAGCATATTCTTGTTATTAGCTTGTTGTTGATTATGATGTTGTTGTCCATTCTTATGCTGTAAAGAAAATCAAGAAAGGAAAACAATGAACTAAAAAAATTGAAATTAAGGTCTTACAGTATTGGAGTATTGGTTCCTTTTCTAATTGGAATCATTGAGAGGTTGGAAGTAAGAGGTGATGAACCTTGAGTTAGAAATGTGAGGAGATTTGTATTTGTGATGTTTTGTTGGAAGTTAAACATCTCACAAAGGAGAAGGGTGATACATCTCTAGTCCTTGTACCTTATAGAAATTCTCGTGAAACCATGAAAATCTCTGAACAAACAAGGAAAATGAAAAAATATTTTATAGAGCGACTTAAAGAAGAAATTGACTTCTAATTCCTAAGGATAATGTTTGATGATATTGACTCAAAGCTCAAGTACAATGCAATAAACAATATTTTATATATTATATATTGATTGTGTATGCCAAATATTGTGACCAAATGTTGTGAGTACCATTTTTTTGGCAACATTTTTTATACCCTTATTGTTTATTATTTTATTTGGATAAATGTATTGGAGGGGTTATTACCAATCAAATTTCGAGAGGTAGAAATGAAATTAGGGGTGTTCTTAATATCCCATGAACACAAATGATATGTCATAGATTTACCTAATGAAAACCCCATGAATGCTTCCCAAAAAGAAATAGAATTCGAGAAGGTATCCACACTCCCATTCAAGTCTCGTTCCTTCTTCTCTCTCTCCCATGAATCTATATATCCATGTCCTTTCAAAGATTTCCAAGTATGGTTATTTGTGAGGTTGCCAACTAGTGGAAATCAAACGTCAGTTCTCAATTAATCTTGGTATTCTCCTACTAAAAAACTTGTGTAGCCACATAATGACCAAGGGATTGAAGTAAGACAAATTTACGATAGTCTATGAATTTTTATTTTGTCATCGCACTAGGGAAACATTATCGATCTATTACTACTGCTACTCCCACTCTTTTTGGCATCTACAATATTCTCAATCCTCAACTTGTGGCAATTTGGAGGGAAAGAGTCAGTTGGAAACAATGAATGGGCATCAAGCAAAGGGGAAGCTAGTAGTTGGTGGTTGCAAGACTAGTGCAACCAAAAGGGGCAAGTTGTAGACATGCAAAATCCCTAATGAATGATATCCTCTTTATAAGAAAAATAGAGCAAAGGCAACGGAAGCTATATAGAGATACAACATAAAGTTTCCAATTGTAGTGAAGGAGGAGGTAGAGCATACTCAATAAATTGGTCAGGGAGAAGTGTGGAAATACCTCCTCTTATGGAATTGATGTAGAGATTCTAGACTAGATTCTAGACTCTAGTTTTTCACGTAGCAAGGACACTAAATACTTCAATTTGGTTGATTTATATTGGCACAATAAATCCTTCATTGCATGGGAAGTGGAAGAATGAGGCATGCAACATCAATCCATACTAGACAAACTGGACTTCTTGGATTGGATATACAAAGCATTAGTCAAAGCAATTTGGGGAATTGAAGTTGCAGTAGAGGAGAAAAATCTATATGACCAGAGACAAGCAACAGAGGCTCAAACAACCACCTAGAAAGTCTACATTTATATAGACTCAACCTCTGAAGGTGAGGACTAAAGCCTCATTTCCTAGTCTTAAGTCCTTTTTGTTTAAGATTTTATATTAATCATTAGTATGGTTGTTTATTTTGTCCATTTTTCATGTAGCAAAATGTTGGATAGCAGTTTCTTGTCTCAAGAACAGTTTTTGGTATCTCTACGACATTATACCTATGTCTCTTATGATAGATAGTTCTGTTGGTATAATTGACAACTCTATTAATAATGTTGAATATTACAAGCATAATCAACAAAGATTTGATCAATAACCCAGAAATAATGCATTTTTTTGTATATTGTTAATGAAAGAGTAGCTAAATTACAACAAAAAAAATCACAACTTTGAAAAAACAAATGATGCATAATATGATTAATTGATTCGATTGTACTAAAAGAAGCCATGGTCCGACCTTTTATTTCTCTAGTTTGTTGTC
>ML799802.1:290343-301322 GCA_009831015.1 Picea engelmannii | reverse complement strand
GCAATCCTCATGCAAGAAGGCTAACCTTTGGCTTTCACCAACAAACAATCGTTGGAGCGACATTTGGGCCAATCAATCTATGAAAAGGAAATGTTGGCTATTTTGCATGCAACGTATCTTCGGTGCCCTTATCTCTTGGGGCAACACTTCTATTTTAAAATTGATCATCAAAGCCTCAAGTATTTCCTATAACAATGGATTTCATCCTCGAAGCAACAAAAATGGGTGACCAAGTTGTTTGGGTATTATTATGAGATCATTTACAATAAGGGAAAATAAAATGTGGTGGTTGATTCCCTTTCTCGACAATATGAAGAAGAATGGTCCCTCTTTTCCCTCTCCTTCATTGTCGCAAATTGGATTCAGGCTATTTGCTAAGAATGGTGGCAAGACCCCAAAATCTCCAACCTAATCCAAAAAATGCAACAAGATCCTAAATATTTTCCAGGGTACTCTTGGCACAATGAAGAGCTCCGCTATAAAGGTCACTTGTATTTAAGCAAACAATCGACCCTTAGATCCATGATGCTCTTTGAGTTTCATGCTTCACATACAGTTGGGCATTAAGGTTTTGCCAAAACTTATGAACGAGTCAAACATTCTTTTTTCTGGGACGGTATGAATCAGGTCATCCACACCTTTGTGGTTGAATGTGATACTTGTCAATGCAATAAAGGCGAGGGTGTCAAAACTCCTAGCACACTCCAATCACTTATGCTTCCACCTACTATTTGGACGGATACTTCTATGATTTCATTGTTGGCTTACCTAAATCAAGAAATAAGTCAGTCATCATGGTGATCTTGGATCGTCTTTCCAAATATGCTCATTTATGTGCTCTTCAACACCCGTTCACAACCTCCACAGTGGCTCAAGTTTTTATGGATAATATATTCAAACTCCATTGCATGCCTCATTCTATTGTTTCTAATTGTGATCCAACTTTTACCATCAATTTATGGAAGGAATTATTCAAGTTCCATGGAACCCAATTACATTTCAGCACCACCTATCATCCCCATATTGATGGCCAAACTGAAGTAGTCAACAAGTGTTTGGAAACATATTTGGGGTGTTTTGCTTTAGATAGACAAAATTAGTGGTTTCAGTTGTTACCCCTCGTTGAATGGTGGTACAACACCTCTTACCATACTACCACTAGCATGACTCCAATTGAAGTAGTCTACGAATAAAGGCCACCATCAGTTATCCGATACATGTCAGGTGTCTCTAAGGTTCAAGAGGTTGACGGCAATCTGACAGTCCATACGACCATTCTCTGTACTCTCAAAGAAAATTTGGTCATGGCTTAGAACCACATGAAGAAATAGGCAGATCAGGGTCGTTTTGAACATCAATTTGTTGAAGGGGACCATGTGTTTCTCTGTCTGCAACCATACAAGCAAACTTCACTCAAATCCCAACATTGTCATAAACTCACCCCCAAATTTTATGGTCCTTGTACTATTTTCAAACGTGTGGGGCTAGTGGCCTACAAGTTAGCCTTGCCCAATCACTCTAAGCTACATATTTTTTTCATGTCTCCTGCCTAAAGAAAGTGATTGGCACTAAATGCCAGACCCAGACCACTCTATCGAATTTGGATGAAGAAGGTTCCAATTGGTTGCAGCCACAATTAATATTGGAATAGTGTGAGCGTCATCTCCGTTAGCGCACCATCAAGGAAGTTTTAGTTCAATGGAAGGATACTCCACTAGAAGATGCCACCTGGGAGCCGACTACTATTCCGCAACAATTTCCTAATCACAAGCCTTGAGGACAAGGCTCTTTTTCAAGGGGGAGGGCATTTTGGGGACCTAACCTCCCTAACCCCTCATGTAGGTAGAATAATATTTTTCATGTAATAAAGGCCGATATTAAGAAATAAGGCCTACTTAATAAGGTGAACAAGTCTAATATAAGAAGACTTAATAAAAGCTTTCGCTTCTAGAAAGATCTTCCTCTAGATTGTTCTTTTGAAGATAGATTTAATATAAATAGGAGTAGAGGGCATGAGAAAGTTTTGTCTTGAGAATTATTGTAATAAAGCATTGTTATGCTGGAGGTTTCCCCCTCGCAGAGGCAAGTGAACACTGCTTTCTATCAATAAAGGTATCATTTTTGGTATTGTGATTCTCTGCATTTTGTTATTCCGTTGGTATTTTCTATAGTTTTTTTGTTTCCTGCTTATTATAATAGATCTGGTACCTAACAGAGGTGAGCAAAGGTTGACTAGCAAATTCAATGGATATTAAAAGGGGAGTTGATATTTTCCGTCTCAAACTGGACTACAAAGGGTTACCTTTCAAATGTGTACATTGCTAGTGTTATGAACACCTTACTGCAAAATGCAATTATCCAAGTAAGCAAAGGAATTGGGCACCAATGAAGCGTACGAGAGGTCCATAGACATTGGAATTGAAAACAATTCAGATTATGAGCAAGGAAGAAGTTGTGGGGGTTCAAGTGAACTCAGATGGCCTTCGAATAGGAACATTGATAGTATATGCTCATAACATAAACACTAGATAGTTCAAAGAACCTAACCAAGAGACGATCAACGACAACAAGGACAACAAGGCAATTCCAGGAAACACTCACTAGTCTCACTCTATGAATAAAATTATTTATTTGGAAAATTTTGTTTTGGGGACATGGCGAAATGAGGTTGGATCCAAAGAATCATAATCCCTAAGTGATTTCCTACCTAGTTTGTCTGGTATAAAAACCCAAACCCTCTACTTCTTATACCCATTTCTAGAATTATAAAGGGTGTGGATGTTGGACAAGCTCTAGAATTTTCCACTGCAAACCCTATTCTGGACTTCTCTCTAGATGGAAAGGGCACATGGGACTCCAATCTGTTGGAACCGGTGAAGTACAATTTAAGAGCTAGAAGCAAAGGCACACTTAATTTTCCAAGGAAGGTGGCAGGGGGGTTAGGCTTTTTTAAAGAAAAAATTCCCAAATCCAATCAAAGGGAAAGGAAATATTTCATGCTACAACCCAGAAACAATCATCCTTAGAAGTCAAGTGTGGGATGGTTCCTTTGGAGAGTTCAAAATGATTTTTTTGAGCTTCAATTGTAGAGGGATGGTCAACTCCTCAAAGAAGTTGGTTGTAAAGATATTTTTTGGTAATATCAAACCTTCTATTATTATATTGCAAGAGACAATGACAGATGGGGATAAAATCACTCAAGAACTCTCTAAATTGCTTAGGAATTGGAACTTATATTTTATTGATGCCATTGGGAGATCATGCAATATTGTGACTAGACAATATAATAAATGATCCTTCACTCTCACAAACTCTTGGGACTTTCCTATAGGACTAGGGACCTCCTTTTTCTCTTTGGACTTAGGGAAATATATCATAGTGTTGAATGTTTATGGTCCTTATATGGACATGATGGAATATTGTGACCGTTTTTTCAAAATGGATAGTGTTCAAAATGGATTGGTTGTGATGGATAGGACATGAATTTTACCTTAGGAGCATCAAATATCTTGGGCTTGACTACTCAACTAGACCCTCTATCTGGATATATTATTATAAAAATGGAATAAACTAGTCTTTTGGATATTGAACCAACCAAGCTATCTCCCACTTGGAGCAACAAGAGAGTTGGGGAAGCCAGAATTGCTAAGAGACTAGACAACTTTTCAGTTTATGAATCCTTTATAGATGAAGTAATTAGGATCAAACAATGGGTCACTACTGGTGGGGACTCTAACCATAATCATGTCATGTTAGAAGTGGCTCCTGGAATAGAGAAACCCGCCAGTCCATTTAAACTAAATCGAGAGTAGACGAAGATGGAAAATTTTATGGGGAAAATCAAAGTAGTTTGGAAACCTTTTAATGGTAATTTAAGAGAATTTGCTCAACTTTAATTCCAACAAAATTTAAAAGAGGCAAAAAAGGAATCTCTTAATTGGGCAAGGGACAACAAGTTGAAAGATGATAGAGTTCTTAGAGAAGTATATGAAGCCTTGGGGGTGCTCTACAATAGGGAAGGTTTTGGATTTATGAACGAGGAACATAAAATTGAAGGAAAGGAACTGAAATCTAAAAGGAGACACATTCTTTTGGAAAAAGAAAAAGAATGGAGACTTACGAGCACGACATTATGGTTACAAGTTGTGGATGAGAATACAAAATTCTTTCATACGTATGCCAATTATAGAAAGAACATAAACTCTGTTTGGAAAATTGCTAAGGGCAATGGTACCTGGGCTACAAATTTCAAATTTCAAGGGCATGGATTTTGAAGGAGTAGAGCATTTTTCCTTCCTTTTCAAGGAAGACACATGTGCTACAATAGCATAAGTGATTTGGTTCTCTGACTCCTTCCCTAGTTTTTTCAATGAGGAGGATAATCAGACTCTGATAAAGGAGGTTAGGAAAGAAGAACTGTATCCAACTTTGTAAAGCTTTCAAAGGGACAAAGGACTTTGGCATGATGGACTACCCACAGAAATATTCTTGGGTTGTTATGGTTTTATGGAGGAATATTTATGAAGAGTGGTGGAGACAACAAGAACTCAACGAAAAATGTTGGGAGCTTTCAATACAACATTCTTAGGATTGATTCCAAAAGAAGATAATCCCACAACCTTTGAGAATTTTAGACCCATCTCATTATGCAATTGAATATACAAAATTATCTCAAAGGTAATTGCTAGGAGATTGAAAAGTGTTCTCTCAAGTCAAATCTAGGGATAAAAATTTAGGTTCTTAGAGGGAAGGATAATTCATGAGGTAGTTGGGGTGGCCTAAGAATGCTTACTTTCAATCAAAGTCATAAATCAAATATTGACGGCGATGAAAGTGGACCTATCAAAATCTTATGACAGAGTATGTTGGCTTTACATTAGACTAATTCTAATTCATTTAGGATTTTTCCATCAGTTTATTGTTTGGATAATGAGTTGCATTTCCTCAATATCTTTTGTTGTATTATTAAATGGATTAGCAACCCCCTTCTTCAGATCAAGAAGGAACCTCACACAATGATGTCCCATATTCTCCCTTCTCTTTCTTTTAATAGTTGAAGGCTTAATAGGCTACTTAAAGAAGTAGAAGGAAATGGTAGTATAAAAGGGGAACCTATTGGAGTATCATGCAATATCACACATCTACTATTTGTAGACAATATTCTAATTTTTTATGAAGGCACGAGAAGAGTCATTGATAAATTCAAGTCATTGTGGATTTATTCTACAAAGCAATTGGAATGGTCATTGAGATGGAAAAATATGTGATGACCTTATGGGGGATATTTGAGCAGGAAAAACATAAATATTACTCAATTTTTTCCCTTTTAGATAATTGATCTAGAGCAGGGTATGAAGTATCCGAGTTTCCTTTTGAAGCCAAATCAATATAAAAAATGTGACTGCTTGATACCTAAAGTGGAGAAGAAAATAAACACCCAATGCAATAAATGGTTGTCTAGGGGAGGTCATTTGGTTTTGGTAAAAGCAATTATAGAAGCAATTCGAGTCTACCAAATGTTGTTGGTCTATGTCCCAAAAGGTGTTCTGGAAACCATAGGAAACTTTGCTACAAGTCTATCTAGTCTAGAGGCCAAAAAAAGAAAGGATTAGTGATGGTCTCTTCAAAAAAGTCGACATTACCAAAATCCATTGGAGGATGGTGCCTCAAAAATCCCTTTCTTATTTCAAAGGCTCTTGCTGCAAAAAATGTATGGAGGCTAATTCAAGGAACACGTTTGTGGGTTCAGGTAGTAAGAGATAATTATATATCCCCTAATATAGTGGAGGATTGGATTAGAAATTCCCTCAAATAGAAAAATAATGCCTTAATAATTTGGAAAGTTATTATCTATGATTTCCAGTTGGTTGACAACTGGTTGATTTGGCAAATTGGAAAAGGGGATAATGTGAAAATTTCCCTTAATCCCTAGGTAGGGACCAAAGGTATCCACAAACTTCCCCTTCAGATGTTTCAAGATTTAAGGAATAAAGGTTATTTTAATCTTAGATAGGTTGCAAACTAGGCAAGGTCCACTAATTGGCACCAAGAGTGTTATCATGGGAAGAAATTGGTTTGGGGGCAAAGTATGTAGAAGAATGGAAAATATACACATATCTCCTTCTAGTTAGCAATGTTAGGCTCAAGGATGAAGATGATTAGTTGATATGGTATTTGAATCCAACTAGAGCTTATCTTCCCAGATTAGGCTACAAAGCACTAGCAGAAGAAGGAAGAGGAGACCAACAAATTTGGTGGTGGAAAATTATACGGAAATTAAAATGCCTAACAAAAAACAAGATCTTTATGTGGTTGAGCTTACACATCAATGCTCCCACATGGGATGTTCTTTAGAAGAAGAATTTTATAGGGTCAGAATGGTGTTGTCAATGTCACCAAGTAGAAAAATCTATAGTTCATCTCACGATGGAATTATCATACCCCAAGGAGGTGTGGAAAGATTAATTGGGATTGGGAATATCTGGGAAGGGGGAATTCTTGAAGAGGCCTTCAAAACCTAGTGTAACAAAAAGGAAACTTCCAAGATCAACGCACTTCCACTTAACATAGTTTGGGGAGTATGGCTTGCTAGAAATCTAAAATTGTTTGAAAACAAAGAGATTCTTCCCCTCAAATGTGATGTCCAATTCTTAAATATTTTAAATGCATGCCTACATGTACAAGAAAAATCTATCTATCATATACAAGGTGAAGTGGCTATAAATAAGGATATTCCATGGGCTTTTTTTGATGGAGCATCACAGGAGAACCCTCCTAAGGGAGGTTCAAGAGGCATACTATACCTATATTCAGATCACAATATTTCTTTTAAAGTGGGAATTAGTTAAGAAACTAACAACTTCCATGAAATGATGGCTTTAAAGTTGGTCTTGAAACTAGCACAAGAGATTGATGTAACCCAATTACAAATTTTTGGAGACTCAAATTTGGTTATCCAATGGATGTGCAAAGAAATTGCTATCAAGAATTTTACATTAAGACCCTTGTATGATGAAGCTCTCAATCTACTAACATTTTTCTCATATACATCTCTGGCTCATATTTTAAGGGACGATAATAGTGCTATAGGCGAGCTCTCAAAATCTAGAGTTGGGCTGGAACAAGGAACTTGGATTGTTTCAGTAATCCATAATGGACATACTACAAAATACGATCATGAACCATGGACTTAACTGTAGCCATTACAATTTCTATCTCAATTTTGTATATAGATAGACCTTCATTAATCTATGGATAAAATATTAAATGTATGCTTTTTAATGTTACTATGGTTCTTTTTAAAGAGGCTATTGATGTAACTAAATAGGAACAACTTTCATTTTTTGTGACGATGGATTGGACATATGAATGTCATGTAAAGGGATTAAAATCACTTATGAATGCCATGGGCATCTCACAATGTATTTTTGTTGTATTAATAAAAATACAGATTTTTTTCCTTGGAAAAAAAAAAGAGATGGACTCTTTGGCATGGGAAAAAAATAAGGCCTCTAGAATATACACTCTTAAATTAGGCTACAAGGAAATGATCTCTTGTGTATCAAAAGTAAAAGTGATGTGGAAAATAAAGGCCCTTGAAAAACTAGGATTTGCCCTTCGTAATAAGGTCTCGACTTAGGTTTGTTTACAAGAAAGTCGCAAAGTTGGTCCAAATATATAATATTTATGCAAGGGAGCAGAAGAGAACATTGGACATCTAGTGATTCAATGTCCTTATGCACAACATATTTGGAAGAATGTAGAGCAATTGACTAGGTGTCCCACTATTTGGAATGATGCAATTGTGGAACAAAGCTTGAGAAACTAGTTCAAGAAGAAGGAATTGAAAGCTTATAGAATTATGGACTGTGTCAAGGTTATGTTTTAAGGTAAAGGAAAGGGCTCCAAGGCAATTAGGGGAGTTGGTGATTGTCAAATCTTTCCCATGGGGTTTCTTTGATGGGGCCAAGCAAGGTCCCCACGACCTTTGTAATGTTGGAGGTATGCTATTTTTTTCAAATAGTCATTATCTTGAGTTTAAAGTAGCTTTGGGCACATGTTACAACAATATTGTTGAGCTCATGCCTTTGAGATGTCTCCTTAAATTCACAATTGAGAAAAGAGATCTTACGTATACGAAGACTCATATCTAGTGACAAACTGGATGAAAAATGATTTACTAATTCATAATGTCATTGTCAAATGTTTAGCATATCAACTAAAGGAGGTTTCAACACAATTTAAAAACAATTTATATACACATGTTTATAGAGAATTAAACACAGTGACTAATGGTCTTTCAAAGGAGGGTCAACAAACTGAAGAGGGAGTCTTACAATTGATGAAATCTTTAGGTAGAGTCCTCTCCTTATTGACTCAATATGTTCTTATTATCTGTCTAAGTTTTGTTAGCAAATACACATATGGTTTGTATGCTTTCAGTTTGAGAAGATGGGTAAGTTTTTTTATAACTTTGGGGCTTGTATAAGCCCAAGGGACTGGGTAGAACTTTGTCACAAAACTCTATTATGTGATATGTTTATAGTTGAAGGTTTAGAACCTAGTATAATGATGTAAGATCTAGATGAGGAGTATATCTTTAAAGGATTTGATAGTTTTTGTCTAAGTTATGTACAAGTGCTATAAGCACATAAATAATGTAATTCTCCACTCAACTCTACATAGAAATTACATTTTTTTCTATGGAAAAAACAATTATATATATATATATATATATATATATATATATATATATATATATATATATATATATATATATAACCAAATAAATTTACAAGGAATAAAATTATATTATTTACATTGATAATCTAAACTCAAATTAAACAATATATGTTGAGCCCTCTATAACCTCTTTAAAATGAATATCCAAAATCATGATATGTCGACAAATGATAGAAAATATTATAATCTTTCACAAATATACATAACAACACTATAATAATGTCAATGGTTATAAATAAAGTTTTTATAACTGGTAATTATTCATTACAAATATGGTATTATGAGAGACACTACTTCCAATTTTAAAGAAGAGAACAAGCTTGACAAAGAGGTTTTGGATTTGTCTTTAAAGTATCTAAAATCACGAGTTAATATGGAACTTTTTAATGTTGATGTGTAATACATCTATCATTTAATAGATCAATGGTAGGGATGGATCTAGATAATGATTCATGTATAAATGAAGCTTTATTTGCAAACAAAGATGTGGATTTATGGTATGGGAAGTAAGATGAATAATGTATTAGAATCGTAACTCTTGAACCACGTAGCATTGAAATCATAATGATAACAAATGTGATATTGCTCACCGCTTTGGTATTGTCGCCCTTTGTGTTGCAACATTCTTCTACTAATTTTATTTCACTTTGTTAGTAGTTTTTTATATATTGTATTTTTTTCCTACTAGTGGATTCACAGCTTGCTAATATTGTTGCACTATGTTTATAAGCCAAATGCAAGGCATCTTGGGCCATTGAAAATTTATCATATTGTTTGGAAAAAAAATCATGTTATTAATGTTTTTATATGTTGTGTTTTCTTCCCTACTTGTAGATTCAAAGCTTATCAATGGTGTTGCACTATGTCCTAAGCCATTGGAAAAATTTCATATTCTTCGGAAGAACACATGAGTTAGAAATTGTTGTTCCTGAGATTATTCTAGGCTCAAAAAACAATGTCAAGGCATCTCACAAAAATATTTTAATTGATAATAGAACCTTTCAAGCCCTAGTTTTAAGTATAAGATTTCAATAATAATTACCAGAAATAAAGAGGCTCGATCTCATTAATTAAGTTCATTCAAAATTTAATAGTATGAAAGGTAGAATGAGATAAAAAAATTTGAAACAAGAAGTAATGTATCAAATGAAGATAAATATTACTTCCTTTCCAATAGAAGAAATAACATCTAATTTACCTATATTACAAAACTACTTAAAAATTATAAACAAATTATCAAAATACAAGTCTTATTTTACTCACAATAAAACAGAGGAAAGACTATACCTCAATAATCGTTTTGAAACTTACTGCAGTGGAAGTTGTACCAAATTGCAACACTTCGATATGATTGCATGCTGCAAGATCACCATAATCAGAATTGGTTTGGTCATCCCTTATGCTATGAGTAGGCACCTCTACTGGACAACACTCAAAATAAAAAACAAAGAAATAGGTTTGCACATTAAATCCACAGGGGTTGTCCGAGCTAAGATTCAAATGTAATCTCTACTATGGATCCTAATTCACCACATGTCTTCTTCGATGATGAAGCAAAGCTTGTTGATCCAAACCCTATCCATTGTTTTAAAGTGGTCCAAGAACAAGTGTTTGGGTGGATAATGCCTCCACAGATCCCCTTCTCATGAATGGATTCATATAGTTGGCGATAAGCTTGACCCCTAACATGTTGGAGTTGGTAGTGAAGGGATTCAAATTGGAGTTAGTTCTTGTCTACAACTCTCTTGTATAGGAGTTTACTATATTTGATCATTGGTTCTCCATGTTCCTAATCCCCACACAACCCAATAGGATCTTTATTTATTCAGGCACCTCATATAGATCCACATACCGTGACTATTCATAGTTGGCCAAGGGATATGCTCAAAGAATTATCTTTCAGTCCCTCCAAGAATCTAGGTTCTCATTTGCTATTTACCACCACTAACTTTCCTTAGAAGATCTGGTCATGCTTTATGGGTTTGTCACACAAATCCAGGCTCAATAGATCTCAAAGTTAATAACAACTCACTACTAACATGCTCACTCTCCTCTAGTCACTTCACCTAGTGATTGCTTCTCTTACCATATGCCTTCTCTACACCTACGAGGATAACCTCTACACATATGAAGATAACATCTCTTCAAACATCAAAACACATAAATACAACATTATCCCAAGCTTACTTTCTATGACTACAACACTCAAAGCTTAACACTTCCTCTCATTCTTCAGT
>ML799802.1:260742-290243 GCA_009831015.1 Picea engelmannii | reverse complement strand
TTATATATATATATATATATATATATATATATATATATATATATATATATATATATATATATATAATTGTTTTTTCCATAGAAAAAAATGTAATTTCTATGTAGAGTTGAGTGGAGAATTACATTATTTATGTGCTTATAGCACTTGTACATAACTTAGACAAAAACTATCAAATCCTTTAAAGATATACTCCTCATCTAGATCTTACATCATTATACTAGGTTCTAAACCTTCAACTATAAACATATCACATAATAGAGTTTTGTGACAAAGTTCTACCCAGTCCCTTGGGCTTATACAAGCCCCAAAGTTATAAAAAAACTTACCCATCTTCTCAAACTGAAAGCATACAAACCATATGTGTATTTGCTAACAAAACTTAGACAGATAATAAGAACATATTGAGTCAATAAGGAGAGGACTCTACCTAAAGATTTCATCAATTGTAAGACTCCCTCTTCAGTTTGTTGACCCTCCTTTGAAAGACCATTAGTCACTGTGTTTAATTCTCTATAAACATGTGTATATAAATTGTTTTTAAATTGTGTTGAAACCTCCTTTAGTTGATATGCTAAACATTTGACAATGACATTATGAATTAGTAAATCATTTTTCATCCAGTTTGTCACTAGATATGAGTCTTCGTATACGTAAGATCTCTTTTCTCAATTGTGAATTTAAGGAGACATCTCAAAGGCATGAGCTCAACAATATTGTTGTAACATGTGCCCAAAGCTACTTTAAACTCAAGATAATGACTATTTGAAAAAAATAGCATACCTCCAACATTACAAAGGTCGTGGGGACCTTGCTTGGCCCCATCAAAGAAACCCCATGGGAAAGATTTGACAATCACCAACTCCCCTAATTGCCTTGGAGCCCTTTCCTTTACCTTAAAACATAACCTTGACACAGTCCATAATTCTATAAGCTTTCAATTCCTTCTTCTTGAACTAGTTTCTCAAGCTTTGTTCCACAATTGCATCATTCCAAATAGTGGGACACCTAGTCAATTGCTCTACATTCTTCCAAATATGTTGTGCATAAGGACATTGAATCACTAGATGTCCAATGTTCTCTTCTGCTCCCTTGCATAAATATTATATATTTGGACCAACTTTGCGACTTTCTTGTAAACAAACCTAAGTCGAGACCTTATTACGAAGGGCAAATCCTAGTTTTTCAAGGGCCTTTATTTTCCACATCACTTTTACTTTTGATACACAAGAGATCATTTCCTTGTAGCCTAATTTAAGAGTGTATATTCTAGAGGCCTTATTTTTTTCCCATGCCAAAGAGTCCATCTCTTTTTTTTTTCCAAGGAAAAAAATCTGTATTTTTATTAATACAACAAAAATACATTGTGAGATGCCCATGGCATTCATAAGTGATTTTAATCCCTTTACATGACATTCATATGTCCAATCCATCGTCACAAAAAATGAAAGTTGTTCCTATTTAGTTACATCAATAGCCTCTTTAAAAAGAACCATAGTAACATTAAAAAGCATACATTTAATATTTTATCCATAGATTAATGAAGGTCTATCTATATACAAAATTGAGATAGAAATTGTAATGGCTACAGTTAAGTCCATGGTTCATGATCGTATTTTGTAGTATGTCCATTATGGATTACTGAAACAATCCAAGTTCCTTGTTCCAGCCCAACTCTAGATTTTGAGAGCTCGCCTATAGCACTATTATCGTCCCTTAAAATATGAGCCAGAGATGTATATGAGAAAAATGTTAGTAGATTGAGAGCTTCATCATACAAGGGTCTTAATGTAAAATTCTTGATAGCAATTTCTTTGCACATCCATTGGATAACCAAATTTGAGTCTCCAAAAATTTGTAATTGGGTTACATCAATCTCTTGTGCTAGTTTCAAGACCAACTTTAAAGCCATCATTTCATGGAAGTTGTTAGTTTCTTAACTAATTCCCACTTTAAAAGAAATATTGTGATCTGAATATAGGTATAGTATGCCTCTTGAACCTCCCTTAGGAGGGTTCTCCTGTGATGCTCCATCAAAAAAAGCCCATGGAATATCCTTATTTATAGCCACTTCACCTTGTATATGATAGATAGATTTTTCTTGTACATGTAGGCATGCATTTAAAATATTTAAGAATTGGACATCACATTTGAGGGGAAGAATCTCTTTGTTTTCAAACAATTTTAGATTTCTAGCAAGCCATACTCCCCAAACTATGTTAAGTGGAAGTGCGTTGATCTTGGAAGTTTCCTTTTTGTTACACTAGGTTTTGAAGGCCTCTTCAAGAATTCCCCCTTCCCAGATATTCCCAATCCCAATTAATCTTTCCACACCTCCTTGGGGTATGATAATTCCATCGTGAGATGAACTATAGATTTTTCTACTTGGTGACATTGACAACACCATTCTGACCCTATAAAATTCTTCTTCTAAAGAACATCCCATGTGGGAGCATTGATGTGTAAGCTCAACCACATAAAGATCTTGTTTTTTGTTAGGCATTTTAATTTCCGTATAATTTTCCACCACCAAATTTGTTGGTCTCCTCTTCCTTCTTCTGCTAGTGCTTTGTAGCCTAATCTGGGAAGATAAGCTCTAGTTGGATTCAAATACCATATCAACTAATCATCTTCATCCTTGAGCCTAACATTGCTAACTAGAAGGAGATATGTGTATATTTTCCATTCTTCTACATACTTTGCCCCCAAACCAATTTCTTCCCATGATAACACTCTTGGTGCCAATTAGTGGACCTTGCCTAGTTTGCAACCTATCTAAGATTAAAATAACCTTTATTCCTTAAATCTTGAAACATCTGAAGGGGAAGTTTGTGGATACCTTTGGTCCCTACCTAGGGATTAAGGGAAATTTTCACATTATCCCCTTTTCCAATTTGCCAAATCAACCAGTTGTCAACCAACTGGAAATCATAGATAATAACTTTCCAAATTATTAAGGCATTATTTTTCTATTTGAGGGAATTTCTAATCCAATCCTCCACTATATTAGGGGATATATAATTATCTCTTACTACCTGAACCCACAAACGTGTTCCTTGAATTAGCCTCCATACATTTTTTGCAGCAAGAGCCTTTGAAATAAGAAAGGGATTTTTGAGGCACCATCCTCCAATGGATTTTGGTAATGTCGACTTTTTTGAAGAGACCATCACTAATCCTTTCTTTTTTTGGCCTCTAGACTAGATAGACTTGTAGCAAAGTTTCCTATGGTTTCCAGAACACCTTTTGGGACATAGACCAACAACATTTGGTAGACTCGAATTGCTTCTATAATTGCTTTTACCAAAACCAAATGACCTCCCCTAGACAACCATTTATTGCATTGGGTGTTTATTTTCTTCTCCACTTTAGGTATCAAGCAGTCACATTTTTTATATTGATTTGGCTTCAAAAGGAAACTCGGATACTTCATACCCTGCTCTAGATCAATTATCTAAAAGGGAAAAAATTGAGTAATATTTATGTTTTTCCTGCTCAAATATCCCCCATAAGGTCATCACATATTTTTCCATCTCAATGACCATTCCAATTGCTTTGTAGAATAAATCCACAATGACTTGAATTTATCAATGACTCTTCTCGTGCCTTCATAAAAAATTAGAATATTGTCTACAAATAGTAGATGTGTGATATTGCATGATACTCCAATAGGTTCCCCTTTTATACTACCATTTCCTTCTACTTCTTTAAGTAGCCTATTAAGCCTTCAACTATTAAAAGAAAGAGAAGGGAGAATATGGGACATCATTGTGTGAGGTTCCTTCTTGATCTGAAGAAGGGGGTTGCTAATCCATTTAATAATACAACAAAAGATATTGAGGAAATGCAACTCATTATCCAAACAATAAACTGATGGAAAAATCCTAAATGAATTAGAATTAGTCTAATGTAAAGCCAACATACTCTGTCATAAGATTTTGATAGGTCCACTTTCATCGCCGTCAATATTTGATTTATGACTTTGATTGAAAGTAAGCATTCTTAGGCCACCCCAACTACCTCATGAATTATCCTTCCCTCTAAGAACCTAAATTTTTATCCCTAGATTTGACTTGAGAGAACACTTTTCAATCTCCTAGCAATTACCTTTGAGATAATTTTGTATATTCAATTGCATAATGAGATGGGTCTAAAATTCTCAAAGGTTGTGGGATTATCTTCTTTTGGAATCAATCCTAAGAATGTTGTATTGAAAGCTCCCAACATTTTTCGTTGAGTTCTTGTTGTCTCCACCACTCTTCATAAATATTCCTCCATAAAACCATAACAACCCAAGAATATTTCTGTGGGTAGTCCATCATGCCAAAGTCCTTTGTCCCTTTGAAAGCTTTACAAAGTTGGATACAGTTCTTCTTTCCTAACCTCCTTTATCAGAGTCTGATTATCCTCCTCATTGAAAAAACTAGGGAAGGAGTCAGAGAACCAAATCACTTATGCTATTGTAGCACATGTGTCTTCCTTGAAAAGGAAGGAAAAATGCTCTACTCCTTCAAAATCCATGCCCTTGAAATTTGAAATTTGTAGCCCAGGTACCATTGCCCTTAGCAATTTTCCAAACAGAGTTTATGTTCTTTCTATAATTGGCATACGTATGAAAGAATTTTGTATTCTCATCCACAACTTGTAACCATAATGTCGTGCTCGTAAGTCTCCATTCTTTTTCTTTTTCCAAAAGAATGTGTCTCCTTTTAGATTTCAGTTCCTTTCCTTCAATTTTATGTTCCTCGTTCATAAATCCAAAACCTTCCCTATTGTAGAGCACCCCCAAGGCTTCATATACTTCTCTAAGAACTCTATCATCTTTCAACTTGTTGTCCCTTGCCCAATTAAGAGATTCCTTTTTTGCCTCTTTTAAATTTTGTTGGAATTAAAGTTGAGCAAATTCTCTTAAATTACCATTAAAAGGTTTCCAAACTACTTTGATTTTCCCCATAAAATTTTCCATCTTCGTCTACTCTCGATTTAGTTTAAATGGACTGGCGGGTTTCTCTATTCCAGGAGCCACTTCTAACATGACATGATTATGGTTAGAGTCCCCACCAGTAGTGACCCATTGTTTGATCCTAATTACTTCATCTATAAAGGATTCATAAACTGAAAAGTTGTCTAGTCTCTTAGCAATTCTGGCTTCCCCAACTCTCTTGTTGCTCCAAGTGGGAGATAGCTTGGTTGGTTCAATATCCAAAAGACTAGTTTATTCCATTTTTATAATAATATATCCAGATAGAGGGTCTAGTTGAGTAGTCAAGCCCAAGATATTTGATGCTCCTAAGGTAAAATTCATGTCCTATCCATCACAACCAATCCATTTTGAACACTATCCATTTTGAAAAAACGGTCACAATATTCCATCATGTCCATATAAGGACCATAAACATTCAACACTATGATATATTTCCCTAAGTCCAAAGAGAAAAAGGAGGTCCCTAGTCCTATAGGAAAGTCCCAAGAGTTTGTGAGAGTGAAGGATCATTTATTATATTGTCTAGTCACAATATTGCATGATCTCCCAATGGCATCAATAAAATATAAGTTCCAATTCCTAAGCAATTTAGAGAGTTCTTGAGTGATTTTATCCCCATCTGTCATTGTCTCTTGCAATATAATAATAGAAGGTTTGATATTACCAAAAAATATCTTTACAACCAACTTCTTTGAGGAGTTGACCATCCCTCTACAATTGAAGCTCAAAAAAATCATTTTGAACTCTCCAAAGGAACCATCCCACACTTGACTTCTAAGGATGATTGTTTCTGGGTTGTAGCATGAAATATTTCCTTTCCCTTTGATTGGATTTGGGAATTTTTTCTTTAAAAAAGCCTAACCCCCCTGCCACCTTCCTTGGAAAATTAAGTGTGCCTTTGCTTCTAGCTCTTAAATTGTACTTCACCGGTTCCAACAGATTGGAGTCCCATGTGCCCTTTCCATCTAGAGAGAAGTCCAGAATAGGGTTTGCAGTGGAAAATTCTAGAGCTTGTCCAACATCCACACCCTTTATAATTCTAGAAATGGGTATAAGAAGTAGAGGGTTTGGGTTTTTATACCAGACAAACTAGGTAGGAAATCACTTAGGGATTATGATTCTTTGGATCCAACCTCATTTCGCCATGTCCCCAAAACAAAATTTTCCAAATAAATAATTTTATTCATAGAGTGAGACTAGTGAGTGTTTCCTGGAATTGCCTTGTTGTCCTTGTTGTCGTTGATCGTCTCTTGGTTAGGTTCTTTGAACTATCTAGTGTTTATGTTATGAGCATATACTATCAATGTTCCTATTCGAAGGCCATCTGAGTTCACTTGAACCCCCACAACTTCTTCCTTGCTCATAATCTGAATTGTTTTCAATTCCAATGTCTATGGACCTCTCGTACGCTTCATTGGTGCCCAATTCCTTTGCTTACTTGGATAATTGCATTTTGCAGTAAGGTGTTCATAACACTAGCAATGTACACATTTGAAAGGTAACCCTTTGTAGTCCAGTTTGAGACGGAAAATATCAACTCCCCTTTTAATATCCATTGAATTTGCTAGTCAACCTTTGCTCACCTCTGTTAGGTACCAGATCTATTATAATAAGCAGGAAACAAAAAAACTATAGAAAATACCAACGGAATAACAAAATGCAGAGAATCACAATACCAAAAATGATACCTTTATTGATAGAAAGCAGTGTTCACTTGCCTCTGCGAGGGGGAAACCTCCAGCATAACAATGCTTTATTACAATAATTCTCAAGACAAAACTTTCTCATGCCCTCTACTCCTATTTATATTAAATCTATCTTCAAAAGAACAATCTAGAGGAAGATCTTTCTAGAAGCGAAAGCTTTTATTAAGTCTTCTTATATTAGACTTGTTCACCTTATTAAGTAGGCCTTATTTCTTAATATCGGCCTTTATTACATGAAAAATATTATTCTACCTACATGAGGGGTTAGGGAGGTTAGGTCCCCAAAATGCCCTCCCCCTTGAAAAAGAGCCTTGTCCTCAAGGCTTGTGATTAGGAAATTGTTGCGGAATAGTAGTCGGCTCCCAGGTGGCATCTTCTAGTGGAGTATCCTTCCATTGAACTAAAACTTCCTTGATGGTGCGCTAACGGAGATGACGCTCACACTATTCCAATATTAATTGTGGCTGCAACCAATTGGAACCTTCTTCATCCAAATTCGATAGAGTGGTCTGGGTCTGGCATTTAGTGCCAATCACTTTCTTTAGGCAGGAGACATGAAAAAAATATGTAGCTTAGAGTGATTGGGCAAGGCTAACTTGTAGGCCACTAGCCCCACACGTTTGAAAATAGTACAAGGACCATAAAATTTGGGGGTGAGTTTATGACAATGTTGGGATTTGAGTGAAGTTTGCTTGTATGGTTGCAGACAGAGAAACACATGGTCCCCTTCAACAAATTGATGTTCAAAACGACCCTGATCTGCCTATTTCTTCATGTGGTTCTAAGCCATGACCAAATTTTCTTTGAGAGTACAGAGAATGGTCGTATGGACTGTCAGATTGCCGTCAACCTCTTGAACCTTAGAGACACCTGACATGTATCGGATAACTGATGGTGGCCTTTATTCGTAGACTACTTCAATTGGAGTCATGCTAGTGGTAGTATGGTAAGAGGTGTTGTACCACCATTCAACGAGGGGTAACAACTGAAACCACTAATTTTGTCTATCTAAAGCAAAACACCCCAAATATGTTTCCAAACACTTGTTGACTACTTCAGTTTGGCCATCAATATGGGGATGATAGGTGGTGCTGAAATGTAATTGGGTTCCATGGAACTTGAATAATTCCTTCCATAAATTGATGGTAAAAGTTGGATCACAATTAGAAACAATAGAATGAGGCATGCAATGGAGTTTGAATATATTATCCATAAAAACTTGAGCCACTGTGGAGGTTGTGAACGGGTGTTGAAGAGCACATAAATGAGCATATTTGGAAAGACGATCCAAGATCACCATGATGACTGACTTATTTCTTGATTTAGGTAAGCCAACAATGAAATCATAGAAGTATCCGTCCAAATAGTAGGTGGAAGCATAAGTGATTGGAGTGTGCTAGGAGTTTTGACACCCTCGCCTTTATTGCATTGACAAGTATCACATTCAACCACAAAGGTGTGGATGACCTGATTCATACCGTCCCAGAAAAAAGAATGTTTGACTCGTTCATAAGTTTTGGCAAAACCTTAATGCCCAACTGTATGTGAAGCATGAAACTCAAAGAGCATCATGGATCTAAGGGTCGATTGTTTGCTTAAATACAAGTGACCTTTATAGCGGAGCTCTTCATTGTGCCAAGAGTACCCTGGAAAATATTTAGGATCTTGTTGCATTTTTTGGATTAGGTTGGAGATTTTGGGGTCTTGCCACCATTCTTAGCAAATAGCCTGAATCCAATTTGCGACAATGAAGGAGAGGGAAAAGAGGGACCATTCTTCTTCATATTGTCGAGAAAGGGAATCAACCACCACATTTTATTTTCCCTTATTGTAAATGATCTCATAATAATACCCAAACAACTTGGTCACCCATTTTTGTTGCTTCGAGGATGAAATCCATTGTTATAGGAAATACTTGAGGCTTTGATGATCAATTTTAAAATAGAAGTGTTGCCCCAAGAGATAAGGGCACCGAAGATACGTTGCATGCAAAATAGCCAACATTTCCTTTTCATAGATTGATTGGCCCAAATGTCGCTCCAACGATTGTTTGTTGGTGAAAGCCAAAGGTTAGCCTTCTTGCATGAGGATTGCCTGCCTCTCCCTGATGCATCACATTCCAGCACAAAGGTCTCGGTGAAGTCAGGTAGTGCCAGGATATGAGTAGTGTACATATCTTCTTTCAAGGCTTGGAAGGATTGGTTAGTTGTTGGAGTCCAACTGAAAGCATTCTTTTTAAGGAGAGTTGTGAGGGGAGCCACAATTTTTCCATAATTCTAAACAAACTTGCAATAATATCCTGTTAAACCATGAAACCACAAAAACTTTTGATATTTTTTGGGCGAGACCAATTTTGCATAGCTTCAGTTTTCTTAGGATCCACCCTTACACCATCCTTGCCAAAAATATGACTCAAGTACTCAACTTTAGAGGTGCCAAAAGCAAATTTAGACTATTTGAGGAAGAGTTTGTGCTTGGAGAGGAGATGGAGAACTTGATCCACATGGGTGAGATGGGTTTGCAAAGTTTTACTATAGATGAGAATATAATCAAAGAAAACTAACAAAAAGTGACAGAGGAAAGGATGAAAGATATGATTCATGAGGCTTTGAAAAGTGGAGGGGGCATTACAGAGACTAAAGGGAATGACCAAGAACTCATAGTGACCCTCATGAGTGTGAAATGCGGTCTTGGGAATGTCTTCCTCTTTCATATGTATCTAGCGGTAGCTAGAACGTAGGTCAAGTTTAGTAAAGTATTGAGCCCCACTTAGTTCATCCAAAAGGTCATCTATGACAGGAATGGGAAATTTGTCCTTGATGGGAAGTTTGTTGAGGGCACAAAAATCAAGACACATGTGCCAAGTGCCTTCCTTCTTGAGGACCATGACTACAAGGGACAAATAGGGGCTGGTACTGGGATGGATAACACCCGCTTCTAGCAACTCTTAGACAATTTTATCAATTTCATTTTTCTGAGCAAAGGGGTGACGATAAGGGCGGACATTGGGAGGGATATTGTGTGGCATTAAAGGAATGGAATGGTCATGGTCATTGCGGGAGGGGGGAAGGCCCTGGGGAGTTTGGAGAATAACTTGGTGTTGGGAAAGGATATATTGGAGGCTAGGGTGAAATCATGATTTGAATAGTGTTGACTACACAGATATAGAAATTGATCTCTTGGGCAAGGCGACGATGAATGAAATTATGAGTGCTTCCACTGTCAAATATGATGATGACTTTCTGGTGCTTAATGTATCTAATTAACTTGAGGGTTTGGGGAGAATAAAATCTAGTGAGAGCATTCAATGAAATAAGAGGTTCAACTTTAATAGAATCATAGGGTGGCGTAAGATCATCTGCTTGGGGTAGTTCTTCCTCAAGTGAAACCACAACATCCTCATTGGAAACATCCTTAGAAATGGCAATAACAAGTTTTTGTTCTTTAAACTTATGCCCTGGAAAGTATTTCTCATCACCATTATAAAAAGGACCCTTGAGTTGGAAGTCATTCATTTATGCCTGTGTTATTTTTTGGACTTTGAGAGGAGTGGCATGAGGGGCAAGAGTGGGGGGTTTAGGGAGAGGAATAAAAGCAAGTTTTTTTTCTTTGAGCAAGGATGACCTATTGTGCATCCTTAGCATGTTTAGTTACTTCCAGCCAAGTCTAGGGGCGAGCCACGAGGACCTGCGCTCAGATTTCATCCTTGAGGCCACTGATAAAGCATTTCCGGAAGAAGGCATCTTTAATACCCTTTCTTTGGAAATCCAAGTGCTCAAAGGAAACGATAAATTCTTCCACTGTGCCAAACTATTTCAACTTGGTCAAACGACCTAAATGGTGGGTGTCTATGTCAAAGCGTTCATACAACTCAACAACAAATTGTATCCAAGCAACATACCGTTGGCGTGCATTTCAACGCCATTGCCACCATTTCCATCATTCCAAATCCAAATAGAGAACATTGTAATGAAGCTTGGTTAACTCATTAACAATTCCATGCAGGGAAAAATAGTGTTCCATCTGAGTGACCCAGTCTATTGGATTTGATCCATCAAATCTGTTCACCTCAACTCTGGGAAAACGGGGGTCGCGATGTATGGAGTTGGGATGAGAGTTCAGAGGCTGGTTGGAGTCAACACCTTCAACATGGAGGGGTGGGTCAGAGGAGGAAGGACCCTGGAATTTGTCCATGAATTATTTGAGAGTGGAATTGATTTCATCAATTCGTCTATTGAGTTGTTCCAAGATGTAGTCCACTTTGGCATGAATGACAAAGATGTCAAAATTCAATTTCTAATTGGTTTAATGTTGGCGAGTAAGATTCATTTGGGGATGAGGGGTGGGTCCATGGAAAAAAACCCAGATAAATGATATATACCACTATGATCAATGAAACCAGAGGACGCCAATGGAGTAAGTGAGAAATAAGGGTGCCAAAAAGGGGATGGGTCCACGAGAAAAAAAAGGCTTAAAAATGATAGGTATCACTACGATCAGGACAAAGAGGGGAATCCAATGGGATAGGTCCCAAATAAGGTTGTTGGGGAGGGGGGTCAGGTCTATGGAGAAAAAAGGCTTAAAAATGATAGGTACCGATGTGATCAAGGCGAAGAGAGGAATCCAATGGGATAGGTCTTGAATAAGGGTGCAGGCAGGACCACTATACTTTCTTTCTTTTTTTCACTTTTGCAGAGTTGTACTACGACTTTAAGAATATTGTAGTGGTGAATGGCTCAAATTGTTAACCGGAAAATTTCTATAGGAATTCCGCAACCAAAATGCAAGAGGCAAGGTTGCATGACAATAGCTCTTGTCTGTTCCCTTTCTGTTATGTTTCTTTCCCCAGGGGTTAGGATTTATAGGTTTCCCACAAATAAGGGTTTGCCTTGTGCTATAGCTCTCTGATATACGTGCAGGGTCAAACGATAGTACTCGGCCCAATATCTCAGGGCACCAGCTAAGGAGGCTCGATCGTACCCTTAGTGATACTCCTTGATTACCCAGGCACTAGAGAGTATCTTCCCGAGTGTTGTTCTCAATGTCATTATAACAATCAGGTGGTCGATCAACTAATCTAGGGATGGTTTTAGGAGACCTAGGGGGACTCTCGATATACTTGACAGTACGTGGGAGTGATGGTCGTGTACAAATTCCACTTGATGTGATACTACTCGAAGGGTACCAACCTGTGTAACAAAGGTTTCCAACAAGGTGAAACATTGGTTTCTAGACAACCCCTTGAAATTGTTTGTATTTCCTGCGTGTAGTCTTCCCCACTGCATCTTTACCCATTGAACGACAGATCTTTGTGCTTTAAAGACGACAACAGTACACGTCTCTACCTTGAAAAAAATTCCCACAATTTCCATAGAGGAAAGTGCTTTGATACCACCTGTTAGGTACCAGATCTATTATAATAAGCAGAAAATAGAAATATTGCATAAAATACCATTGAAATAACAAAATGTAGAGAATCACAATACCAAAAATGATACCTTTATTGATAGAAAGCAATGTTCACTTGCCTCTTCAAGGGGGCAACCTCCAGCAGAGTGACACTCTATTACAATAATTCTCAAGAATTTTTTTTATCATGCCTTCTAGTCCCATTTATACTAAATCTATCTTCAAAAGAACAATCTAGAGAAAGATCTTTCTAGAAGCGAAAGCTTCTATTAAGTCTTCTTACATTAGACATGTTCACATTATTAACTAGGCATTATTTTTTAATATCGACCTTTATTACATGGAAAATATATTATTCTACCTACGTGAAGGGTTAGGGAGGTTAGGTCCCTAACAACCTCCAACCCTACCAAGATACGAGCCATGCCATAATACCCAATCTCTTGGAAGGATAATTCTTCTTTGTAAGAAGTACCTAAATTGTCACCAATTTTTTCAAACACCTCCTCAGAGCACAAAATCGATGGAAGTCCTCAAATATGAAACCATACCAGAGGAATATCCACAGTAGTTGATAGAGCATCAAACTCTATATGGAATTTGTTTAAGAACAAGGATTGATATCCCCACTTATAGTGCTAGTGATGTAACATCCCCAACCACCAACAGGTTGGGCAACATCACTACATGACACCTCTCTCTTAACTCTGATACCAATTTGTTTTAACACCCTCGGCCACCCAATACGGGCCATGCTATCTCGTAGAAATAAAAATTATCATCTACCTATAAATAAAACACTAGACAAACAACATATTCTGCTAATACACAGACTGATGCAGAAATAACAGTAAATGCATACATGTAGTAATTCAGACAAAACCATAGATGTAACAACATATATAAATACATAACATGTGAATGAACAGGTAATGAATACTTATCTTTTAATTGAGTTCCACCAACTGCGTGCAGACCTTCCACGAACCTCCCAGCCTTAGACTATGTTGCTCATCATGCTCAACAGTGGGTCACCCCTGGGCTGGGACTAAGCTCCACCCAGGGCAAGGGAATCCTAGACTAGGCTGAGGTTACAAGAGACTGCACAGTGCAACTGGAAGGATTCTCCCCAAGAGCCTTCTTACACCCACTACTCACAGACTCTCATTCCCCACATGCCCATTCCACCCCGAGAATATGCACCTTCACTGTTCCACTTTCCATCGACTGCTCCATTTCCCTTTGAGGGTCTCGACAACATGCTAGATCAAGAATTCTTAGATCTTTGTAGCTGGTGTTGGACTCTCTCTAGGAGAAAATCACTTCCCAACAAACTCTCTCACTTGGAGAGAGTTGCTCACAGGCCTGACAACTTGCCTCTTCAACCACAGGCCTGACAATTCGCTTCTTCAACCACGGGCCTGACAACCTGCTTCTTCAACCAGCTTCAACTCAGTTCCAACAAGGTGAGGACAAGAACAAGGCTAATATAACTCAGGGAATGGCAACAACCACAATTTGATAATGAACAACATGGCTCTGGTAAGTACAGATACGATGTACTTCACAGGAAAAAATAGGTTAACTTCACGGGTTACTAGTTTCAGAGGTGCGTGAATATGCAGAGGTCGACGACGGAGGCCAAACGAGTTAGGTGAAGGATAGAAGAATGGGAAGTGAACCCCCCCAATGAGATGACTCTCCATCTTTAACTGCATGAGCCCAGGTCAACACATGTCTTCCTGGAGATGCATGCACTCCATTTAGCATTCGTTCCCCTTTCCCAGGAACTTAGGATAACTGGGTTTATTTGTCCCCACTTTAATATTTTCATTTTCAGGAATATATTATAATATTCCCTTGGGTTAGGCCCTCTAGATTAGCCCCTCTTTCCTAGCCTCTCAGTGCCATCCCTTTCCCTACCTAGCGGAGCTTCATCCCCCATCACTCTTTCTCCATGGTCGGTCTACACACATCGATGTATAATTTTCATTAATGATCTCCATAGTTACATATACAAAAATCAGACTTATTAGCCTTAGCATCTAGGTTCTTTGGCCCATAACACATAAGCCTACCAGCTTATCAACACTCAGCTCACTAGCCTACAAACATTAGTACATTTCACAGGGGGCTTGCCTTGGGGTATTACAATCCCCTCCCCTTATTTTTGCACTTTCCTCAGTGCAACTCATTTACATAATATCAACAAGATTTTCAAAATATTAAAAAAGATGCGAGTACTTTGCCCGCATAGCATCCTCATGCTCCCATGTCGCGTCCTCATGACCGTACCAGACCCACTAGACCTTTACAAGCCCTATGGCTTGATTCTGGAGTTGCTTGCTCTTCCTTTCCAATATGCGCACCTGATGCACCTGCAAGACACCTTCTTGCTCCACCTGAATCACATTTCAATCAATCACATGATTAGGATCAGGTATATATTTCTTAAGCAATGAAACATGAAACACATTATGTACAGTCATGGATGCAGGCAATACAAGCATATATGCAACTGGTCCAATCCTTTCTAGGATTTCAAATGGCCCACAATATCTGGCTTCCAACTTGGAAGAGTTTCCCAGCTTCAGGGAACTTCTGTTGGCTTTAACTTTCAATAAAACATGATCACCCACTTTAAACTCCCCGTGGGTTCTGTTCTTATCAACATAACTTTTCTGCCTGTCTTGGGAAATCTTCAAATTTTGCTTAATCTTCAGCATTTTCTCTTCCATTTCCTTGACAAACTCTAGCCCAACCACTACCCTATCAATTGGGTTATCCCAGCTTACTCGGGTGTTGCACTTTCTGCCAAAAAGTGCTTCAAATGGGCTCATCTTTAGTGATGCTTGATACCCATTGTTGTAGGCAAATTCTACCAAGTGTAGGTAATCTTCCCATTTAGATGGTTTGTCCATCACATACATACTTAGCATGTCCTTTATCACTTGGTTCACCCTTTCTGTTTGCCCATCAGACTCAGGATGATAGGTTGTGCTGAAGTTCAGATTCATTTCGAACCCTTTGAATAACCCCTTCCAAAACTTTGAGGTAAATTTTGGGTCTCTGTTAGACACAATTGTTTTGGGAATACCATGCAATCGTGTTACTTCCTTCATATATATATCAACAACATTAGATGCCTTATGAGTAGTTTTCAATGGAATAAAATGGGCAGCTTTCGTAAGCTTATCCATCACCACCATGATGGAATCATGTTGCTTATTTGTTTTGGGTAATCCTGTGATGAAATCCATTGTCACCACTTCCCACTTCCACTCGGGAATGGGTAATAGCTGTAGTAACCCTGCTGGGTGCCTATGTTCAACTTTGACCTTCTAACACTCCATACATCTGGCGACGTATTCTACAATTTCCTTCTTCATACCTGGCCAAAAGTAATGGCTCTTGATTGCTACTACTATTTTCTAATATCCAGGGTGCCCAACATAAGGCACATTATGCATTTCTTTCAAGATCATAATTCTCAATTCCTGGAAATTAGGTACATAAATTCTATTTTTGTACAGGACTGTTCCATCAGCGTCCAATTTATAATCTTTCACTTTTTGCAGCATCTTACCTTGCTGTAGCGTTGCCACCAATTCCATGTACTGCAAATCTGCATTTGCAGCTTCTAAAATTCTGCCTTTAATATCAGTTTGATACATGCTAATGGTCGTAGCATGTAGTTGATGCACTCTTCTGCTGAGTGCAACAACCACTTTGTTCTCCTTTCCTTTGATATGCTTGATATCAAAGTCATACTCACAAAGGAATTCCAACCATCTACTCTGCCTAGCATTCAAGGTTGACTGATCAAACAAATACTTCAGACCGTTATGGTATGTCCTCAATTCAAACCTCTTTCCCATGAGGTAATGTCTCCATTTCTTCAAGGCATGCACTATGGTTGCCAACTCCAAATCGTGAGTTGCATAGAGCCTTTCATGCTCTTTCAATTTTCTGGACTCATAACATATTACAAACCCATTATGGCCGAGGACCCCCCCCCAGTCCTTCTTTGCATGCATTTGTACACACTACAAAATCTTCATTTGGATCTGCAATCCTCAGGATTGGAGCACTGGTTAACAACTGCTTCAATTGCTGGAAGCTTCTCTCACATTCTTCTATCCATTGAAATTTCTTCTCCTTCCTTTGCAAGGAAGTGATGGGGTGAGCTATCCTTGAGAACCCTGCAATGAACCTTCTGTAATAGCCAACTAGACACATAAAGGATCTGAGTTGTCACATTCTTTGGCACTGACCATTTTCTGATGGCTTCTGTCTTCTCAGGATCCACGACTATCCCATCCTTTGAAATGATATGTCCCAAATAATGGATTTGCTTTTGATAAAATGAGCACTTGCTCAATCTGGCATACAATTGGTTCTCTCTTAGCACCTGCAACACCATCCTCAATGATGTTCATGCTCTTCCTCCAACTTGGAATACACCATGATGTCATCCAAAAAGACTATGACAAACTTGTCTAGATATTCTCTGAATACACCATTCATTAGGCACATGAAAACAACGGGTGCATTTGATAACCCAAATGGCACCATTGTGAATTCATAATGAACGTACTTTGTTCTGAAGGCAGTCTTGATGATGTCTTCATACTTTATCCTTACCTAGTGGTACCTTAACCTGAGACCTACTTTTGAAAATATCTTGGCATCCTTCAACTGATCAAAGAGATCATCGATCATTGGCAAATGATACTTGTTCTTAATAGTCACTTTGATCAACTGTCTGAATCGATGCACAATCTCAATGTCCCATCTTTCTTCTTCATGAATAGGACCAGGGCACCCCAAGGTGACACACTAGGGCGTATATACCCCTTCTTCAAAATTTCTTCAAGATGCAATTGCAGTTCTTTCAACTCTGGTGTACTCATTCTGTAAGGAGTTTTTGACATTGGAGCTGCTCCAGGCATCAGGTTTATAGAGAAATCAATATCTCTCTTCGGGGGTAGTCCGGGTACCTCCTGGAATACATCCTCAAAATCTTTAATACTGCATGGTCTTCAATATTTGACACCTTATCCTTAGGTGCTTCTTCCATATGAGCTGCAAATATTTGGCATCCCTTCCTGTAACACTTCTTTAGCTGCATTGTTGAGATTTCTCTGACAGTAACTTCCCTTGGGATTCCCTACACTTTCCTTCCTTATCCAGGCAAGTGAATGCCTTGTTACAACAGTCTAAGATGGCATGGTGTTGATCCAACCAATCCATCCCAATTAGACAGTCATAGGAACCTAAAGGTAAGATGTTCAAATCTGCCCTTGTGCTGAGTCCATTCATTTCCATGAGACATGACTTAATCATTTCAATAACTTGTCTTTTGGCTCATGTAGCCAGCTGCACTAACCAAGATTTCCCATGCTTGTTTCTTGGAAAATGCAAACTTTCCACCATCTTGGGACATTGTATATAACTATGACTAGCCCCTGAATCAATTAAAATAGTAAAGGCATGGATATCGATCATACCTTCAACTTCAATCATGTGTTATTGAAACTCAACTTGCTTGTTGTCCAAGGCTGCATAGATCCTTGGTATTCTACTGCCCATGTCCTCCATTGTTTATGCTTGCTAAACATTGTGGACAACTCTCATTTTGCTATTTTTGTGGGGACAATCGCTATACTTTTGGTCTCCCTAAAAACCCCAACATTGAATGGGCGTCTGCCTTGGCCTTTGTTCCCCTACCTCAGCCATTCCGGGCTCTCTGAAACCTGGCTTTCCTTGAGGGCTATTTCTGAAAAAGGATGGCTTAGATCCCTTCTTCCTCTGATCCATCTTGAATTTCTTCTTGTCTTCCCAAGCTTTTTGGAAAGTTGGCTTTCCTTTATGCTAATCATATATGCATTTTGCTCTCCTTATGGTTTCTTCCATAGTTTTAGGATCATCATATGAGATCTTGTCACTAATGAAAGTTGGCAGTCCACTAAAATATCTTTGGATTTTGACAGTCTCATTCTCGATGAAAGGAACGTACTTCAAGTGCTCCAGGAATCTTCTTTCTACTCATATATTGTCATGCTTCCCAGCTTGAGTTCAAAGAACTCTTTCATCTTTCTGTCATAGTATCTCTTAGTCAAGTATTTCTTTTTGAAGTACTTCTTGAATTCCCTCCAAGTAACATTTTTCTCTTTAATGTGTTGCACCTGCACAAGTTGATCCCACCACATGGATGCCTTTCCTTTCAATTGATACATTGCAATGCAATTCTTCCTTCTGCATGAGAGGAATAATTCTGCAGGTGGAAATATTTCCTCACGCCAAGAAGCCATGTCTCAGCATCTTCCTCCTTCTGGTGCTCTCCATCAAACGTAGGAGGTTTATTCTTGTTCATTTCTTCCTTCATTTCATCCACTCCAGATCTCCTATGCTTTCTGGTAGGAGATGGGCTTGAACTACTGTGTGCCATCCTCTTAGAGTTCCCTTGGAAGTGATGATGGTGTCTTCTAACACTCCTTGATTTCCTCTTTTCATCAGGAGACCCGTCACTTCCTGATTTACTGGAGTCACTCCCCTTATCCAATTCTTTTTCTATCCTTTCCAGGCTCTGTATCAACTTTATGTTGAATTCTCCCTGTTGTTCCCTGGCTTTCATGATCCGGATTTTATGAGCATAACAAAATGACTACAGATTATTAACGTGTTCTTAACACAAAATAACAGAGATATAATAAAACTGGTTTTCTATTCAATAAGGAAATAAGCTGAAACTATAAAATGCAGCGGAAACAAGCTTGTTGGAATGGTGGCAGCTTATCTCTGAGAAGAGATGTGATGGTTGTGCTCATTTGCAAGAAGATGATTACAATGAGGCTTTGAAGGCCTTTTTACAATAAACAAGAATGCCAAAAACCCTAGACATCCAAAAACCTAACCCTAGGAGATGAAGTGCCAAAAGTCATGTGGGCCTCGTTTGGGTAAGTTAGTACATCAACTTCTCGGGGTCGTAACTTTTGCATACAATCTTCGTTTTAGGCGTATGATAGATTGTTGGAAAGGTATCATTGAGGAGATTCATTTTGGGGGATCAATCATGCCTTTAGCTATCATTGAGAAGCTCGATCCTGAAAAACCTTCATTTAGGCCCTCAAAATGGCCTCGGAAGTTAAAACTGTTAAAAATAGTAAATTGCCAAAATTGTCAGAAAACTATTTTGAGCCAATTGGAAAAGGTGGGTGGCCATCGATATCCACCTGGATCAATCCTCCCTCCTTAGGAAGCAATGGTCTCCATTGCATTGAGTTCCCCCATCAAATGAGGAAATTTCTGCTGAATTTGGCCCCGGGTGAGCCACTTGCCTTGGTGCAGGAGTTGCCCTGCTTTGACGACTTGATAAAGTTGGATCCTTTGTTGTCGAGTGCCCTTGATATGTGTGTCCACAATATCATCGTTGGATTCTTGTTGTATGCAGTCGGGGTTGAGCTCTGTTGGTGTCAACTGCTCTGCTACGTCTGAGGTGTCCAATAATGGTGGGAAATAAGGACGAAGCAGATCCACGTTGAACACTGGGTCCAGGGCAAGGAAAGGAGGAATGTTGAACTCAAAAGAATTATCTCCCATGACCTTGGTGATGGTGTACGACCCATAAAGGAATGGGCGAAGCTTCCGATGGGGTCATGTAAGGCGTTCTTTCTGCAAGTGCAACAAAACTTTGTCGCCCACCTGAAACTTATGTGGCACCCGATGTTGATCATGGCGCTGCTTATACTTGTCATTGGACTTATATAGGATATCCTGAACTTGTTGGCGGGTGTGTTGGATCTGCTCAATGAACCGGGTGGCTTTGTTAGCTTCAGTTGGAGCAGGAGATGAGTCGGTCGAGGTGACCGCAAGGGGAAGTGCAACATCTATGGGACCCAATGGTTGGAATCCCAACCCCACCTGAAAGGGGCTGTGGCCGGTTGAGCTATGAAGGGATCGATTGTAGCTATGTTGGACATATGGAAGACTCTCATCCCATTTGTGAGGGTGCTTTGAATTATATATGCGAAGGATATGCATAATCATTCGATTGACGACCTCGGTTTGGCCATCTGTCTGGGGGTGGAAGGTCGTGGATTTGGTGAGCTTGGTGTCCAGTAGTGACCAGAGGCTCGACCAGAATGTGCTGAGAAATCGGCTGTCCCAATCGATCTGAGACAATGGTTTGTGGGATTCCAAAATGTACCCAGACTCGTTCAAAGAAGAGCTTGGCAGTGGCCTCTGTTGTGATGTTCTTCTTGCAGGCAACCAAAATCACCATCTTAGAAAAGCGATCAACAACCACAAAAACAGTCATTTCCCTACTTGGTGGACGGGAGGCCCGACATGTAGTCCATTGAGATGGATTCCCATGGCCTTTCAGGAGTAGGAAGAGGGGTGTATAGGCCCTGTTTCTTAATGGTCAGTTTGGCAATAACACAGGCAGTGCAGGACTTGATATTCTTGTTGACCTTCTGCCGAAGTTTCAGCCAGTAGAAATGTTTCTGTAGCATCACCACTATCTTTTCAACACCAAAGTGTCCTGCCACTCGACTGTAGTGGGCTTCCCAGATCAGCTTCGCTCGCTCGCTTGATGGAACACAGATATGGCTTAGACGACACAACAATCCATCCTAAAGATGGAAATTATCGACAACTGTGTTTGCACCCAACATTTGGTAGGTGGTGGCGAAGTCTGGGTCTGTCTCATAGAGTTGGGGCCATCCATAGGTCTCATGGCCGCAAGAGTCTAGCACCGTGGTGAGTGTCGTGACTGGCGATTTGTTAAGGCAATCAACGACGCGATTGGTGCTTTATGTTTTATACTGATGTTGAGGTGGAATTGTTGCAAGTATGTGGACCACTTTTGATGGCGATCATTTTGCAATTTTCCTTGTGTCTGCATGAACTGCAGTGGCTTATGATTAGTGTGGATGACTATCTCCTTCCCAAGAATGTAATGTCTCCACTGGCAGCAGGCTTGCACAATGGAGTGCATTTCTTTGTCGTAAGTAAGGTAATTACGGACAACATCTGATAGTGTCTCACTATGATAGGCCATGTGGTGGCCGTGCTAAGTGAGAATGGCACCCACCACATAGTCTGAAGCATCTGTCTCGATCTCAAAGGGCTGCTGCAGGTCTGGTAGTGAAATTACTGGGGCTGAGCACAAGCGTTGCTTCAAATCATTGAACGTTTGTTGTTGGGACCGGCCCCACGCAAATTTAGCCTTACCACCACCCCTGGTTATTTAGCTAAGGGCCCGTGCAATATGGGAGAATCCCAACACAAACCTGTGGTAGAAATTGGCAAGGCCTAAGAAGCTCCGAAGATCAGTGAGTGTGGTTGGGGCTAGCCAGTCACAGATGACTTGGATCTTGGCTGGATCCACATGTACACCATGTTGATCAATTATGTAGCTCAGGTAATGGACCCTGTCCATGCCGAAGGAGCATTTTTCCAAGTTGGCATATAGCTTGTGTTGCCGCAGGGTGTGCAGAACCTATTGAATATGTTGCAAGTGTTCGGCCCAAGTCTTGTTGTAAATGGGAATGTCATCCCTATACACCACTACAAAAGTATTGGTGAATGGTCGCAAGATATCGTCCATCACCCTCATGAAAGTGGTTGGAGCATTTGTCAAACCAAAGGGCATGAACAACCATTCAAAAAGGCCTTCCTTTGACTTGAAGGTAGTTTTCCATACATCTGTTTGTTCTATCGGGACCTGGTGGTAGCCATACTTCAGATCAATTTTACTGAAGTATTTGGCCCTCGTGAGTTGATCAAGGAGGTCGTCGATTCAGGGAATCGGGTACCGGTTTCTGACTGTGATTTTATTCAGAGCCCAGTAATCAATGCAGAGTCGCCAGGTTCCATCTTTCTTCTGTACCAGCATGATTGGGCTCACGCAAGGTGATGAGCTGGGACAGATGTACCCCTTGTGGAGCAATTCTTGGATCTGTCGCTTGATCTCCTCATTCTCTAACAGAGAGCGACGATAGACTGGCCCATTGGGCAGCGGTGTGCCAGGGGTCAGATCAATGGGGTGCTTGACCTGGCAGTGCAGAGGTACCCCAATAGGTGAGGAGAAGATATCTGAGTATTCTTCCACGACCTTACCTACTTACTTCTGCTGTGTGGAGAAGTCGACTGCAGAGACCCTGGATGGGGTTGTGATCTTTCGCTTATTCTGAGAGCGGATCATGAAGAAGACAAAATTCCCCATCTAAGAGATGACCTTCCTGCATTGCTTAACAGAGATCAAGGAAATAACACTAGGTGGGACTTCCTCGGGTATCCTATACAATTTCCTGTTCAAAGTAATAATAACACTACGAGGCCTAGACTCATGTACATCATGACGTTTCCATAAATAAGGTTGGCCCAAAAGAACATCACAAACTTTGAGAGGAGCAACATCACACAATACCTCATCTTTGAAGGGCTTGATGTCGTACAACAGTCGACACTGTTCGTTGACGCGAAGATTGCTTCCTTGGTGGAGCCATCCAATGGTGTAGGGTTGTGGGTGCGGTGTTATCGGCAGGGCCAACCGCTTGACAACCTCTGCTGAGATGATGTTCTTCTGGCTACCGCTATCCATGATGAAGTGCAGCGGGGTGCCTTTTACCCACATCTATGAATGGAAGAGGTTTTATCCTTCTTCTGGCTCGTCTAGTTCATCAAGCTGGAGCTTAGTGGTAGAAACGGTGGCAATGGGTTCCATGTCAATGATCCATCTTCCCCTTTCTGGTTCTGGCTCAAAGTCTGAACCCGCATCTAATTCAGAGGCTTTCACTTCGGCCACCAGCGACTACTTTGAGCGACAGTCAGCAGTGCTATGCCAAGGGCTCTTATAGAAGTCGCACCACTTCCCGGTATCTTTCTTTGTCTTTCTGGTGTCCTTCTTTGCTTGTGGCTTGGACTGGTTGTCCTGATATTGTCCATCTTTTCTCTATCCTTTGTTTTGTGGGTTGGGGCCGCCCTTTTCTGGCTTTTGTTGTGAGGGGTTCCCAGGCTCAAATTGCCGCGTCTTTTGTTTGAGCTTCTGCTCGATTTTGACGGCATATCGGTAGGCCGCGCCCAAGGATGAGATGTCCAAAAATTCCATTTCAGTCTGGTTGTATCTATGCAGAGCGCCGCGATACTTGAGCACCAGATGTCGCTCTGAATCTTTAATACCCAGCTTGGTGCGCAAGGTATGAAAGATATTCGTGAAATTTGGCACTGCTTGGTCTCTTTCTTACCGCAGTGTGGTCCATTTGGTATACAAGTCGTCATAACTTCCGACAGGGTAGTATTGTTCCTTAATAACATCCCTGAAGGAATCCCAAGTGGTCGTGACTGTAAATAATGAGGGTTCCTCTGTTTCCTTTTGCTCACAAAAAGTTTCTCACCAATCTTTGACATGGGGAATGGCTTTGAGAAGCCCAAAAGTAATATTTTCTCTATTCGAAAAGTTATGGATAGAAAAATACCCTTCTAATAGATTCAACCACTTGTCTATAGGATCTGCGTCTATCTGACCTTCAAATATAGGAATATCGAATTTTATTTGTACCTTCAAGGGGGTGGCGCCTCCGCTCGAAGAAGATGTGTCGCCTGTTGGTAGCCGCCAAAGGATTTGCGCAAAACTATCCATCATCTTGTTCCTTTGTTGCGTAAGGGTTTCCTCAATCAACAGTTTGAAAGGATCTCCTGTCCCATCATCTTTATTTTCTCCTGCCATGAGAGGTCGCTTGGGTGTGCGAGAGATTTTGTCCTCAAGAGAAACAAGCTCTAGACCCAACTCTTTGTACTCTGACCTCGTTGGGGACATGCATTAAGACGACAAGGAGCAGACCGATCTGATACCACTGATCCAGATTTTATGAGTAGAACGAAATGAATACAGATTATTAATAGGTGATTAACACAAAATAACAAAGATACAATAAAATTGGTTTTCTATTCAATAAGAAAATAAGTTGAAACTGTAAAATGCAGTGGAAACAAGCTTGTTGGAATGGTGGCGGCTTATATCTGAGAAGAGATGTGACGGTTGTGCTCATTCACAAGAAGATGATTGCAATGAGGCTCTGAAGGCCTTTTACAATAAACAAGAATGCCAAAAACCCTAGACATCCAAAAACCTAACCCTAGGAGATGAAGCGCCAAAAGTCATGTGGGCCCCGTTTGGGTAAGTTAGTACATCAACTTCCCGGGGTCGTAAATTTTGCATACGATCTCTGTTTTAGGTGTATGATAGCCCGTTGGAAATGTATCGTCGAGGAGATTCATTTTGGGGGCTCAATCATGCCTTTGTATATCATTGAGAAGCTCGATCTCGAAAAACCTTCATTTAGGCCCTCAAAATGGCCCCAGAAGTTAAAACTGCTAAAAGTAGTAAATTGCCAAAATTGTCAGAAAACTATTTTGAGCCAGTTGTAAAAGGTGGGTGGCCACTGATATCCACCTGGATCATTTCATGAGCTTTTTGTTATCTACTCGATGAGTCTGGACATCTTTTTGCAATCTTTCAATGATTTTCATCATGTTTCCCTCTTTATCTATCTCTTCTCCATGCCCATTGGAGTTCGATCCTTCAACTCCCAAATGGACATCCATTCCTTTAGCTTCATTCTCTAAACTGAAATCATTCAGTGCCTTCTCCATTTCGGTGCACTGTGGAACAATTCAGTTTGGTTCTGACAATCGTTAACTTTGCAAACACAATTTGCAGTCAACCGAAATTTGTCAGGCCATCAGTCCTTAACAAATTCCATAGTATTCATAAACCAATCTGATTCAAAGAAAACTTTTAGATTTCATTATGCGATTCTCAATCAATCTAGAATCCTTGCGGATTTTTTATTTCTGAGCTCTGCTCTGTTCTGCAATAATTTTCGGGCACTAGCCCCTTTCTCTTAGCTCCCAACCCATGCGACCACGGGCTATGGCCAAGCGCTAGGTCGAGAGGTGCTTATTTGGGACTTCGGGCCTCCAGATTCATAAATTTTCAAATCACATCACAACAAATCTCTCGGAGTTCCAGATTGACGAACTCGCGATGTAGGGTGGATCAACAATTCACGACTACCCAACATGCAACGACTGGCATTCACTATGGAACCTCAGGCATTTGAGCTCCGGGACTTCAGAGCTTTAGAGCTTCGGGACTTCAGAGCTTCGGGACTTTAGAGGATTTCACATCCGCACACCCCCAACATCTCGTACCATTAATCTCCGAACACTTCCATGTCACCTTTGGTGGAGTCATTACGTCTCGTCACCTCGACGTTATGAAACTTTTGAAAGTTCTTCCTTTCGTTCCCTTATGAACCATTCTTCCGGATTTTCAAGTCTCTAGACTTCACAACTGGCGCCACACGTCCACTAGGACCCACAGTTTCCGTACTTGAACTAAGATACTGAATAGTCATATCACTTAACGCCTTTCAAATTGTGGGGGCATGTATCCACGGTCTGGAGTAACCTGCCTTTCATCCCACAATTCTTTCGACGCTAACACGTAACCCCCTGGTAAAATTGTGGTTTGGATTGCAGGACCACCCTGGAAAATTAACTCCCGTGCAATTTGGGTCCCCGCAATGCCTCTTGGCTGTCGATCTTGATGTATCGTGATCAATGCCAGTGTGGGCCCACCAACCTTTAACTATGTTATGCAACCTCAGAGCCCACACAGTACAACTGTCAACATTCCAGGTGGGGGCACGTGGCAGGTATAAGAGAGGTCCACGTCACCTTCAGGTGACGTCATCATGACTCACTACTTCGACTCTTCAGGGCTTCAGAACTTCAGGCTTCAAGAGTTCTCTCCTCAACACACACTCATTCTCCTGAACGTTGAAATCCCAAACAACCAATCTGTTGACATGCGTCCCTCTTGATGGACGGTCCAGATTAACTCCGGACTTCGGAGCTTCGGGGGCTTTCACCCTTCACCACTGCGTTTGCCCCTTTTAACTTGTCTTGATCCAACTGTCGAGATATTCTCCCCAGATCTATGGTCTAGATCCTCTTCGGGGACTTCGGGCCTTCGACCTCTTCCTCTCTATAACACATAACTTCGCCGAAGTCTCGAATTCTGAAGGACTTGCAGATTAACCCTCCTGCACTTTTCTCCAGATTTGATGGTCGAGAATTGTCCTCCTTCTCCTGAACAGATTCCAATGACCCACATTACTCTGAGACCCAATACCACGTCTGTCATGGTTTTATAATACTGCTACACCTCATGAGCTTTGTAACATGGCCAAGGTAACCTCTTGGCACTTAGAATGCTCTGAAGTTCGAAATTTGTTCCTCTTGACACAATTTCTCTCTGAAACCTTGGTTCTAATGACCACTTATTCGGCCCATCCAGGCTCAGTGCTTGAACCTTGGCTCTGATACCAATTTGTAACATCCCCGACCACCAGCGCCTGTCGGGTAGCGCTACCTAACGACTGAATCATTGTTTTTCTCTGCTCTGATACCATTTTGTAACATCCCCAACCATCAATAGGCCGGGCAACGTCACTACAGGATGTCTTTCTCTTAACTCTGATACTAATTTGTTTTAACACCTCCGACCACCCAGGGCGGGCCATGCTATCTCATAGAAATAACAATTATCATCTACCTATAAATAAAACCATAGACAAACAACATATTCTGCTAATACACAGACTGATGCATAAATAACAGTAAAAACATACATGCAACAATTCAGACAAAACCATAGATGTAACAACATATATAAATACATAGCATGTGAATGAACAAGGAATGAATACTTATCTTTTAATTGAGTTCCACCAACTACGTGTAAACCTTCCACGAACCTCCCAGCCTTAGACCACGCTGCTCTTCATGCTTAACAATGGGTCACCGCCGAGCTGGGACTAAGCTCCACCCAGGGCAAGGGAATCTTAGATTAGGCTACGGTTAGAAGAGACTGCACAGTGCAATTGGAAGGGTTCTCCCCAAGAACCTTCTTACGCCCACTACTCACGGACTCTCATTCCCCACATGCATGTTCCACCCCGGGAATATGCACCTTCACTGTTCCACAATCCATCGACTGCTCCACTTCCCTTTTAGGGTCTTGACAGCATGCCAGATCAAGAATTCTCAGAGCTCTGTAGATGGTGCTGGACTCTCTCTAGGAGAAAATCACTTCCCAACAAACTTTCTCACCTGGAGAGAGATGCTCACAGGCCTGACAACTTGCCTCTTCAACCACGGGCCTGACAACCCGCTTCTTCAACCACGAGCTTGGCAACCTGCTTCTTCAACCACGGGATTGACAACCCGCTTCTTCAACCAGCTTCAACTCAATTCCAGCAAGGTGATGACAATAACAAGTCTTAATATAACTTAGGGAATGGCAACAACCATAATTCAATAAGGCACAACACGGCTCTGGTAAGTACAGATACACTGTGCTTCACAGGAAAACACAGGTCAGCTTCAAAGGTTATTGGTTTCAGAGGCGTGTGAAGATGCAGAGGTCGACATGAGCCCATGTCGACACCTGTCTTCTTGGAGCTGCATGCACTCCATTTAGCATTTGTTCCCCTTTCCGAGGAACTTAGGCTAAGTGGGTTTATTTTTCCCCACTTTAATATTTTCATTTTCAGGAATATATTATAATATTCCCTTAGGTTAAGCCCTCTAGCTTAGCCCCTCTTTCCTAGCCTCTCAGTGGCATCCCTTTCCCTACCTAGTGGATCTTCGTCCCCCGTCACTCTTTCTTCGTGGTCGGTCTACACACAACGATGTATAATTTTCATTAATGATCTGCATAATTACATATACAAAAATCAGGCTTATTGGCCTTAGCATATAGGTTCTTCGGACCATAACACATAAGCCTACCAACTTATCAACACTCGACTCACCACCCTACAAACATAAGTACATTTCACAGGGGCTCGGCCTAGGGTATTACAAGTGCAATGTTTTTTTATGCTTCTTCGACCAACCTAAAAACCCAAACCAATCAATCTTTACTAGAATCAAGGTGTTGTCTGGAGAGGATGCCACCACTGGCTCGAAATTAAGCTTGGTCTAATTCTTTAGCTCCACACTACTCATTCTCTTCCTAAGAAAACATCCTACCAATGCCTGATCCCCCATTTCCATAATGTCGTTGAGTTTAGATTTCCCACCCACGTTCAAGTTGATGGCCTCCTCTGTCTTTTGATGCATTTATGTATCTTTAGCTTTCTTGAGCCCTCCCGAGACTTGAGTCTTACCACCTACGAATCCGAGGATGGGGCACTACCCAGTGGCTTTAGATCTAACGTAGTGCCCAAAAAACTAGAATTGGAAACACCATCTTATATTATTATTTGATTAAATTTTCCCAATGACCATAATTTATTCATTTATCCTTTCCTCCCTTCAACATTCATTCTGCGTTTCTTCTCCTTTAAATACCCACCTCATCACTCTTTTCCACCATATGAGCTTCATTTGTTCCTGATGATGTGTGGAGTGTCCACTCAAAACCTTGGATGTTTTAAAAACTAATACACAGTTCTATCCAGAAAATGTGTCCTACAACACCATCTTGTCGACTCATAACATTATTGCAAGGGAAATCAAACTCTTGACAGGCCTTAGTCAATATGTTTTTAGATTCATATCTAGAGTGAAATAACCTACCATCTTCCTCTAACCATGCATTCAGGGATGATGGATCCACAAGATCAAATTCATAACTCCATGCATGGGGCGACATGCTTAAGTAATTACGGTCCTTGATTTGATCGTCGAGAAGTCTCATCACCCTGTTCTTCGCCCGTCCCAAGGTTTTGGCACCCTGTACACTTAGTTCCTATGTCAACTCGCCCATAATCACCACGATGGCCTCCTCCATGGGTTTGAACTATTGTGAAAACGTTAACTGTCCAAACCCTAAATCATAGCCAAATTCGACTCACTTTCTACCAATCAAGTCGACTTCATCCCAAATCCTCCAAATTCGAGAACAAATTCAAATCCCTTGCAATCCGTTACCTCTGTGATCCCTACAACAAATGCCCATAAGCTATGTCTCTTTCCCTTTGGTCGCCAAAGAGTCCATCTCATGGTAGAGTTAATATTTTATTTAAATATATGTAATGCAAAATTTATATTAAAATTCTTATAGTGGTTATGTTTTTATAATTTAAGTTGTGTTACCATATTTGCATTTATATTTAAAACATATTTTTGATTACTTGATCTATTATTTAAATTTTGATTTTTTGAAAACAATTTATTTTATTTAAAAAAATATAATTTATAAATATTTATAAACCTAAAACAAATACTATATATTTTTTTATGAACTTAAAATTAACATTATAAATTATAAATTTGTATGAATTTAAAATTTACATTTTATTGTGAATTAAATTGAAATGTTG
>ML799802.1:202571-243428 GCA_009831015.1 Picea engelmannii | reverse complement strand
TTATATATATATATATATATATATATATATATATATATATATATATATATATATATATATATATAATTGTTTTTTCCATAGAAAAAAATGTAATTTCTATGTAGAGTTGAGTGGAGAATTACATTATTTATGTGCTTATAGCACTTGTACATAACTTAGACAAAAACTATCAAATCCTTTAAAGATATACTCCTCATCTAGATCTTACATCATTATACTAGGTTCTAAACCTTCAACTATAAACATATCACATAATAGAGTTTTGTGACAAAGTTCTACCCAGTCCCTTGGGCTTATACAAGCCCCAAAGTTATAAAAAAACTTACCCATCTTCTCAAACTGAAAGCATACAAACCATATGTGTATTTGCTAACAAAACTTAGACAGATAATAAGAACATATTGAGTCAATAAGGAGAGGACTCTACCTAAAGATTTCATCAATTGTAAGACTCCCTCTTCAGTTTGTTGACCCTCCTTTGAAAGACCATTAGTCACTGTGTTTAATTCTCTATAAACATGTGTATATAAATTGTTTTTAAATTGTGTTGAAACCTCCTTTAGTTGATATGCTAAACATTTGACAATGACATTATGAATTAGTAAATCATTTTTCATCCAGTTTGTCACTAGATATGAGTCTTCGTATACGTAAGATCTCTTTTCTCAATTGTGAATTTAAGGAGACATCTCAAAGGCATGAGCTCAACAATATTGTTGTAACATGTGCCCAAAGCTACTTTAAACTCAAGATAATGACTATTTGAAAAAAATAGCATACCTCCAACATTACAAAGGTCGTGGGGACCTTGCTTGGCCCCATCAAAGAAACCCCATGGGAAAGATTTGACAATCACCAACTCCCCTAATTGCCTTGGAGCCCTTTCCTTTACCTTAAAACATAACCTTGACACAGTCCATAATTCTATAAGCTTTCAATTCCTTCTTCTTGAACTAGTTTCTCAAGCTTTGTTCCACAATTGCATCATTCCAAATAGTGGGACACCTAGTCAATTGCTCTACATTCTTCCAAATATGTTGTGCATAAGGACATTGAATCACTAGATGTCCAATGTTCTCTTCTGCTCCCTTGCATAAATATTATATATTTGGACCAACTTTGCGACTTTCTTGTAAACAAACCTAAGTCGAGACCTTATTACGAAGGGCAAATCCTAGTTTTTCAAGGGCCTTTATTTTCCACATCACTTTTACTTTTGATACACAAGAGATCATTTCCTTGTAGCCTAATTTAAGAGTGTATATTCTAGAGGCCTTATTTTTTTCCCATGCCAAAGAGTCCATCTCTTTTTTTTTTCCAAGGAAAAAAATCTGTATTTTTATTAATACAACAAAAATACATTGTGAGATGCCCATGGCATTCATAAGTGATTTTAATCCCTTTACATGACATTCATATGTCCAATCCATCGTCACAAAAAATGAAAGTTGTTCCTATTTAGTTACATCAATAGCCTCTTTAAAAAGAACCATAGTAACATTAAAAAGCATACATTTAATATTTTATCCATAGATTAATGAAGGTCTATCTATATACAAAATTGAGATAGAAATTGTAATGGCTACAGTTAAGTCCATGGTTCATGATCGTATTTTGTAGTATGTCCATTATGGATTACTGAAACAATCCAAGTTCCTTGTTCCAGCCCAACTCTAGATTTTGAGAGCTCGCCTATAGCACTATTATCGTCCCTTAAAATATGAGCCAGAGATGTATATGAGAAAAATGTTAGTAGATTGAGAGCTTCATCATACAAGGGTCTTAATGTAAAATTCTTGATAGCAATTTCTTTGCACATCCATTGGATAACCAAATTTGAGTCTCCAAAAATTTGTAATTGGGTTACATCAATCTCTTGTGCTAGTTTCAAGACCAACTTTAAAGCCATCATTTCATGGAAGTTGTTAGTTTCTTAACTAATTCCCACTTTAAAAGAAATATTGTGATCTGAATATAGGTATAGTATGCCTCTTGAACCTCCCTTAGGAGGGTTCTCCTGTGATGCTCCATCAAAAAAAGCCCATGGAATATCCTTATTTATAGCCACTTCACCTTGTATATGATAGATAGATTTTTCTTGTACATGTAGGCATGCATTTAAAATATTTAAGAATTGGACATCACATTTGAGGGGAAGAATCTCTTTGTTTTCAAACAATTTTAGATTTCTAGCAAGCCATACTCCCCAAACTATGTTAAGTGGAAGTGCGTTGATCTTGGAAGTTTCCTTTTTGTTACACTAGGTTTTGAAGGCCTCTTCAAGAATTCCCCCTTCCCAGATATTCCCAATCCCAATTAATCTTTCCACACCTCCTTGGGGTATGATAATTCCATCGTGAGATGAACTATAGATTTTTCTACTTGGTGACATTGACAACACCATTCTGACCCTATAAAATTCTTCTTCTAAAGAACATCCCATGTGGGAGCATTGATGTGTAAGCTCAACCACATAAAGATCTTGTTTTTTGTTAGGCATTTTAATTTCCGTATAATTTTCCACCACCAAATTTGTTGGTCTCCTCTTCCTTCTTCTGCTAGTGCTTTGTAGCCTAATCTGGGAAGATAAGCTCTAGTTGGATTCAAATACCATATCAACTAATCATCTTCATCCTTGAGCCTAACATTGCTAACTAGAAGGAGATATGTGTATATTTTCCATTCTTCTACATACTTTGCCCCCAAACCAATTTCTTCCCATGATAACACTCTTGGTGCCAATTAGTGGACCTTGCCTAGTTTGCAACCTATCTAAGATTAAAATAACCTTTATTCCTTAAATCTTGAAACATCTGAAGGGGAAGTTTGTGGATACCTTTGGTCCCTACCTAGGGATTAAGGGAAATTTTCACATTATCCCCTTTTCCAATTTGCCAAATCAACCAGTTGTCAACCAACTGGAAATCATAGATAATAACTTTCCAAATTATTAAGGCATTATTTTTCTATTTGAGGGAATTTCTAATCCAATCCTCCACTATATTAGGGGATATATAATTATCTCTTACTACCTGAACCCACAAACGTGTTCCTTGAATTAGCCTCCATACATTTTTTGCAGCAAGAGCCTTTGAAATAAGAAAGGGATTTTTGAGGCACCATCCTCCAATGGATTTTGGTAATGTCGACTTTTTTGAAGAGACCATCACTAATCCTTTCTTTTTTTGGCCTCTAGACTAGATAGACTTGTAGCAAAGTTTCCTATGGTTTCCAGAACACCTTTTGGGACATAGACCAACAACATTTGGTAGACTCGAATTGCTTCTATAATTGCTTTTACCAAAACCAAATGACCTCCCCTAGACAACCATTTATTGCATTGGGTGTTTATTTTCTTCTCCACTTTAGGTATCAAGCAGTCACATTTTTTATATTGATTTGGCTTCAAAAGGAAACTCGGATACTTCATACCCTGCTCTAGATCAATTATCTAAAAGGGAAAAAATTGAGTAATATTTATGTTTTTCCTGCTCAAATATCCCCCATAAGGTCATCACATATTTTTCCATCTCAATGACCATTCCAATTGCTTTGTAGAATAAATCCACAATGACTTGAATTTATCAATGACTCTTCTCGTGCCTTCATAAAAAATTAGAATATTGTCTACAAATAGTAGATGTGTGATATTGCATGATACTCCAATAGGTTCCCCTTTTATACTACCATTTCCTTCTACTTCTTTAAGTAGCCTATTAAGCCTTCAACTATTAAAAGAAAGAGAAGGGAGAATATGGGACATCATTGTGTGAGGTTCCTTCTTGATCTGAAGAAGGGGGTTGCTAATCCATTTAATAATACAACAAAAGATATTGAGGAAATGCAACTCATTATCCAAACAATAAACTGATGGAAAAATCCTAAATGAATTAGAATTAGTCTAATGTAAAGCCAACATACTCTGTCATAAGATTTTGATAGGTCCACTTTCATCGCCGTCAATATTTGATTTATGACTTTGATTGAAAGTAAGCATTCTTAGGCCACCCCAACTACCTCATGAATTATCCTTCCCTCTAAGAACCTAAATTTTTATCCCTAGATTTGACTTGAGAGAACACTTTTCAATCTCCTAGCAATTACCTTTGAGATAATTTTGTATATTCAATTGCATAATGAGATGGGTCTAAAATTCTCAAAGGTTGTGGGATTATCTTCTTTTGGAATCAATCCTAAGAATGTTGTATTGAAAGCTCCCAACATTTTTCGTTGAGTTCTTGTTGTCTCCACCACTCTTCATAAATATTCCTCCATAAAACCATAACAACCCAAGAATATTTCTGTGGGTAGTCCATCATGCCAAAGTCCTTTGTCCCTTTGAAAGCTTTACAAAGTTGGATACAGTTCTTCTTTCCTAACCTCCTTTATCAGAGTCTGATTATCCTCCTCATTGAAAAAACTAGGGAAGGAGTCAGAGAACCAAATCACTTATGCTATTGTAGCACATGTGTCTTCCTTGAAAAGGAAGGAAAAATGCTCTACTCCTTCAAAATCCATGCCCTTGAAATTTGAAATTTGTAGCCCAGGTACCATTGCCCTTAGCAATTTTCCAAACAGAGTTTATGTTCTTTCTATAATTGGCATACGTATGAAAGAATTTTGTATTCTCATCCACAACTTGTAACCATAATGTCGTGCTCGTAAGTCTCCATTCTTTTTCTTTTTCCAAAAGAATGTGTCTCCTTTTAGATTTCAGTTCCTTTCCTTCAATTTTATGTTCCTCGTTCATAAATCCAAAACCTTCCCTATTGTAGAGCACCCCCAAGGCTTCATATACTTCTCTAAGAACTCTATCATCTTTCAACTTGTTGTCCCTTGCCCAATTAAGAGATTCCTTTTTTGCCTCTTTTAAATTTTGTTGGAATTAAAGTTGAGCAAATTCTCTTAAATTACCATTAAAAGGTTTCCAAACTACTTTGATTTTCCCCATAAAATTTTCCATCTTCGTCTACTCTCGATTTAGTTTAAATGGACTGGCGGGTTTCTCTATTCCAGGAGCCACTTCTAACATGACATGATTATGGTTAGAGTCCCCACCAGTAGTGACCCATTGTTTGATCCTAATTACTTCATCTATAAAGGATTCATAAACTGAAAAGTTGTCTAGTCTCTTAGCAATTCTGGCTTCCCCAACTCTCTTGTTGCTCCAAGTGGGAGATAGCTTGGTTGGTTCAATATCCAAAAGACTAGTTTATTCCATTTTTATAATAATATATCCAGATAGAGGGTCTAGTTGAGTAGTCAAGCCCAAGATATTTGATGCTCCTAAGGTAAAATTCATGTCCTATCCATCACAACCAATCCATTTTGAACACTATCCATTTTGAAAAAACGGTCACAATATTCCATCATGTCCATATAAGGACCATAAACATTCAACACTATGATATATTTCCCTAAGTCCAAAGAGAAAAAGGAGGTCCCTAGTCCTATAGGAAAGTCCCAAGAGTTTGTGAGAGTGAAGGATCATTTATTATATTGTCTAGTCACAATATTGCATGATCTCCCAATGGCATCAATAAAATATAAGTTCCAATTCCTAAGCAATTTAGAGAGTTCTTGAGTGATTTTATCCCCATCTGTCATTGTCTCTTGCAATATAATAATAGAAGGTTTGATATTACCAAAAAATATCTTTACAACCAACTTCTTTGAGGAGTTGACCATCCCTCTACAATTGAAGCTCAAAAAAATCATTTTGAACTCTCCAAAGGAACCATCCCACACTTGACTTCTAAGGATGATTGTTTCTGGGTTGTAGCATGAAATATTTCCTTTCCCTTTGATTGGATTTGGGAATTTTTTCTTTAAAAAAGCCTAACCCCCCTGCCACCTTCCTTGGAAAATTAAGTGTGCCTTTGCTTCTAGCTCTTAAATTGTACTTCACCGGTTCCAACAGATTGGAGTCCCATGTGCCCTTTCCATCTAGAGAGAAGTCCAGAATAGGGTTTGCAGTGGAAAATTCTAGAGCTTGTCCAACATCCACACCCTTTATAATTCTAGAAATGGGTATAAGAAGTAGAGGGTTTGGGTTTTTATACCAGACAAACTAGGTAGGAAATCACTTAGGGATTATGATTCTTTGGATCCAACCTCATTTCGCCATGTCCCCAAAACAAAATTTTCCAAATAAATAATTTTATTCATAGAGTGAGACTAGTGAGTGTTTCCTGGAATTGCCTTGTTGTCCTTGTTGTCGTTGATCGTCTCTTGGTTAGGTTCTTTGAACTATCTAGTGTTTATGTTATGAGCATATACTATCAATGTTCCTATTCGAAGGCCATCTGAGTTCACTTGAACCCCCACAACTTCTTCCTTGCTCATAATCTGAATTGTTTTCAATTCCAATGTCTATGGACCTCTCGTACGCTTCATTGGTGCCCAATTCCTTTGCTTACTTGGATAATTGCATTTTGCAGTAAGGTGTTCATAACACTAGCAATGTACACATTTGAAAGGTAACCCTTTGTAGTCCAGTTTGAGACGGAAAATATCAACTCCCCTTTTAATATCCATTGAATTTGCTAGTCAACCTTTGCTCACCTCTGTTAGGTACCAGATCTATTATAATAAGCAGGAAACAAAAAAACTATAGAAAATACCAACGGAATAACAAAATGCAGAGAATCACAATACCAAAAATGATACCTTTATTGATAGAAAGCAGTGTTCACTTGCCTCTGCGAGGGGGAAACCTCCAGCATAACAATGCTTTATTACAATAATTCTCAAGACAAAACTTTCTCATGCCCTCTACTCCTATTTATATTAAATCTATCTTCAAAAGAACAATCTAGAGGAAGATCTTTCTAGAAGCGAAAGCTTTTATTAAGTCTTCTTATATTAGACTTGTTCACCTTATTAAGTAGGCCTTATTTCTTAATATCGGCCTTTATTACATGAAAAATATTATTCTACCTACATGAGGGGTTAGGGAGGTTAGGTCCCCAAAATGCCCTCCCCCTTGAAAAAGAGCCTTGTCCTCAAGGCTTGTGATTAGGAAATTGTTGCGGAATAGTAGTCGGCTCCCAGGTGGCATCTTCTAGTGGAGTATCCTTCCATTGAACTAAAACTTCCTTGATGGTGCGCTAACGGAGATGACGCTCACACTATTCCAATATTAATTGTGGCTGCAACCAATTGGAACCTTCTTCATCCAAATTCGATAGAGTGGTCTGGGTCTGGCATTTAGTGCCAATCACTTTCTTTAGGCAGGAGACATGAAAAAAATATGTAGCTTAGAGTGATTGGGCAAGGCTAACTTGTAGGCCACTAGCCCCACACGTTTGAAAATAGTACAAGGACCATAAAATTTGGGGGTGAGTTTATGACAATGTTGGGATTTGAGTGAAGTTTGCTTGTATGGTTGCAGACAGAGAAACACATGGTCCCCTTCAACAAATTGATGTTCAAAACGACCCTGATCTGCCTATTTCTTCATGTGGTTCTAAGCCATGACCAAATTTTCTTTGAGAGTACAGAGAATGGTCGTATGGACTGTCAGATTGCCGTCAACCTCTTGAACCTTAGAGACACCTGACATGTATCGGATAACTGATGGTGGCCTTTATTCGTAGACTACTTCAATTGGAGTCATGCTAGTGGTAGTATGGTAAGAGGTGTTGTACCACCATTCAACGAGGGGTAACAACTGAAACCACTAATTTTGTCTATCTAAAGCAAAACACCCCAAATATGTTTCCAAACACTTGTTGACTACTTCAGTTTGGCCATCAATATGGGGATGATAGGTGGTGCTGAAATGTAATTGGGTTCCATGGAACTTGAATAATTCCTTCCATAAATTGATGGTAAAAGTTGGATCACAATTAGAAACAATAGAATGAGGCATGCAATGGAGTTTGAATATATTATCCATAAAAACTTGAGCCACTGTGGAGGTTGTGAACGGGTGTTGAAGAGCACATAAATGAGCATATTTGGAAAGACGATCCAAGATCACCATGATGACTGACTTATTTCTTGATTTAGGTAAGCCAACAATGAAATCATAGAAGTATCCGTCCAAATAGTAGGTGGAAGCATAAGTGATTGGAGTGTGCTAGGAGTTTTGACACCCTCGCCTTTATTGCATTGACAAGTATCACATTCAACCACAAAGGTGTGGATGACCTGATTCATACCGTCCCAGAAAAAAGAATGTTTGACTCGTTCATAAGTTTTGGCAAAACCTTAATGCCCAACTGTATGTGAAGCATGAAACTCAAAGAGCATCATGGATCTAAGGGTCGATTGTTTGCTTAAATACAAGTGACCTTTATAGCGGAGCTCTTCATTGTGCCAAGAGTACCCTGGAAAATATTTAGGATCTTGTTGCATTTTTTGGATTAGGTTGGAGATTTTGGGGTCTTGCCACCATTCTTAGCAAATAGCCTGAATCCAATTTGCGACAATGAAGGAGAGGGAAAAGAGGGACCATTCTTCTTCATATTGTCGAGAAAGGGAATCAACCACCACATTTTATTTTCCCTTATTGTAAATGATCTCATAATAATACCCAAACAACTTGGTCACCCATTTTTGTTGCTTCGAGGATGAAATCCATTGTTATAGGAAATACTTGAGGCTTTGATGATCAATTTTAAAATAGAAGTGTTGCCCCAAGAGATAAGGGCACCGAAGATACGTTGCATGCAAAATAGCCAACATTTCCTTTTCATAGATTGATTGGCCCAAATGTCGCTCCAACGATTGTTTGTTGGTGAAAGCCAAAGGTTAGCCTTCTTGCATGAGGATTGCTTGCCTCTCCCTGATGCATCACATTCTAGAACAAAGGTCTTGATGAAGTCAGATAGTGCCAGGATATGAGTAGTGTACATAGCTTCTTTCAAGGCTTGGAAGGATTGGTTAGTTGTTGGAGTCCAACTGAAAGCATTCTTTTTAAGGAGAGTTGTGAGGGGAGCCACAATTTTTCCATAATTCTGAACAAATTTGCAATAATATCCTGTTAAACCCATGAAACCACAAAAAATTTTAATATTTTTTGGGCGAGACCAATTTTGCATAGCTTTAGTTTTCTCAGGATCAACCCTTACACCATCCTTGCCAAAAATATGACTCAGGTACTCAACTTTAGAGGTGCCAAAAGCAAATTTAGACTATTTGAGGAAGAGTTTGTGCTTGGAGAGGAGATGGAGAACTTGATCCACATGGGTGAGATGGGTTTGCAAAGTTTTACTATACATGAGAATATAATCAAAGAAAACTAACACAAAGTGACGGAGGAAAGGATGAAAGATATGATTCATGAGGCTTTGAAAAGTGGAGGGGGCATTACAGAGACTAAAGGGAATGACCAAGAACTCATAGTGACCCTCATGAGTGTGAAATGCAGTCTTGGGAATGTCTTCCTCTTTCATATGTATCTAGCGGTAGCCAGAACGTAGGTCAAGTTTAGTAAAGTATTGAGCCCCACTTAGTTCATCCAAAAGGTCATCTATGACAGGAATGGGAAATTTGTCCTTGATGGTAAGTTTGTTGAGGGCACAAAAATCAAGACACATGTGCCAAGTGCCTTCCTTCTTAAGGACCATGACTACAGGGGACGAATAGGGGCTGGTACTGGGATGGATAACACCTGCTTCTAGCAACTCTTAGACAATTTTATCAATTTCATTTTTCTGAGCAAAGGGATGACAATAAGGGCAGACATTGGGAGGGAGATTGTGTGGTATTAAAGGAATGGAATGGTCATGGTCATTGTGGGAGGGGGGAAGGCCCTGGGGAGTTTTGAGAATAACCTGGTGTTGGGAAAGGATATATTGGAGGCTAGGGTGCAATCATGATTTGAACAGTGTTGACTGCACATATATAGAAATTGATCTCTTGGGCAAGGCGACGATGAATGAAATTATGAGTGCTTCCACTGTCAAATATGATGATGAATTTCCGGTGCTTAATGTAGCTAATTAACTTGAGGGTTTGGGGAGAATAAAATCCAGTGAGAGCATTCAATGAAATAAGAGGTTCAACTTCGATAGGATCATAGGGTGGCATAAGATCATCTGCTTGGGGTAGTGCTTCCTCAAGTGAAACCACAACATCCTCATCGGAAACATCCTTCGAAATGGCAATAACAAGTTTTTGTTCTTTAAATTTGTGCCCTAGAAAGTATTTTTCATTACCATTATAAAAAAGACCCTTGAGTTGGCAGTCATTCATTTATGCTTGTGTTATTTTTTGGACTTTGAGAGGAGTGGCATGAGGGGCAAGAGTGGGGGGTTTAGGGAGAGGAATAAAAACGAGTTTTTTTCTCTGAGCAAGGATGACTTATTGTGCATCCTTGGCATGTTTAATTACTTCCAACCAAGTCTAGGGGCGAGCCACGAGGACCTGCGCTCAGATTTTATCCTTGAGGCCACTGATAAAGCATTTCCGGAAGAAGGCATCTTTAATACCCTTTATTTGGAAATCCAAGTGCTCAAAGGAAACGATAAATTCTTCCATTGTGCCAAACTATTTCAACTTGGTCATACGACCTAAATGGTGGGTGTCTATGTCAAAGCGTTCATACAACTCAACAACAAATTGTATCCAAGCAACATACCCTTGGCATTCATTTGAACGCCATTGCCACCATTTCCATCATTCCAAATCCAAATAGAGAACATTGTAATGAAGCTTGGTTAACTAATTAACAATGCCATGCAGGGAAAAATAGTGTTCCATCTGAGTGACCCAATTTGTTGGATTTGAGCCATCAAATATGTTCACCTCAACTCTGGGAAAACGGGGGTCGCGATGTAGGGAGTTGGAATGAGAGTTCAGAGGCTGGTTGGAGTCAACACCTTCAACATGGAGGGGTGGGTCAGAGGAGGAAGGACCCTAGAATTTTTCCATGAATTGTTTGAGAGTGTAATTGATTTCATCAATTCGTCTATTGAGTTGTTCCTGGATGTAGTCCACTTTGGCATGAATGACAAAGATGTCAAAATTCAATTTCTAATTGGTTTAATGTTGGCGAGTAAGATTCATTTGGGGATGAGGGGTGGGTCCATGGACAAAAAAACAGATAAGTGATATATACCACTACGATCAATGAAACCAGAGGAAGCCAATGGAGTAAGTGGGAAATTAGGGTGCCAAAAAGGGGATGGGTCCACGAGAAAAAAAAAAAGGCTTAAAAATGATAGGTATCACAACGATCAGGACAAAGAGGGGAATCCAATGGGATAGGTCCCGAATAAGGTTGTTGGGGAGGGGGGTCAGGTCTATGGAGAAAAAAGGCTTAAAAATGATAGGTACCAATGTGATCAGGGTGAAGAGAGGAATCCAATGGGATAGGTCTTGAATAAGGGTGCAGGCAGGACCACTATACTTTTTTTTTTTTACTTCTGCAAAGCTGTACTACGGCTTGAAGAATATTATAGTGGCGAATGGCTCAAATTGTTAACCGAAAAATTTCTGTAGGAATTTCGCAACCAGAATGCAAGAGGCAAGGTTGCATGACAATAGCTCTCGTCTGTTCCCTTTCTGTTATGTTTCTTTCCCCAGGGGTTAGGATTTACAGGGTTCCCACAGATAAGGGTTTGCCTTGTGTTATAGCTCTCTGATATACGTGCAGGGTCAAACAATAGTACTTGGCCCAATATCTCAGGGCACCAACTAAGGAGGCTCGATCGTACCCTTAGCGATACTCCTTGATTACCCAGGTACTACAGAGTATCTTCCCGAGTGTTGTTCTCGGTGTCATTATAAAAATCAGGTGGTCGATCAACTGATCTAGGGATGGTTTTAGGAGACCTAGCGGGACTCTCGATATACTTGAAAGTACGTGGGAGTGATGGTCGTGTACAAATTCCATCTGATGTGATACTACTCGAAGGGTACCAACCTGTGTAACAGAGGTTTCCAACAAGGTGAAACATTGGTTTCTAGACAACCCCTTGAAATTGTCTGTATTTCCTGCGTGTAGTCTTCCCCACTGCATCTTTACCCATTGAATGACAGATCTTTGTGCTTTAAAGATGAAAACGTTACACGTCTCTACCCTGAAAAAAATTCCCACAATTTCCGCAGAGGAAAGTGCTTTGATACCACCTGTTAGGTACTAGATCTATTATAATAAGTAGAAAATAGAAATACTACATAAAATACCATTGAAATAACAAAATGTAGAGAATCGCAATACCAAAAATGATACCTTTATTGATAGAAAGCAATGTTCACTTGCCTCTTCGAGGGGGAAACCTCCAGCAGAGTGACACTCTATTACAATAATTCTCAAGAAAAAACTTTCTCATGCCTTCTAGTCCCATTTATACTAAATCTATCTTCAAAAGAACAATCTAGAGGAAGATCTTTCTAGAAGCGAAAGCTTCTGTTAAGTCTTCTTACATTAGACATGTTCACATTATTAACTAAGCATTATTTTTTAATATCAACCTTTATTACATGGAAAATATATTATTCTACCTACTTGAAGGGTTAGGGAGGTTAGGTCCCTAACAACCTCCAACCCTACCAAGATACAAGCCATGCCATAATACCCAATCTCTTGGAAGGATAATTCTTCTTCGTAAAAAGTACCTAAATTGTCACCAATTTTTTCAAACACCTCCTCAGAGCACAAAATCGATGGAAGTCCTCAAATATGAAACCATACCAAAGGAATATCCATAGTAGCTGATAGAGCATCAAACTCTATATGGAATTTGTTTAAGAACAAGGATTGATATACCCACTTCTAGTGCTAGTGCTGTAACATCCCCAACCACCAACAGGTCGGGCAACGTCACTACAGGACGTCTCTCTCTTAACTCTGATACCAATTTGTTTTAACACCCTCGGCCACCCAGGACGGGCCATGCTATCTCGTAGAAATAAAAATTATCATCTGCCTATAAATAAAACCATAGACAAACAACATATTATGCTAATACACAGACTGATGCAGAAATAACAGTAAAAACATACATGTAGTAATTCAGACAAAACCGTAGATGTAACAACATATATAAATACATAACATGTGAATGAACATGGAATGAATACTTATCTTTTAATTGAGTTCCACCAACTGCGTGTAGATCTTCCACGAACCTCCCAGCCTTAGACTATGCTGCTCATCACGCTCAATAGTGGGTCACCCCCGGGCTGGGACTAAGCTCCACCCAGGGCAAGGGAATCCTAGACTAGGTTGAGGTTACAAGAGACTACACAGTGCAACTGGAAGGATTCTCCCCAAGAGCCTTCTTACACCCACTACTCACGGAATCTCATTCCCCACATGCCCATTCCACCCCGATAATATGCACCTTCATTGTTCCACTTTCCATCGGCTGCTCCACTTCCCTTTCGGGGTCTCGACAACATGCCAAATCAGGAATTCTTAGAGCTTTGTAGCTGGTGTTGCACTCTCTCTAGGAGAAAATGACTTCCCAACAAACTCTCTCACCTGGAGAGAGCTGCTCACAGGCCTGAAAACCTGCCTCTTCAACCACGAGCTTGACAACTCGCTTCTTCAACCACGGGCCTGACAACCTGCTTCTTCAACCACGGGCCTGACAACTCGCTTCTTCAACCAGCTTCAACTCAGTTCCAGCAAGGTGAGGACAACAAAAAGGATTAATATAACTCAGGGAATGGCAGCAACCACAATTTGATAATGCACAACGCGGCTCTAGTAAGTACAGATACAATGTACTTCACAGGAAAACACAGGTCAACTTCACGGGTTATTGGTTTCAGAGGTGCGTGAATATGCAGAGGTCGACGACGGAGGCCAAACGAGTTAGGCAAAGGATGGAAGAATGGGAAGTGAACCCCCCCAATGAGATGACTCTCCAGCTTTAACTACATGAGCCCAGGTCGACACATGTCTTCCTGGAGCTGCGTGCACTCCATTTAGCATTCGTTCCCCTTTCCCATGAACTTAGGATAACTGGGTTTATTTTTCCCCACTTTAATATTTTCATTTTCAGGAATATATTATAATATTCCCTTGGGTTAGGCCCTCTATATTAGCCCCTCTTTCCTAGCCTCTCAGTGCCATCCCTTTCCCTACCTAGCGGAGCTTCATCCCCCGTCACTCTTTCTCCATGGTCGGTCTACACGCAGCGATGTATAATTTTCATTAATGATCTCCATAATTACATATACAAAAATCAGACTTATTAGCCTTAGCATCCAGGTTCTTCGGCCCATAACACATAAGCCTACCAGCTTATCAACACTCGACTCACCAGCCTACAAACATTAGTACATATCACAGGGGCTCGGCCTGGGGTATTACAATCCCCTCCCCTTATTTTTGCACTGTCCTCAGTGCAACTCATTTACATAATATCAACAAGATTTTCAAAATATTAAAAAAGATGCGAGTACTCTGCCCGCATAGCATCCTCATGCTCCCATGTCGCGTCCTCAGGACCGTACCAGGCCCACTAGACCTTTACAAGCTCTATGGATCGATTATGGAGTTGCTTGCTCTTCCTTTCCAATATGCACACCGGATGCACCTGCAAGACGCCTTCTTGCTCCACCTGAATCACATTCCAATAAATCACATGATTAGGATCATGTATATATTTCTTAAGCAATGAAACATGAAACACATTATGTACAGTCATGGATGCAGGCAATACAAGCATATATGCAACTAGTCCAATCCTTTCTAGGATTTCAAATGGCCCACAATATTTGGCTTCCAACTTGGAAGAGTTTCCCAGCTTCAGGGAACTTTTGTTGGCTTTCACTTTCAAGAAAACATGATCACCCACTTTAAACTCCCTTTGGGTTCTGTTCTTATCAACATAACTTTTCTGCTTGTCTTGAGCAATCTTCAAATTCTACTTAATCTTCAGCATTTTCTCTTCCATTTCCTTGACAAACTCTAGCCCAACCATTACCCTATCAGTTGGGTTATCCCAACTTACTGGGGTGTTGCACTTTCTGCCATAAAGTGCTTGAAACAGGCTCATCTTCAGTGATGATTGATACCCATTGTTGTAGGCAAATTCTACCAAGTGTAGGTAGTCTTCCCATTTAGATGGTTTGTCCATCACATACATCTTTAGCATGTCCTTTATCACTTGGTTCACCCTTTCTGTTTTCCCATCAGACTCAGGATGATAGGTTGTGTTGAAGTTCAGATTCATTCCGAACCCTTTGAATAACCCCTTCCAGAACTTTGAGGTAAATTTTGGGTCTCTGTCAAACACAATTGTTTTGGGAATACCATGCAATCATGTTACTTCCTTCATATAGATATCAACAACATTAGATGCCTTGTGAGTAGTTTTCAATGGAATAAAACGGGCAACTTTCGTAAGCTTATCCATCACCACCATGATGGAATCATGTTGCTTATTTGTTTTGGGTAATCCTGTGATGAAATCCATTGTCACCACTTCCCACTTCCACTCAGGAATGGGTAATAGTTGTAGTAACCCTATTGTGTGCCTATGTTCAACTTTGACCTTCTAACACTCCATACATCTGGTGACGTATTCTGCAATTTCCTTCTTCATACCTGGCCAAAAGTAATGGCTCTTGATTGCTACTACTATTTTTTGATATCTAGGGTGCCCAACATAAGGCACATTATGCATTTCTTTCAAGATCATAATTCTCAATTCCTAGAAATTAGGTACATAAATTCTATTTTTGTACAGGAGTGTTCCATCAGCTTCTAATTTATAATCTTCCACTTTTTGTAGCATCTTACCTTGTTGTAGCTTTGCCACCAATTCCATGTACTGCAAATCTGCATTTGCAGCTTCCGAAATTATGCCTTTAATATCAGTTTGATACATGCTAATGGCCGTAGCATGTAGTTGATGCACTCTTCTGTTGAATGCATCAACTACTTTGTTCTCCTTTCCTTTGATATGCTTGATATCAAAGTCATACTCACAAAGGAATTCCAACCATCTACTCTGCCTAGCATTCAAGGTTGGTTGATCAAACAAATACTTCAGACCATTATGGTCTGTCCTTAGTTCAAACCTTTTTCCCATGAGGTAATGTCTCCATTTCTTCAAAATGTGCACTATGGTTGCCAACTCCAAATCATGAGTTGCATAGAGCCTTTCATGCTCTTTCAATTTTCTGGACTCGTAACATATTACAAACTCGTTATGGCTGAGGACTCCCCCCAGTCCTTCTTTGCATGCATTTGTACACACTACAAAATCTTCATTTGGATCTGCAATCCTCAGGATTGGAGAACTGATTAACAACTGCTTCAATTGTTGGAAGCTTCTCTCACATTCTTCTGTGCATTGAAATTTCTTCTCCTTCCTTTGCAAGGAAGTGATGGGGTGAGTTATCCTTGAGAACCTTGCAATGAACCTTCTGTAATAGCCAACTAGACCCATAAAGGATCTGAATTGTCACATTCTTTGGCACAGACCATTCTCTGATGGCTTCTATCTTCTCAGGATCCATGACTATCCCATCCTTTGAAATGATATGTCCCAAATAATGGATTTGCTTTTGATAAAATGAGAACTTGCTCAATCTGGCATACAGTTGGTGCTCTCTTAGCACCTGCAACACCATCCTTAGATGATGTTCATGCTCTTCCTCCAACTTGGAATACACCATGATGTCATCCAAAAAGACTATGACAAACTTGTCTAGATATTCTTTGAATACACCATTCATTAGGCACATGAAAACAATGGGTGCATTTGATAACCCAAATGGCACCACTGTGAATTCATAATGACCATACCTTGTTTTGAAGGCGGTCTTGTTGTGGTACCATGACCTGAGATCTATTTTTGAAAATATCTTGGCATCCTTCAACTGATTGAAGAGATCATTGATCCTTGGCAAATGATACTTGTTCTTAATAGTCACTTCGTTCAACTGTCTGAAATCGATGCACAATCTCAATGTCCCATCTTTCTTCTTCACGAATAGGACCGGGGCACCCCAAGGTGACACACTTGGGTGTATATACCCCTTCTTCAGAATTTCTTCAAGATCCAATTGCAGTTCTTTTAGCTCTGGTGTACTCATTCTGTAAGGAGTTTTTGACATTGAAGTTGCTCCAGGCATTAGGTTTATAGAGAAATCAATATCTCTCTTTGGGGGTAGTCTGGGTACCTCTTGGAATACATCCTCAAAATCTTTAATACTGCATGGTCTTCAATATTTGACACCTTATGCTTAGGTGCTTCTTCCATATGAGCTGCAAATATTTAGCAGCTCTTCCTGTAACACTTATTTAGCTGCATTGTTGAGATTTCTCTGACAGTAACTTCCCTTGGGATTCCCTGCACTTTTCTTGGGTTTCCTTCCTTATCCAGGCAAGTGAATGTCTTGTTATGATAGTCTAAGATGGCATGGTGTTGATCCAACCAATCCATCCCAATTAGACAGTCATAGGAACCTAAAGGTAAGATGTTCAAATCTTCCCTTGTGCTCAGTCCATTCATGTCCATGAGACATGACTTAACCATTTCAGTAACTTTTCTTTTGGATCATGTAGCCAGCTGCACTAACCAAGATTTTCCATGCTTGTTTCTTGGCAAATGAAAACTTTCCACCATCTTGGGACATTGTATATAACTATGACTAGCCCCTGAATCAATTAAAATAGTAAAGTCATGGATATCGATCATACCTTCAACTTCAATCATGTGTGATTGAAAATCAACTTGCTTGTTGTCCGGGGCTGCATAGATCCTTGGTATTCTACCGCCCATGTCCTCCACTATTTCTGCTTGCTAAACATTGTGGACAACTCTCATTTTGCTATTTTTGTGGGGACAATCGCTATACTTTTGGTCTCCCTAACAACCCCAACATTGAATGGGCGTCTGCCTTGGCCTTTGTCCCCCTACCTCAACCATTTTGGGCTCTCTGAAACCTGGCTTTCCTTGAGGGCTATTTCTGAAAAAGGATGGCTTAGATCCCTTCTTCCTTTGAACCATCTTGAATTTGTTCTTGTCTTCCCAAGCTTTTTGGAAAGTTGGCTTTCCTTTATGCTGATCATATATGCATTTTTCTCTCCTTATGGTTTCTTCCATAGTTTTAGGATCATCATATGAGATCTTGTCACTAATGAAAGCTGGCAGTCCACTCAAATATCTTTGGATTTTGACAGTCTCATTTTTGATGAAAGGAACGTACTTCAAGTGCTCTAGGAATATTCTTTCTACTCATCTATTGTCATGCTTCCCAGCTTGAGTTCAAAGAACTCTTTCATCTTTCTGTCATAATATCTCTTAGTCAAGTATTTATTTTCGAAGTACTTCTTGAATTCCCTCCAAGTAACATTTTTCTCTTTAATGTGTTGCACCTGCACAAGTTGATCCCATCACATGGATGCCTTTCCTTTCAGTTGATACATTGAAATTCTTCCTTCTGCATGAGAGGAATAATTTTACAGTTGGAAATATTTCCTCATGCCAAGAAGCCATGTCTCAGCATCTTCCTCCTTCTGGTGCTCTCCATCAAACGTAGGAGGTTTAATCTTGTTCATTTCTCCCTTCATTTCATCCACTCCAGATCTCCTATGCTTTCTGGTAGGAGATGGGCTTGAACTACTATGTGCCCTCTTCTTAGAGTGCCCTTGGAAGTGATTATGGTGTTTGATAACACTCATTGATTTCCTCTTTTCATCAGGAGACCTGTGACTTCCTGATTTACTGGAGTCACTCTCCTTATCCAATTTCTTTTCTATCATTTCCAGGCTCTGTATCAACTTTATGTTGAATTCTCCCTGTTGTTCCCTGACTTTCATGATCCAAATTTTATGAGAAAAATGAAATGACTACAGAGTATTAACGTGTGCTTAACACAAAATAACAGAGATACAGTAAAACTGGTTTTCTATTCAATAAGGAAATAAGCTGAAACTGTAAAATGCAGCGGAAACAAGCTTGCTGGAATGGTGGCGACTTATCTCTGAGAAGAGATGTGACGACTATGCTCATTCGCAAGAAGATGATTACAATGAGGCTCTGAAGGAATTTTTACAATAAACAAGAATTCCAAAAACCCTAGACATCCAAAAACCTAACCCTAAGAGATGAAACACTAAAAGTCATGTGGGCCCCGTTTGGGTAAGTTAGTACATCAACTTCCCGGGGTCGTAACTTTTGCATATGATCTCCGTTTTAGGCATATGATATCCCATTGGAAAGGTATCATCGAGGAGATTCATTTTGGGGGCTCAATCATGCCTTAGACTATCATTAAGAAGCTCAATCTAAAAAAACCTTCATTTAGGCCCTCAAAATGGCCTCGGAAGTTAAAACTATTAAAAATAGTAAATTGCCAAAATTGTCAGAAAACTGTTTTGAGCCAGTTGGAAAAGGTGGGTGGCCACCGATATCCACTTGGATCAATCCTCCATCCTTAGGAAGAAATGGTCTCCATTGCGTTGAGTTCCCCCATCAAATGAGGTAATTTCTGCTGAATTTGGCCCCGGGTGAGCCACTTACCTTGGTGCAGGAGTTGCCCTGCTTTGACGACTCGATAAAGCTGGATCCTTTGCTGTCGAGTGCCCTTGATATGTGTGTCCACAATATGATCATTGGATTCTTGTTGTATGCAGTCGGAGTTGAGCTCTATTGGTTTCAACTGCTCTGCTATGTCTGAGGTGTCTAATAATGGTGGGAAATAAGGGCGAAGCAGATCCACGTCGAACACTGGGTCCAGGCCAAGGAAAGGAAGAATGTTGAGCTCAAAAGCATTATCTCCCACGGCCTTGGTGATGGTGTACGACCCATAACAGAATGGGTGAAGCTTCCGATGGGGTCTTGTAAGGCATTCTTTCTGCAAGTGCAACCAAACTTTGTCGCCCACCTGAAACTTATGTGGCACCTGATGTTGATCATGGCGCTGCTTATACTTGTCATTGGACTTATGTAGGATATCCTGAACCTGTTGTCGGATGTGTTGGATCTGCTCAATGAATCAGGTGGCTTTGTCAGCTTCAGTTGGAGCAGGAGATGAGTCGGTCGAGGTGGCCGCAAGGGGAAGTGCAACATCTATGGGACCCAATGGTTGGAATCCCAACCCCACCTGAAAGGGGCTGTGGTCAGTTGAGCTATGCAGGGCTCGATTGTAGCTATGTTGGACATATGGAAGACTCTCATCCCATGTGCGAGGGTGTTTGAATTATACATGCGAAGGATATGCATAATCATTCGATTTACAACCTCGGTTTGGCCATCTGTCTGGGGGTGGAAGGTCGTGGATTTGGTGAGCTTGGTGTCCAGTAATGACCAGAGGCTCGACCATAATGTACTGAGAAATCGACTGTCCCGATCAATCTGAGACGATGGTTTGTGGGATTCCAAAATTTACCCAGACTCGTTCAAAGAAGAGCTTGGCAATGACCTCTGTTGTGATGTTCTTCTTATAGGCAACCAAAATCGCCATCTTAGAAAAGCGATCAACAACCACAAAAACACAGTCATTTCCCCACTTGATGGACGGGAGGCCCGACATAAAGTCCATTGAGATGGATTCCCATGGCCTGTTAGGAGTATGAAGAGGGGTGTATAGGCCCTGTTTCTTAGTGGTCAGTTTGGCAATAGCACATGCAGTGCAAGACCTGATATACTTGTTGACCTTATGTCGAAGTTTCAGCCAGTAAAAATGTTTCTGTAGCATCGCCACTATCTTTTCGACGCCGAAGTGTCCTGCCACCCGACTGTAGTGGGCTTCCCAGATCAGCTTCGCTCGCTCGCTTGATGGAACATAGATATGGCCTAGACGACACAACAACCCATCCTAAAGATGGAAATTATCGACAACTGCGTTTGCACCCAAAATTTGGTAGGTGGTGGCGAAGTTTGGGTCTGTCTCATAGAGTTGGGGCCATCCAAAGGTCTCATGGCCACAGGAGTCTAGCACTGTGGTGAGTGTCGCGACTGGCGGTTTGCTAAGGCAATCAGCGACGCGATTGGTGCTTCATGTTTTATACTTGATGTTGAGGTGGAATTGTTGCAAGTATGTGGACCACTTTTGATGGCGATCATTCTGCAATTTTCCTTGTGTCTGCATGAACTGCAGTGGCTTATTGTTAGTGTGGATGACTGTCTCCTTCCCAAGAATGTAATGTCTCCACTAGCAGCAGGCTTGCATAATGGAGTACATTTCTTTGTCGTAAGTAGGGTAATTACGGACAACATCTGATAGTGTCTCACTATGATAGGCCACAGGGTGGTCGTGCTGAGTGAGAACGACGCCCACCACATAGTTTGAAGCATTTGTCTCGATCTCAAAGGGTTGTTGCAGGTCTGGTAGTGAAATTACTAGGGCTGAGCACAAGAGTTGCTTCAAATCATCGAACGTTTGTTGTTGGGATCGACCCCACGCAAATTTAGCCTTACCACCACCCCTGGTTATTTGGCTAAGGGCCCATGCAATATGGGAGAATCCCAACACAAACCTGTGGTAGAAATTGGCAAGGCATAAGAAGCTTTGAAGCTCAATGAGTGTGGTTGGGGTTGGCCAGTCAAAGATGACTTGGATCTTGGATGGATCCACATGTACGCCATGATGATCAATTATGTATCCCAGGTAATAGACCATGTCCATGCCGAAGGAGCATTTTTCCAAGTTGGCATATAGCTTGTGTTGTCGCAGGGTGTGCAAAACTTGTTGAATATGTTGCAAGTGTTCGGCCCAAGTCTTGTTGTAAATGAGAATGTCATCCCGATACACCACTACAAAAGTATTGGTGAATGGTTGCAAGATATCATCCATCATCCTCGTGAAAGTGGTTGGAGCATTTGTCAAACCAAAGGGCATGAACAACCATTCAAAAATGCCTTCCTTTGACTTGAAGGTAGTTTTCCATACATCTGTTTGTTCTATTGGGACCTGGTGGTAGCCAAACTTCAGATCAATATTACTAAAGTATTTGGCCTCCGTGAGTTGATCAAGGAGATCATCGATTCAGGGAATCGAGTACCGATTTATGACTGTGATTTTATTCAGAGCCCGGTAATCAATGCAGAGTCGCCAGGTTCCATCTTTCTTCTGTACCAACACAATTGGGCTCCTGCAAGGTGACGAGCTGGGACGGATGTGCCCCTTGTGGAGCAGTTCTTGGATATGTCGCTTGATCTCCTCATTTTCTAACAGAGAGCAGTGATAGACTGGCCCATTGGGTAGCGGTGCACCCGGGGTCAGATCGATGGGGTGCTTAACTTGGCAGTGCAGAGGTACCCCGGTAGGTGAGGAGAAGATATATGAGTATTCTTCCACGACCTTACCTACTTGCTTCTGCTGCGTGGAGAGGTCAGCCGTAGAGACCTTGGATGTGGCTATGATCTTTCGCTTATTCTGAGAGAGGATCATGAAGAAGACAAAATTCCCCGTCTAAGAGATGACCTTCCTGCATTACTTAGCATAGATCAAGGAAATAACACTAGGTGGGACTTCCTCGGGTATCCTGTACAATTTCCTGTTCGAAGTAATAATAACACTACGAGGCCTAGACTCATATACATCATGACGTTTCCATAAATAAGGTTGGCCCAAAGGAACATCACAAACTTCGAGAGGAGCAACATCACACAATACCTCGTCTTGGAAGGGCTTGATGTCGTACAACAGTCGACATTGTTGGCTGACGCGGAGATCGCTTCCTTGGCAGAGCCATCCAATGGTGTAGGGTTGTCGGTGCGGTGTTATCGGTAGGGCCAACCGCTTGACGACCTCTGTTGAGATGTTGTTCTTCTGGCTACCGCTATCCACGATGAAGTGCAACGGGGTGCCTTTTACCCACATCTGTGAATGGAAGAGGTTTTCTCCTTCTTCTAGCTCGTCTAGTTCACCAGGTTGGAGCTTGGTGGTAGAAACGGTGGCACTGGGTTCCATGTCAATGATCCATCTTCCCCTTTCTGGTTCTAGCTCAGAGTTTGAACCCGCATCTAATTCAGAGGCTTTCACTTCGGCCACCAACGACTGCTTTGAGCGTCAGTCAACAGTGTTATGCCAAGGGCTCTTATGGAAGTCGCACCACTTCCTGGTATCTTTCTTTGTCTTTCTGGTGTCCTTCTTTGCTTGTGGCTTGGACTGGTTGTCCTGATACTGTCCATATTTTCTCTATCCTTTGTTCTGTGGGTTGTGGCTTCCCTTTCCTGGCTTTTGTTGTGAGGGGTTCCCAGGCCCAAATTGCTGTGTCTTTTGTTTGAGCTTCTGCTCGATTTTGACGGCATATCGGTAGGCCGCGCTCAAGGAGGAGATGTCCAAAAATTCCATTTTAGTCTAGATGTATCTATGCAGAGCATCGCGATACTTGAGCACCATATGTCGCTCCGAATCTTTGATACCCAGCTTGGTGCACAAGGTATGAAAGATATTCGTGAAATATGGCACTGCTTGGTCTCTTTCTTGCCGCAGTGTGGTCCATTTGGTATACAAGTCGTCATAACTTCCAACAGGGTAGTATTGTTCCTTAATAACATTCCTAAAGGAATCCCAGGTGGCCATGACTATAAATAATGAGGGTTCCTTTGTTTCCTTTTGCTCACAAAAAGTTTCCCACCAATCTTTGACATGGGGAATGGCTTTGAGGAGCGCAAAAGTAATATTTTCTCTATTCGAAAAATCATGGACAAAAAAATACCCTTCTAGTAGATTCAACCACTTGTCTATAGCATATGCGTCTATCTGACCTTCAAATATAGGAATATCAAATTTTATTTGTACCTTGAAGGTGGTGGCGCTTCCGCTCGAAGAAGATGCGTCGCCTGTTGGTAGCTGCCAAAGGATTTGCGCAAAACTATCCATCATCTCGTTCCTTTGTTGCGTGAGGGATTCCTCAATCAACAGTTTGAAAGGATCTCCTATCCCGTCATCTTTATTTTCTCCTACCATGAGAGGTCGCTTGGGTGTGCGAGAGCTTTTGTCCTTAAGAGAAACAAGCTCGAAGCAAGCTCGAGACCCAACTCTTTGTACTCCGACCTCGTTGGGGACATGCATTAAGACGACAAAGAGCAGACCGATCCGATACCATTGATCCAGATTTTATGAGCAGAATGAAATGAATACAGATTATTAACAGGTGATTAACACAAGATAACAGAGATATAGTAAAATTGGTTTTCTATTCAATAAGGAAATAAGTTAAAACTGTAAAATGTAGTGGAAACAAGCTTGCTGGAATGGTGGCGGCTTATATCTGAGAAGAGATGTGACGGTTGCGCCCATTCGCAAGAAGATGATTACAATGAGGCTCTGAAGTCCTTTTACAATAAAAAAGAATGCCAAAAACCCCAGACATCAAAAAACCTAACCCTAGGAGATGAAGCGCCAAAAGTCATGTGGGCCCCGTTTGGGTAAGTTAGTACATCAACTTCCCGGGGTCGTAACTTTTGCATACGATCTCCGTTTTAGGCGTATGATAGCCCGTTGGAAAGGTATCATCAAGGAGATTCATTTTGGGGGCTCAATCATGCCTTTGAATATCATTGAGAATCTTGATCCCGAAAAACCTTCATTTAGGCCCTCAAAATGGCCCCGGAAGTTAAAACTGCTAAAAGTAGTAAATTGCCAAAATTGTCAGAAAACTATTTTGATCCAGTTGGAAAAGGTGGGTGGCCACTGATGTCCACTTGGATCATTTCATGAGCTTTTTGTTATCTTCTCGATGAGTCTGGACATCTTTTTGCAATCTTTCAATGATTTTCATCATGTTTCCCTCCTTATCTATCTCTTCTCCATGCCCATTGGAGTTCGATCCTTCAACTCCCAAATGGACATCCATTCCTTTAGCTTCATTCTCTAAACTAAAAGCATTCAGTGCCTTCTCCATTTCAGTGCATCGTGGAACAATTCAGTTTGGTTCTGACAATCGTTAACTTTGCAAACACAATGTGCGGTCAACCGAATTTTGTCAGGCCATCAGTCCTTAACAAATTCCATAGTATTCATAAACCAATCTGATTCAAAGAAAACTTTTAGATTTCATTATTCGATTCTCAATCAATTTAGAATCCTCACAGATCTTTTCTTTCTGAGATCTGCTCTGTTCTGCAATAATTTTCGGGCACTAGCCCCTTTCTCTTAGCCCCCAACCCATGCGACCATGAGCTGTGGCCAAGCGCTAGGTCGAGAGGCGCTTATTTGGGATTTTGGGCCTCCGGCTTCAGAAGTTTTCAAATCACATCACAACAAATATCTCAGAGTTCTGGATTGACGAACTCGCGAAGTAGGGTGGATCAACAGTTCACGACTACCCAACATCCAACGACTGGCATTCACTATGGAACCTCAGGCATCTGAGCTCCAAGACTTGAGAGCTTCAGAGCTTCGGGACTTCAGAGGATTTCACATTCGCATACCCACAACACCCCGAACACTTCCATGTCACCTTTGGTGGAGTCATTACGTTTCGTCACCTCGGCGTTATGAAACTTTTGAAAGTTCTTCCTTTCGTTCCCTTGTGAACCATTCTTTCAGAGTTTCAAGTCTCCAGACTTCACAACTGGCGCCACGTGTCTACTGGGACCCACAGTTTCTGTACTTGAACCAAGATACTGAATAGTCACATTACTTAACGCCTTTCAAATTGCGGGGGCATGCATCCGCGGTCTGGAGTAACCTACCTTTCATCCCACAATTCTTCGGACGCTAACACGTAACCCCTTGGTAAAACTGTGGTTTGGATTGCAGGACCACCCTGGAAAATTAACTCCCGTGCAATTTGGGTCCCCGCAATGCCTCTTGGCTGTCGATCTTGATGTATCGTGATCAACACCAGTGTGGGCCCACTAACCTTTAACTATGTTATGCAACCTCAGAGCCCACATAGTACAACTGTCAATATTCTAGGTGGGGGCACGTGGCAGGTATAAGAGAGGTCCACGTCACCTCCAGGTGACGTCATCATGACTCACTACTTCGACTCTTCGGGGCTTCGAAACTTCAGGCTTCGAGAGTTCTCTCCTCAGCACACACTCATTCTCCTGAACGTCGAAATCCCGAACAACCAATCTGCTGACACGCGCCCCTCTTGATGGACGGTCTGGATTAACTCCAGACTTCAGAGCTTCGGGGGATTTTGCCCTTCACCACTGGGTTTGCCCCTTTTAACTTGGCTTGATCCAACTGTCGAGCTCTTCTCCCCATATCTATGGTGTAGATCCTCTTCGAGGACTTCGGGCCTTCAACCTCTTTCTCTCTATAACACATAACTTCGCTGAAGTCTCGAATTTTGAAGGACTTGCAGATTAACCCTCCTGCACTTTTCTCCACATCTGACGGTTGGGAATTGTCCTCCTTCTCCTGAACAGATTCCAATGACCCACATTACTCTGCGACCCAATACCACGTCTGTCATGGTTTTATAATACCGCTACACCTCATGAGCTTTGTAACATGGCCAAGGTAACCTCTTGGCACTTAGAATTCTCTGAGGTTCAAAATTTGTTCCTCTTAACACAATTTCTCTCTGAAACCTTGGTTCTAATGACCACTTATCCGACCCATCCAGGCTCAGTGCTTGAACCTTGGCTCTGATACCAATTTGTAACGTCCCCGACCACCAACCCCTGTCGGGTAGCGCTACCTAACGACTGAATCATTGTTTTTCTCTTCTCTGATACCATTTTGTAACATCCCCAACCATCAACAAGCCGGGCAACGTCACTACAGGACGTCTCTCTCTTAACTTTGATACTAATTTGTTTTAACACCCCCGGCCACCCAGGCCGGGCCATGCTATCTCGTAGAAACAACAATTATCATCTACCTATAAATAAAACCATAGACAAACAACATATTCTGCTATTACACAGACTGATGCAGAAATAACAGTAAAAGCATACATGCAGTAATTCAGACAAAACCATAGATGTAACAACATATATAAATACATAGCATGTGAATGAACAAGGAATGAATACTTATCTTTTAATTGAGTTCCACCAAATGCGTGCAGACCTTCCACGGACCTCCCAGCCTTAGACCACGCTGCTCTTTATGCTTAACAATGGGTCACCCCCGAGCTGGGACTAAGCTCCACCCAGGGCAAGGGAATCCTAGACTAGGCTGCGGTTACAAGAGACTGCATAGTGCAACTGGAAGGGTTCTCCCCAAGAGCCTTCTTACGCCCACTACTCACAGAATCTCATTCCCCACATGCATGTTCCACCCAGGAATATGCACCTTCATTGTTCCACAGTCCATCGACTGCTCCACTTCCCTTTCAGGGTCTTGACAGCATGCCAAATCAAGAATTCTCAGAGCTCCGTAGCTGGTGCTGGACTCTCTCTAGGAGAAAATCACTTCCCAACAAACTCTCTCACCTGGAGAGAGCTGCTCATAGGCCTGACAACCTGCCTCTTCAACCATGGGCTTGACAACCCGCTTCTTCAACCACGAGCTTGACAACCTGCTTCTTCAACCACGAGCTTGACAACCTGCTTCTTCAACCACAGGATTGACAACCCGCTTCTTCAACCAGCTTCAACTCAATTCCAACAAGGTGAGAACAACAACAAGTCTTAATATAACTTAGGGAATGGCAACAACCACAATTCGATAAGGCACAACATGGCTTTGGTAAGTACATATACATTGTGCTTCACAGGAAAACACAGGTCAACTTCACAGGTTATTGGTTTCAGAGGTGCGTGAAGATGCAGAGGTCGACATGAGCCCATGTCGACACCTGTCTTCTTGGAGCTACATGCACTCCATTTAGCATTTGTTCCCCTTTCTGAGGAACTTAGGTTAACTAGGTTTATTTTTCCCCACTTTAATATTTTCATTTTCAGGAATATATTATAATATTTCCTTGGGTTAAGCCCTCTAGCTTAGCCCCTCTTTCCTAGCCTCTCAGTGCCATCCCTTTCCCTACCTAGTGGAGCTTCGTCCCCCATCACTCTTTCTTCGTGGTCGGTCTACACACAACAATGTATAATTTTCATTAATGATCTGCATAATTACATATACAAAAATTAGGCTTATTGGCCTTAGCATACAGGTTCTTCGGCCCATAACACATAAGCCTACCAACTTATCAACACTTGGCTCACTAGCCTACAAACGTAAGTACATTTCACAGGGGCTCAACCTGGGGTATTACAAGTGCAATGTTTTTTTATGCTTCTTCGACCAACCTAAAAACCCAAACCAATCAACTTTTACTAGAATCAAGGTGTTGTCTGGAGAGGATGTCACCACTGGCTCGAAATTGAGCTTGGTCTAATTCTTTAGCTCCACACTACTCATTCTTTTCCTAAGAAAACATCCTACCAATGCCTGATCCCCCATTTCCATAATGTCGTTGAGTTTAGATTTCCCACCCACGTTCAAGTTGATGGCCTCCTATGTCTTTTGATGCATTTATGTATCTTTAGCTTTCTTGAGCCCTCTCGAGACTTGAGTCTTACCACCTACGAATTTGAGGATGGGGCACTACCCAGTAGTTTTAGATCTAACGTAGTGCCCATAAAACTAGAATTGGAAACACCATCTTATATTATTATTTGATTAAATTTTCCCAATGACCATAATTTATTCATTTATCCTGTCCTCCCTTCAACATTCATTCTGCGTTTCTTCTCCTTTAAATACCTACCTCATCACTCTTTTCCACCATATGAGCTTCATTTGTCCCTGATGATGTGTGGAGTGTCCACTCAAAACCTTGGATGTTTTAAAAACTAATAGACAGTTCTATCGAGAAAATGTGTTCTACAACACCATCTTGTTGACTCATAACATTATTGCAAAGGAAATCAAACTCTTGACAAGCCTTAGTCAATATGTTTTTAGATTCATGTCTAGAGTGAAATAACCTACCATCTTCCTCTAACCATACATTCAGGGATGATGGATCCACAAGATCAAATTCATAATTCCATGCATGGGGCGGCATACTTAAGTAATTACGGTCCTTGATTTGATCGTCGGGAAGTCTCATCACCCTGTTCTTCGCCCGTCCCAAGGTTTTGGCACCCTGTACACTTAGTTCCTATGTCAACTCGCCCATAATTACCACGATGGCCTCCTCCATGGGTTTGAACTATTGTGAAAATGTTAATTGTCCAAACCCTAAATCATAGCCAAATTCGACTCACTTTCTACCAATCAAGTCGACTTCATCCCAAATCCTCCAAATTCGAGAACAAATTCAAATCCCTTGCAATCCGTTACCTCTGTGGTCCCTACAACAAATGCCCATAAGCTATGTCTCTTTCCCTTTGGTCGCCAAAAAGTCCATCTCACGGTGGAGTTAATATTTTATTTAAATATATGTAATACAAAATTTATATTAAAATTCTTATAGTGATTATGTTTTTATAATTTAAGTTGTGTTACCTTATATTTGCATTTATATTTAAAACATATTTTTGATTACTTGATCTATTATTTAAATTTTGATTTTTTGAAAACAATTTATTTTATTTTAAAAAAATATAATTTATAAATATTTATAAACCTAAAACAAATACTATATATTTTTTTATGAACTTAAAATTAACATTATAAATTATAAATTTGTATGAATTTAAAATTTACATTTTATTGTGAATTAAATTGAAATGTTGTAATGGGATTGTGCTATTGTGATGTATAAGGGATATTTAAATTGTTCTATTTTTATGAACTTAAAATTAACATATAAATTTGTATGAATTTAAAATTTACATTTTATTATTGATGTGAATTAAATTGAAATGTTGTAATGGGGTTGTGCTATTGTGATGTAGATGTATAAGGGATATTTAAATTGTTTCATTTTTGGTTATAGTAATTTTTTTAGATAGAGTTATGTTTTAATATTTTTATTTTTATTTTAAATTTTTTGAGACAAAATTTTATAATCAAAATTCCAAACAATGAAATGAAATTCTAACTTATAACAAAATTTTATGTTCAAAGTTGAAGTAATGAAATTCATTTCTAATTTATAATAAAATGTATTAGTCTAAGTGTTTTATGAAATGATTTTTCTGGGGTGATATTTTTGGGAACATTTACTCGAAATCAAACAATAAATTGTTAGATCTCTAGAATTGAATTGAGTGATTATTTCTGTATAATCTAATACCCCATAGAATTTTTTAGCATGCTAAATCTATTTTTGCATTTAGAAATATATTTTAAACAACAAAAAAATAGTAATTTCATACGAATTTATGTTACCCAATTTACACCAAAAAAACTATTTCATAGAATAGTTAAACAACACCTAACTAAATTTGATTAAATTCCTATCAAATTTAAAAACAATTTTTAATTAAAAAAAAAATTGAATAACCTTATCCCCATCATATTACCATTACAACTTTTTACGTTTAATTGATAAAGTAAAATTTCAAGAGTGGATCTCAACCTCTCCATAGCCGACGAGTCACGATCGCCTCATCAAATCCCCCTTCACACGAAAACTTTTACAACATTAACTGCCGCCGCCAAAGAATTCCCGGCCGTTCTCCCTTCAAAACTACCTCGTCAACTTATCATTCCCGTTGATTGACCGGCCAAATTTCGATATTCGAAAATAAAAATAAATAATTTATTCTACATAAGTAATTAATTCATAAGCATCCAACTTGGATGACCAACTCTGGGAATCGACCACTTTGCGGTAACTGCGCGCTGGTCCTGCGCAACAACTCAGAGGTTAAACTGCACGTTTCGGCCTTTCAGAGCTCTCCAACTATCCTCTCTCCAACCCCGTATCTTCATTCAACGAAACGAGCTCTGGATCAGCTCCAACGCCCGAGGATTGAGCTACGGGACTCCGCTGATTGGACTGCAAGGTTTTCGAAGATTTAGGACAAGATCTTAGCTGGTTTCGAACCTCGGACCAGCCGAAGCTCAGGGGCTTCGAGTCATTTTGCCGGAATTTCAGGTACAGCGAGGGTATATAATCGAACCCTCGAAGAAAATCGGTTCAATGACGGTGTCTTGGAGTACATTTTGAACATTTTGGGTTTGGGTTTCCGAGAGCTACACATGTAGGACGCTTGCAGGTGAGCTATTCATAGATTTAATTATATTGGGGTTGTTGGGTCGTCCCGCTGATGCCTCGAGGGGATTTGAACCCGTGACCATACTCCGTTGAAAGCAAAGGGTTTAAAGTTTAAACACAACAATAATTAAATAGCGCGACATCTAGCAAATCAGGAGAGGCATTTTCTTCCGGTATTCGGAAACATTTTGGGCTATAATGGGAGCAACATATTAGTTAATTTGGTTAGTGATTGGTCCAATTAGAAATTACAAGGTTTTTAATGAGCTCTGATCCCGCGAATGCTTAGTAAAACATTTTCTGCTATAATTTTGGTGGCAGTGGCTGTGATAGTAGATCTAGGACTCCACCAACAAGGAAAATATCAATTTATTTTGTTTTTTTTGGAAATTGCCTCGAGAACATATCCCGAGGTTTAGGGATGCAATGTTTAACACAATACAGACTTCCTTTGGTTTAGGTGCCAGGCCTGAGGGTGGATTCCACCAAAGTCGTCTGGGACTTGCACCTGGTTTCATCCCGTTTCTGGCATTCCATTTGGGTGGCAGATCACAGTGAGAATGGATTGCTGGCGGATGGCTCAATACTCTGTCCACCTCACCAGTGAGATAAGGCTCCGTTGGCGAAATTTCAATTTTGAGCAGTTTATATAGCAGGACACCAATAGGGCTAGATTAAGCTTAAGTAGCTAGGCAGCCAAAGGGAGGCTGGTTGACAGTGAACTTCTGCATCCTGGATCCTAAACCTTTTTTGTGAGAATTCTGCAATGACTGTAATCTGATTAATGAGTATCAATAAATAACTATCTTGGTATTACCTTTGGGTTGAAAAAAGGCTTAAATAGCCCGGCAGGGGTTAACGGACTCTGGGTGTTGTTAACGTAATTCAGAAATATCAAAGTCTTACGATTGACAGGACTTAACAGGCTCAGGATGTTGACATGTCAAGTTTAATCTTACTTATTGCAATTGGGATTGTGAATTAGTCCTCTTTATTGATTGTCAGTTCAAACGATTCTGTTGTGCAAATTTTCATGAAAAAACTACATGGATCAAACTTCTAGCATCTTTTAACTCAACTGCCATTTTCATGCTGACATTGCAAATTTGATTTCCTATCCAGCGCACTTTGCCTACTCACAATCTATGGAGAGCAGCCTGCTTGCTTTTGATTGATGTGATCGATGGATGAAGTGATGATACCAGGATGCTTCAGCTAGAGTAGCCACATTTCAAACGATTAAGTAGAAAGCGCCATGCCTCTGTTGAGATATGAAATTAGAAATGAGTACAGTCTTGCAAATCCAGAGTTGTACAGGTCAGCAGGCAAGGATGATCCTGGGGCCTTTCTGGAAGGAGTGGCGATGGCAGGTTTGGTTGGCATTATACGTCAGTTGGGTGACCTAGCAGAGTAAGTATCTTTTATCTTTTTCTTGATGCGTGCTTGTGTATTTGCTGCCTCATTTGTGAAGCTGTTTCTACAATGACAGAAAAAAATTGAAACATTCTTAGTTCAGGTGTTTATTTTTTGCATATCACTTATGATAATGAACTTGGAACAATGGATACAATCGACTCTTACCAGATCAGAACAATTCGAACATACAATCGTAACCCACTTCAAGAAGGGGGAACTAATATTCCAACTTGTCTCTTAGAAGGGGGTAATCTGACAATGGGGAAGGAGTGAAAAATTTACAGACTTTTTCCATGCATGTAAATAGGCCTTCATCATTCTTGGATCTAGAAAATATCGTTGTATAATAAAAATAGTTGATTTTCCTACAATGACATTATATTTTTAGCTGCTTCCTGCATCAGAAATTGAACTTTAGTAGATTCTGCAGGAATGGACTTAAGTTGAAGATGTTTTGATAAATCTCTTTCCTTGATAGAAGCCAAGTATGCTGTTTTATACTACTGTAATTTATATTCTCACTGGTTTGGCTCTTCCTTCATGATCCTTCTGGCATGCTTTGCTCCACAAATATTTGGAGGAGATTCTGGTTGCAGTAGATGTGTAAACTCACTCTAATTGTCAAAAGACTGTTGCTGTAAACATATTTTGCTTCCCATCACTTGACAGAATTAAGTTTCCGCCGTGATCAGGAATAAAACATTGACGGAAGGAAATGGAAAGATTTCCTTTTTGAATGCCAACAATTTCTTCAAAATGTGAAAGTGACACGAGATAGCTGGGACCACCAACTATTTCGTAAATATGTGGGCATTTTGCGCATTATTTTCTTTCATGTTCTTATTATCAGATTGAACCTTTTCCTTTCTTATTTTTTTCTCATCAGACATGATAGCTGCCAGACATTTTTCAGTGAACTTTATGGGGAGCTATCTCTACAACTCTATTAGGTCATTTCAGTTCTCCCTTAAACCTGTTCCCCGCTGTTCTCTGTTTTGTTTTATTTTATTTTCTGTTCTTAGTGTTGGCCTCTTACTTTGTCTTAGGTACATATATCTTCATCGAATCAGTGTCTTTCGTCAATTTATTGATGTCTTTGAGTTCTAACTTCTAACAGCTACATGCATGCCTTTTTTTCGGGTATTTTGATAAAACTGATCTTCTTAATGACAAGTGAGGCTAATTGCAGTTTATTAGGACTTTCATATTCATGCTGCCTTTGGCACTCTCATATATCTACTAAAATCTTCAAATATGAATAAAAACAATGTGATTGCTGGGACAGTGGACTAACTATGATTAGGAATATGGTTAGAGGTTTGGTTAGTTTGATAAGGCCACTTTGAATATGAATTTGTGTGTTGACTATCATGTTCAGTAAGGTTATTGTATTTCTTGTCTGCATATGCCTATTTTTGTCTTAGGAGATTTTATTTGAATATTATATCATGTATCAGTTCAGTTTGCCATCATGTCCTTTTAGTTTGCAATGACGCTGCATGTTCAGTTTCAGTTGCTGTTCAGTGGAGAAGTTCATGCAGGAACAAGTCATAATACTGACAAGAAATTGGTCGAGTGTCCTTTTTTATTTTTGAAAACTTATGACTTGTATTCTTTATCTGTTAGTGTATCTTTCTAGCTAATTTGCATGGAAATAGGTTGTTTATGCCAACCTAAACTTGCAGGTAGTTAGATTTCTCAAGCCAGACAAATGGCTGTCATAGTAGCAATAATTCTTGAGAGAATCAACAGAGCTTTTACTCAATCACAACAAAAGTGTTTAAAGCATTGAAGTAATCCAACTTGAGGCAAAACATGATAGTTGCAACATAAATGCAAGGAAGACGACTGTAGTAAGAAAGCAGACATTGGAAAAGGTTTCTTATTCATTATTGTGCTTGCTTTAATTTGGTCGTTTGAAGTGTGTAATATATGTTAGGTGGGTTGGTTTCAAAATGTCAGTAGAATAGGCAATATTCTTTTGACATTGATAAATGATAAAAAAACATTACAAGCCCTAATTTTATATGTTGAACTGACTAATCTAGTTGGCTGGTTCATACAATTCTTAAAAATGATTGCTCACAGGTCTAGAAAAAGGAAGTGGAGGAAGTTATGTCGGGAAGGACAACCATGGCAAACTCTAAATATTGAATTATTTTGTATTGGTATAGTATAGTTGGGAATCATTTGATTTTATACAATGAGAAATATATAAATTATAAACAAAGACTCTGCACTGGTATAAAAACTTATCACTACTCGTCCTTACATGTTTTGGTGAAAATTCTAAATTTAGACATATATTATATAAAAAAATTGGCTAATGCATTGGGATTTTTTTACCAATCTTCGAATTTATTTTTCAAGAAATTGGAAAAATAGCCATTTCCTAAGATTATAGCATATAATGTTTTACCTTGTTCCAATCCCAAGGAGTCCTGAGATTATAGCATATAGTGTTTTACCTTGTTCCAATCCCAAGGAGCAGGGTACAGAGCATTAAAAAGGATTGAAAGATTCTTAAAATTGCAGGAAAATCTTAGACGGTCAGTGCAAAACATTGTAGTTAGTAAGCCAGGTGCATGAGTGAAATATAGGTCAGTGGAGAACACTAGAAGAATTTTGGATATGTCAGCTCTAACAAATGAAGGTGCATATGTGGAGGAGTGGAAGCATTTAGGTGGGTTTCAAGCTGTTAAAGGGAAGAAAAGGAACAAGAGGGCTGGTCTGCTTGAAGCAGTGACATTAGAGCTTTATGGTATTGCGTTGACTTAACTGTTAGATTATGAAAGTGCTTCTTTCACTTTCAGAGATGCTTTGATTATTGACATCTCTATAGAGATTGTTTGAAGACGAGGAGGCAAAAGAATGTGGGAGAGGGGAGCATTTAGGTGGGCTGATTGTTGTTAAGCAGAAGAAAACAAACAGAAGGGAGGGTCAACTGGCCAACTCCTCCTTTAAGGGAGATAGGTTTGCCATGGTGCAAGAAGTGGATTTGAAAGAAGAACAATTTATTGAAGAAGATGAGAGTAAGAAGTATTCTCCTCCTATTAAGGGAGAGTTAGGCATCCTCGACTTGAGGGAGGGTCAAATGCGACCCTCACCAAGGGGATCAACATTTGAGCAAGATGATCCTCTGAAGAGCACTAGGTCCTTAGAGGGTAGTGATTTTCAATGTGGACAAGGATTCAACTTTAAGAGTACCATTGGAGGATTGGTAGGGAGGAGTGCAGGAAGTTATGTAGGAAGAAGTTCGAAAATAAAAATAGTTATGCAGGAAGATCTTGGCACTATTAATATTGGCATGAAAAGGAAAAGGAAGGAAGACATTCGAAAGGAAACTCCACAACAATCCAGATTGATGTCTGGACACCATAATGAGCAACTAGGGTAATAAAAGGAAGCAGAAATATTATGTCATAATTTTACATCCACATGCTACACAGATATGCACTCATGGAATTAACCTACAGCTAAAATAGAAAGACTGGAAACACCAATCAAATTCTCAGATCTGCATAAACACAATTGCTGAATAGCGAACTCAAGAGCATAGACATTGCATATTGTTGTTGTTTCATATGATTCTCAGCTCTTGATAGTTATTGCCTTATGATTAATAACAAGATTCACTTTCATACAACAGTTATCATAGAATAACTATACACTGAAAATCTCAACTATAACAATGCAGCGGAAATAACAAGATCTAGAAATATTAACCATGCACAATAAACATAAGAATACAACACAAGAACACAAGAGTTTATCCCGGGAAACCCAACCTTGGGAGCTAAGTTGCACAAAACGGGGAAACGTTTGGAGTTTCCAAAACGGGTACGTCAGGAAACGCAACCCTCCAAAAAGGGAAACGTTAGGGGAAATGTCGGGGGAAAGATCATAAATGACATTATCTTGCAAGAAAAAATAATGATACACAGAAATGACATTTTAGAAAGAAAACCATGTCTATATTAACATGAAAAGACATGTGGCACACAGTTATAGGTGTAATGCCTTGCATGAGGACACTTGGATTAACCCCAAAAGTGTTAACCGATGGACATCAAGGTACATAGAGGGCTTGATGCTCTTGATTAAATGCCAGTTCCATACCCTTACACTTGATACAATCTAGTGGAAACATTGTAATCCTGCCAATCTTGAAATCCCAAAAACCGTTAAGTCTGCTGAATTTTGAATGGGACCTAAAATTCTACTTTCTGCATATGAAGTCCAATGAAGTTGGAACCACTCTCAAACATCTTGAAACAATTAATGGTAATGTTAAAAATTTAAGTAAAATGATAAAAATGAAAGATAAAGGAGAATGTCACTTTTAATAGGGTGGGTGAAATGGTGATGATGATTGGACAGATTTAAAATGTCTATTAGTGGTAAACGAGGGGATTTTTTGCCATTAAAGGGACCCACGACCCTTTTGGCTAGGCCCGTAAACAAGAAAAAATCCTGCGAAACGACTGTCATACAGGTCGAAACTCCACTGAAACACTGTTGGCCGTATTGTACGACGTTTCCAAATTTGGAAATGCCGTACAGTATGGCTGACGACGTTTCGGTGGAGTTTCGTACTTGTTTCGACAAGTTTCGGGTACTGGTACGACACCCAGGGGGCCGTTTCCTGCAACTTAGCTTGGGAGAAAACCCAACAACCTTTCTATAGAAGAATTTAGTCCAAGATATTACCAGTACATCACCATCAATAGCCAAAATACCTTATAGAGAAGATCCTCCCCAAGGCTAGCATCACCAAGACCTAGCGCCTCAATAAGATGACCAAGAATAACCAAGTAAGAGCTTCTCCAAGTGTGGCGCACTCTCCAAGATACCCAGAACCAAGATATAGCGAAATTTCCAAAAACTGTAGCTGCAATTGCCTTGTGTGCACTGCAGAAGGAGTTGTTTGATTGTCCAAATGAGATGAGTCAGTCCTGTATTTATACTTAATCTAGGTGCCAGTTTGGGGACGACTTCTTATTTCTGGGTCTTCAATTTCTTTATTAATTTCTTGTGGGGTCAACTTCTCTTCAACTTCTTCCCGGGGCTTCTTGTAATGGTATAGATGGGTCTTCTTGTACTTTCTTGTGGAGAATGTCTACTTGAAGTTGCAAATCTCCAACATTCCTTGTCAACGAGGGAGACATTCTCCATACTTGGATTTCTTCTGTCATAGAAAGGTTGTCTTCATGAGCCATGTTGATGTGCCATCTCCGCACATGCATTCCATCCCGTAATGTGCATGTGATAGCATCTCGAGTCCATCCACTCCTTGTTAGGAGAAGGACTATGCCTGGGCCATTCACCACTAGCAAATCCGTATGGATGAATGAATCATTTATGCTTGGTCATATTAGCACTAGCATAGCCCCGTGCACGACCAATCTGGGATAATGTCTACCCAATGCTATGGGCCATTCACTACTAGCAAAGCCCCGTAAGTGAATGAATCATTTTTCCTTGGTCATATTAGCACTAGCATAGCCCCGTGCATGACCAATCTGGGAGAATATCTACATGATGCTATTGCCTGGAGAACATCAACATACCTGGGCCATTCACCACTAGCAGAGCCTCGTGAGTGAATGAATCATTTTCCCTTGGTCATATCAGCACTAGCATAGCCCCATGCATGACCAATCTGGGAGAATGTCTGTTCGATGTTGAAACATCAATGCTCATCACTAGCCAAATCAGCATGGCTAATCTTGTGTATCCTCCTCCTCAGCCAAATCAACATGGCCACTTTGGGATGATATCTGCAATCTGCTCATCTGTGGATAAGTACTGGAGCTTCACTGCTCCCTTCTGTACCATGTATCGGATAAAGTCCTGCAAGAAGCTTCTGAAGTTGCACCACTTCACGACTTGCGACACTGGCTGTGACATACTCTGTCTCTGCTGTACTAAGAGCTACAGAAGCCTGCTGCCAGCTTATCTTGGGAATTGTAACTGATTCCAAGCTGAGGCAACAGCCTGAGGTGCTCAATCTGTCTACTGCACTCCCTGCTCAATCGAAATCTGTATATCTCTGCAGCCTCACTTCATCACCTGAGACAAATCATATCCAATAATCCAACTGTACCATGCTTCACTGCCACCCACTGGAACTGCCTTGGCTTCAACCAAATATTGGCTCAGGGTGCTCACTGTAAAGCAAATATCTGGCCTGGCATTGACTAGGTACATCAAGGATCTAATCAACTGCATGTATGTTGTGGGATCCACCAAATTTGAATATGAAGCATAATCACTGAACTTCTTCAGATTTGTCATCATAGGTGTAGTCATGGGCTTGCATTCCATCATATCGAATCTCATCAGTATCCCCTCAATGAGGAAGATCTCATATGATCTCGTCACACTTCTAATCCCAAGAGTACATCTAGCCAAGTTCCTCCATCTCGAACTTTGAGGCCAACTCCCTCTGTCATTGGAGTAAGTCCTGCTGTCTAGTCTGCCTCACTGGCTGCTCCCTCTGTGACTGAGACAAAATCCATACCCAGTCCTCTTGACTTGCTGCCTCCTTTATCACTATAGCAAGATCACATCTCCTAGAAGCCTCTTGCCGCTGAAGCTTCTGTCTGGCCTCCTCAACTCATGACACCTGTCTGTCAGTCCTGGGAGATGTCTCTCTCCCACCTAGATCTGAGGGGGAACTCCCTCTGAATAATCGACTCTTTCTTGAGCCAACTGACTCTCTCTGAGATCAGGCTCACTCTGAGTCTGTACATTCCAAGCTCATCAAATATCCATCGATCCTGGAGTACCATGCTCCCTATGAAACATGACTCCCTGTGAGTCTGTACAATCTCTGGAGCCATCTGCTCCCTCCGCATCTTCTAAAGTTTGATCTCCAATGAACTGTCCTGGGAGGCTGCTCTGCCCTATTGGATCTCGAGGGCTAACTCCCTTTGAACTCTAGCTTCCTCTGAACTGGTACTAGGTGGGGTTGTCTGCCTCACCACTGGTGGAGCCACCTGCTCCTCCTCATCAATCTCCATGTGGAACACTTTGTATCCCACAAAAGTATCCTTCTTTTCGGAAGGTTCTAACTTTGTCTTCTTTGCCTTAGGTATATGGATGTATACTGTCATGTATACAACTCCATGTCTGGATAGCCTGCTCCATGTCTCAAACTAGAGACCATCTAATCTGTTGCCTTCTGCAACCGTCACTATAGCTCTCTCTCAGAGCTATCATCTGTGACCTGCTCGGAAGAAGTGCAATAACAAAAAAATAGGGGACAAGAACAATATTCTTATGATAAGGAAATAGGAACAAGAATAAAAAAAATGGGAAACATGAACAACACTTTTCCAGTGTTGTTACCAATCATTCCTCTGTGGTAACCTGTCCGAAACAAAAAACAAGAACAAAAGACAAGAGTAACACTTTTCTAGTGTTGTGAACTCCTTAGTACCCTGCCCGGGACAAAGACAACAAAGAAGAACATCTCCTAGAAGAGATCAATTTCTATCTTGCAAAGAAGTGCATCATTAGTACTAAACAATGAGCTTTTATATAATGATTATTGTACTAACAATATTCAAAACATTTGATAGCAAAAAGTACTCAGCAGTAATAGAACTCTAAAGACTGTTGTCCCGGTTACAATATTTATTTAAGATGCAACAATATAAAAATATCAAACTTGATATGCAAACTTAGAGTCTTAATTGCTATGAAGGGTGCGCTATTCCTATGAATGCACTAGATCCAATGATCCCTTTGGGTCATTGCTTGGACAAGGTCCCTTATACATCCCCTGCAAACACCCTCATACTTTGCTAAATGATATAAAAGTTACTTGGAAACATATTTAAGTGCATACCTATGAAATTTGTAACACCATCCAACTTTTCTTCTAATCTGAAACTGGACACCATCAATACATGAGGAAATCACAAAATCAAGATAAAAGAAAGTTCAATGTCCAGGAAAATGTCAATAAACCCTAAAATTTCAACTTTGACGGAAGGTCAAACTGAGAAGTGCAGTAGGCGTGCTAGGGCAAGGCGAGTTGCTCTATACAAAAGGTTGTCCTCAACTCAACCCAATAAATGCTCAACGAGCTTGACAAGTTCAGGTCTGTGCAGGGACAAATTGCAGCGGCAAACATAAACTGTGTAGTGGCAATATTTCTACTAACTCTGATACCATGTTGGTGTTTTATTATTTATATGATTCTCAGCTCTTGATAGTTATTTCCTTATGATTAATAACAAGATTCACTTTCATACAATAGTTATCGTAGAATAACTATACATTGAAAATCTCAACTATAACAATGCAGCGGAAATAACAAGATCTAGACATATTAACCATGCACAGTGGACACAAGAGAACAACACAAAAACACAAGGGTTCATCCTGGGAAACCCAACCTTGGGAGAAAACCCAACAACCTTTCTATAGAAGAATTTAGTCCAAGATATTACCAGTACATCACCATCAATAGCCAAAATACC
>ML799802.1:128576-166743 GCA_009831015.1 Picea engelmannii | reverse complement strand
TAACTGTTCACTGTTTAAATAGTAGAGTGCTTGTTTAACTTCTGAACAGTAGATCTGAGTTTTATATCTGATCATCAGATCTAGTTTTACTGAGTTTATTAAATCTAAACTACTGTCTCACTTCAGATCTCCTAGATCTGTATGCTAGTTAAGTGTTTGAGTTTTTGACCCTTAGACCTAGTTGCTTTATTCACTGAAATTGAAAAGATACTACTGTTTTGCTTCATTGCCCTAATTCTAACACGTTGACCTTGGAAAAAACAAAGGCGAGGATGTTGAGGGCATTGTAGAAGGTGTGGTCGAGGATTGGGTTTCCCTCGCACCTGAGAAGATTGTGGTTCCCATGCTTTTTGCTTCTCTATTTGCAAGTTTGAGCCTCAATTCTTCTTTTTGATCCATCTTCCTAGCAATGTCAAGAATTAATTAATTTGTAATATTTGCGGTTGATTCTATTAAATATTTGCTAAATATTTGCGGTTGATTCCATTAAATATTTGCTTTCCACATAGTATGCAGTTTAGGCTTTGTTGATTATGAGTCTCAATTGGTTCACCATACCCTCACATTGGATCCAGTAATTTTTTAGGGCACTAATTAGACCTCTAGCACAAAACAGTGAACACATGGGGAAATCAACACAAAAGAGTGCTGCTATTAAAATATCACAGTGAGATAAGTATTGAATCTCACATTAAAAAACAACAAAAATAGGTATATCTAATGGACACTGCAAACCGTATACTAAATCTTGAAAAACAAAGAAAATGCAAGCATAAAATTTTATACATACTTGGGAATATGGATATGGTAGATCGGAGTAAATCCCCACTCCACAATAGCTTGGCTAATGGCAATGAAAACACTAGATTTCCCCTTGTTTGCTCCATGGAAAATGGTCACAATCTCCTCAGAGCTCAATTCTCTAACTCTCTTTTGCAAAATGAGTGTTAAAAGACTGAAATTTCATTTATAAGGAGAAGTTGATGCGGACAGGGTGATATATTCTACCTACTCACGATATTTACTGAAAATATTGTGATATTTACCGCTGATAATATTGGCTTGGGCAACAACTCGTGATATATCGCTGATATATGTAACACTGGTTAGGATAATGGAACTTATTGTGCATAAAGAAGTTCAATTCTGAAACACCTTGTGCACCCCTTTAAGAGACAAGCTGAAATCACATGTATTAGTAAAGCCGCAGGAAAAGTCGCAGGGACATAAAATTATAGATCATAAACAAATGCATGTGAGATATGATCGTCATAGGACTAAGACATTAACTGCTCTGCTATTTATAGTGTTGTTTTAACCAATAATGGGTCTGGTCTATGACGCCTAAACACAGTTCAGCAATACTATGAAATAATTAATGACCATTCTCATCAAGGAATTTACTAAGCAAATATATAGACTGAAGCTACATAATTATATGTTCCACTCTTCATTGTGCCTTAGCATCTTATTATTTAACTACTTTTTCAGTCCCCCGGGTCCTTTCTACCCTAGTTCATTTCTATTCTGTTGGATGTAATTTTGAGTCCCATTGAACTGCATTGGTCATTCGTGGACATCATTATAATGTCTTTCTTTCTTTCTTTCTGAGACGATCTTAATCATCTCCAACAATGAACAACAAGATGATCTAATATTTTCTTCCATGCTATAAAAATTCTCTATATCCAAGTCAGTGTTCTTACACTATATAGTCGGTGTTCTTCATCAAAGTCAGTGTGCTTTTGCTGTTCATTTAATCTTTACTTCATTTTCATGATGTGATTCTGCTTCTAAAAGCAGTTCTTGAAATATGATGACAGGTTTGCTGCAGAAGTCTTTCATGACTTGCATGAAGAAGTCATGGCAACTGCTGCAAGAGGGCATGGACTCATGATACGTGTACAACAACTTGAAGCCGAGTTTCCTTCAGTTGAGAAGGCTCTGATGTCTGAAACTAATCAACTTCGTTTTGCATATACAACAGGTAAGGCTTGACTGGATTAATGAAGAGAAACTCATGTAACATACTAGTGACTCCCTTCTTGTCTAGATATTATATTAGTAAGCTGTAATTGCAAGGAGATAATAACAACCTGACCTTGCCATGGGGACAAGAATAATTTCTTGCTTATTTAATGGTGCCTTTTTAAGAGGACTTTCAGGGAACTACATTTTTTGAGGTGTTTTTATCTTGTGTAGCAGCACTGTTTATGCATTCTTGTCACTAGTGAAATCTTTGCAATACATAGCAGTTAATATGTAGAATGCCAGTCAGTCATGTAGATGCATGATTTGTTTGGAAAAAATGGCATAAAATTGAAGCTTCAAAGGTCTAACTGTGAAAATGTGCTATGGTGAATGCAGATAACACGATCTAATGCTGATATTGATTGGTCATCACTATTGCAGGTTTTTGATATCAGAAATGAAAATGAAAAGTGTATAAGAAATGAACATACATAATTATTACGCCGAGTTTGAGTGTTAAGATTTCAGATTTCAGATTGCAGATTTAGCATTTATATACCACATATCCCAAAACTTGCATTACAGATTCATGAACAGATTTCAAATTTTAGAACATCCATCTCTTGGACTGCAGATCTTCACATCTTAATGATATTAAATTTTATAGTGAAGATTTAGGACTTCCAGTTCAAACTTTACAACTCAATCGTACATGTTTTGCACAGTGCATGCGTACATCATAGATCCCACATGCAAGACAAGTGATGTCGAAGGAGTTATGTTATATATCCTTTAGACACTATGTGCTCAAACAACTTCCCTTCAAATACCCCAAGAATCGACTTCTTTGGATTCAATGAAATGCCAAGAGATCTGCACCTGTCAAAAATTTTCCCTAAGTGGGTGATATGATTATTTCTATCCTTGGAAAAAACAGTTATATCATCTTGGTACACAACTATGAACTTAAAAAGATAATCTGAGAAAGCAAAGTCCATAGCACACTGAAAAGTAGCTCCAACATTCATCAATCCAAAAGGCATGTGAATGTAAGAGTAAGTTCCCCAAGGGGTTATAAAGGCCGTTTTATACCTGTCTTTCTTCACTACATGGACATCATACCTGATCCACTAACTGCTTGTAGAACATGTTCCATGCTAGGTAATGGGTAGTTGTCTTTGAGAGACGCATTATTAAGATTACGAAAGTCAATGCATATGTGAATCTCCCCTGATTTCTTCCTGACGGGAACATAGTTGGCCACCCAATGAGAGTACCTGATTGGTTCAATTATTCGTGCCTCGTACAACTTTTGAAGCTCCTTTTGGATAGTGGGTGCCACCTTTGGGTTCATAAATCTAAGTCTCTGTCTGAAGGGTTTGGCGCCCTCCAATAGTGTTATTGCATGGTTTATGATTTTAGGATCATAAGTTTTCGGTTCGTCACAGGACCATGCAAAAACGTCCCGGTAGTCCCTTACCAAGTCCACAATCTTAGGTTGCTCTTCTAGAGTACAACCTTTACCAACCTTGATGAGCCTCAGTGTGTCCTTGTTGCCGATGTCAATGCCCTCAACCTGTGGGTCTATGCAAGTTTTGTTAGTTCCAAGAAACATGTCAGATCTATCAAATAAATTTTCTAATGGAACCAAACCCTTAGGAATTTTATTGCTCTTCAGTTGAACCATTGGAATCTCTTCGCCATCCCGAATCTCATCAATGTCATTGTCAGTGAACTCATTAGCACAATTCAAAAAATTCAAGATATGCTTATCATTCTCAAATACTTTCCATGAGCCTATATTGTCTGGAACAAAAGGGTGAAAAGAGATTTCAACCATATGTGTAATGTAAGGATTAGTAAGCCATGGTTGAAAAAGAGTGGCAGTAGTTGCTAAAGAATCAACCATTTTATTCAGAGTCCTATCCACATGAGAGACATTAAATGCATCAAAATATTCAATTTCATCCCAAACCACATTTATATACCTCTTGAGTCTTTAGCCATTGATTCTGAGCTTCACATTGTATTCTTACCTGATTAACCACTAGCTCGGAATCTCCTTCCACCTTCAACTGTTTGACCTCCATCTTCTTGGCTTTCTATAGTCCTAACAACAAAGCTTCATATTTTGCCATATTGTTAGTGCAATCAAATTCTAAATGAGAAGAAAATGGATAAGTCATACCTGAACGAGAAGTGAGGACAACCCCTGCCCTTGATCCATGTCTAGCGCGGGCCCTGCCAAAGTTCATTGTCCATAAACCGCCATTCTCATCCTTAGGTACAAATGGAAAAGGAACTTATGGACAATCTGTGATCATATATGCTCCTAAGGCTCTTGCACATCTGGGTAAAGTGGATCATTGTCTCTAGTTTGCAAGCCCTCAACATGATGTAGCATCCTTTGTTCCTTGTATAATCTTACCTTCTCTACGGGGTAAATTGGAATGTTTGCATAGGATAAATCCATCTGAATAGTTCCCCTTGCATTTGTAGCCCGCTTCCTAGAAAGAAGCATCCCCCACTGCACAGGAAAATCAATGACAACAACATCCATAATTAGCATTTTCTTCGGACATGCAAGCAAACATACTTGAAGATCTTTCATGATCTCGCAACAAGGCACCTCCCTCACATCCACTGCTTATACATTCCTGTATTGTTTGGTTATTTGTAATCCAAGCTCATTCATAACTTCAAGAGTCATAATGTTAGTTGATGCCCCAAAATCCAACATACAATTTCTCAATATCAAACCATTTACTAGCAATGAAATATAGAAAGGAGTGGGAGAACTAATAGACCTACTGATACCAAGGATGACTTGAGGATTATCATTTGTGTGGTTTATTGCATCCTTGTTTCCTATGAATCTACTAATTGCTTCTTTATGAGAAGGCATGTGAATTAATTCTTTCAAAGGCACAAGAATCTTAATTTTCGCAAGCTCACTTTCTAAAGAAAAACTAGAAGACTCAGGTTGAAGTTGAAGAGGTAACAAAGGAGGATCATTTTTACTTACTTGGGTTGTCGAAGTCTCACCTCTAGGGAATGGTGGAAGTGGGGCTTTACCCTTGTGTGCACACTACTTTGTGATCTTTGCCACCATAATTGCGCTAGTTGCGTTGGCCCTCTCAATATCCTCTAAAGTAACCTGTCCTGTGTGAACCGACTCCATGTCCGCATGCAAGGATTTCAAAAGATTAGAATCTACATGAAAAGAATTACGAGCCCTTACCTTGCTAGCATCAAACACTTGAAAGGTGTGAGGTCCATCTATGTCACAAAACTCAGCCACAACATTGAGAGTGTTCTCTTGCTTGCCAGATTGATTATCTCCTTGTTGGAATAGGCACACTTCTTGAGTGAAGACTGAAGATTTTCCAGGTCCTATCAAGTTGCCAACTAGGTCTGTCTTTGACCTCAAGTTGGCTCTAAGTTTCAACTGTCTAACAGTGGTTTGCTGCTGTTTTAGGACAACAAACTGTTCAATAACTTCTTGCTGATTTGTTACGGTTACATTCTCAATTTTAGGTGCTCTAGCATGTAGTTTTAGTCACCAAGGGTTAGCACATGCATACTAAAATAAATGTAACACACCTAGAGATCTTTACAGCTGAAAATAAAGCAGTTCTACACTCACACACATGAAAATGTACACATGTATTTTTGGTCAACATGACCATGGATAAGACCCCCCCGGGGAAAACCAGTTTGGAAGATATGTCTATATATGAGGAAAATAGATGGTGGAATGCAACAAGTACAAAATATAGATGAACCTGATACAATAGCAACTTGATCCAAGCTGAAACACAAGTCCAAAAGAAGGAAGAGCACCCTAGGATGGTGCGCCCCTCAGAAATGCTGCCAAGACCACTGAAATGATGCCAGATGCCAACTGGAAGCTCTGATCTAGAAACCCCTCCACAGTACTTTGATACTGATGAGTGGCCTCCCTCTGAAACAAACCTTACTGCAATCTGACAACTTTAAGTGCTCCCCACTAATGATGCGCCCTCCTCCTCAAGTGTGCCCTCCTCAGAACTGGAAGCTCCCCACTAAATAAACTGGGCACTAAGCTTGCTGACTCTCTCCATGCAAGGAGGCGCCCAAGCTTTCCTCTCCCAATGCCTGAAACCTCATCCTCTCGCTCTCTCTCAAACTCAAGGAGTGAACAAATGAGTGAATGGCCTCTCCTTGGCCTCTTGCGCCCTCCTTTAGGATGCATAAGGAATCCTAAGATATGGACCGTTGAGATCATCCCATCTCAAGTCTAATCAATGGTTGAGATCACTCGAAAAAAATCTCATCCAAAAACCCACTTTACTTAAGTTTCCATAGTTTTCATTTTATGTCTATTAATTCACCCACTTTGTGAATTAATTGTCACTTTAGGCTAAAATGACCAAATTTCACTTTTGACTTAAATCTCCTAAGTCAAAGTGAAATTAGACACAAAGTACATAGTACAAGGTACAAAGTACTTCCCTCATGTGTTTAGGGGCTCACAAACACAAGGGGACCACTTTCCAAGGTACCCAAATCTCAACAAAGACAACACATAATGCTTCACTATGACGAAGTTTACATGCTCGACAATACATACCGGCTAACGCATGATCAAGGTAATTAGTACCAGATGTTTGCGCTAGGGGCCTCTATTCATCAGGCTTTGTGGCACACTGGAAAGGTTTCTTCTGTTGAAAAGTCTTTGGAGGTGTAATAACAAGCTCACTCTGTAACACCTTCTCGATATTTACTACCTTGTTACTTAGATCATTCTATAATCCAAAAGATGCATCTTTGCTTGTGTCTTCCTCCTTCTTAGGTTTTGGTAGAGATGGTACAGGTGGGTTTGAGGTCCTCCTATCCAGTGGATTAAACAGTTGTGAAAGAGGTACTTGCGCCTTTTGAGCTGACATAAGGTGTTTCTCTATCTTTATCACCTCATTGAAAGCATCATCCAAAGTCCGGGGTTCCTTTTGTCTGAGAAGCACACTAAGAATTCCGTCAAATTTCTCCAGATAAGCAATCAAAGCAAAAGCAACATTAGGTCTTATAGCAACAATAATTCTACAATAAGTTTTAGAAAAATGGGTATTGAATTCATTGCCAGTTTCATTCTCTTTCTTATTAGTATTAGAAAAGTTTCTAAACAAGAGAGCATGATCCTGATTATGCCCCCATCTTTCGGTGAACTTGGCTTGAAAAATGTCCCATCCATGGATGGATCCGGCTGGGAGTGATTTGTACCACACTCGAGTATCACCCTCCAAAGTCTCCACAAAGATCTTCATGACAACATCCTCATGCTTCTTCGTTAAATCCTCAATGACCTTGAGGAAAGCATCTATATTATCATCAATTGAGACAACATTATTTTTTGCAAACTTAGGGAGCTTTTCACCATAATATCCTGTAGGCATAGCATTGGCTTGCCCCTGAATTGCAATTATATTTAAAGGAGCGAAAATAGTCAATTGAAACCTAACTCTTTGACCTGCCATTAGAGTAGTAGAATTTGAAGAGCTTGAAGTAGGTGATGAAGGAGTTGAGGAAGATGATACCTTAGATGTCGAAATACTTACCACAATGCTACTAGTAATGATGAATGGAAGGGATACATGGACCGATGATAAAGTAACCGTGGCGATCGTCAAGGATGGAGTAGCGTTAGGTGTGATGTAAGAACTATTTCAGAATAAGTGCTCTGGCTCGCCGAGGGGTGGAAATTGTCCTTGTGAGGGATCGAACTTGGATGATCTGCGTACGTTCCCCGGTGGAGTCGTTCCTGTATCCCGTGGAGTTGCTAGGTGAGCTAAAAAGAGTATATCAACTAAAGTAAAAAATCACCAATGTTGTTGTTACCAAGGCTTGTGTTCCCTGACAACGACACCAATTTGTTAGCACACTTTTTCACGCTCCAATCAAATCTGATATAAGTGTAAATCAGCGATGGAAAAGTGGCTAATTCAAGGACAAAATGCCCCTAATGTCACTTGCAAATCTCCTCTCCGTTCGGGTTGGTGCGTGCCAACCTCATGGGGGAGTCCCTAGACAAATTTGCTGCTGTTTTTTATGTTTCTTTTGCAGAAAATCAGACCCAAATCAGCAACCAAGGTACCTAGGGACTCCCCCCTGAGGTTTGCAACTTTGCACGCACTAGCCCGAATGGAGAGGAGGTTTTCCAGTGACATTAGGGGCATTCTCTCCTTGAATTAGCCACTTTTCCATCGCTTATTTACACTTATATCAGATCTGATTGGAGGGTGAAAAAGTGTGCTAACAAGAGGTCAATATAATCATTATGTAGACATGAACATATGATTTGGATATATATAGAGATGTATTGGGGTTAATTGGAGGAGGTTCTCCTAATCTACAAGGAGTTATTGTGTAACACATCTTTATTATCTCTTTGGGAGCCGTGCTTCATGCTCATATTTGGTGTACATTGTGTGTACTCTGGTTTATTATGTTATTTTGAGGATTTGATACATAACAAATGTCCAGTGCATTCTCTTGGGATGCCATTTTGCTTTGCAGTATGTTGTTAGCAAAATCTGTCAAACACTTTTGATGTGAACTCTCCTCCCTTATCAGAGCTCATCTTCTTGATCTTTGATCCACTTTCTTTCTCAACTTCTTCCTTGAATTCTTTGAATGCCTCAAAAACATCAGACTTCTCATGAAGAAGATAAATCCAAGTCTTTCTTCTAATGTCATCAACAAAAGTAAGTATTTCGCTCCACCAAGTGACCACACACGCTGTATGCACTATGCCAAGTTTCTCTTTGACTCGAAGTTGTCTCTTTTTGAAACTTGTCTTCATGGTGCTTGCCCATTATATAGGCTTCACATAAACACTTATCAACTGACACTTTCAACAGGCCAGGTACCATATTAAGTATATGTAACAATTTGAGACTCCTGTAATTTAAGTGGCTCACTCTTTCACACCAAAATTGAGCTTTAGTGTTTACATGAGTTTTTGGAACACGGGTACATTGGGTATGAGTATCCAATAAGGCTAGAAGCTTCTCACAAATTTGCAGGAAATGACAGATTGGGAGCAACAACAATGTATATATTGAGAAAACATAAGAAAATATAGAAATAGACATATGTATTACATATTAGATTTTTAGCTTGGGAGGTACTCCACATGTTTTGTCTTGTATGCGGATGTAACCTTATGTTTACACTACTAGGCACTTAACTTTGTAATGGGTTTTTATAAAGTTGTAAAGTGGTTCTTTTATCAAAGTGACTTTTTAATAAAGTGTACCTTCTAATTTTAAAGTGACTTTATTTCATAAAGTGCACTTATGTAATAAAGTGAAATGTACTTTAATATTTTAAGTGATTCATTTTGGAGGGAATGAATCATGACCCTTGATCTTGAAAAAGGCAAGATTAGATCTTGGCCTTTGGATTTAGGGTTGGAGAAGGTGAAAAGACACTTGGGAGGTAAAAGGTCATTTTCAGATTTATAAAAGAATGCATTGGGTAGTGTGCAAGACACAAGAGGAGGAGATTGAGAGAGAATTTTCGAGTAGGCTTGAGAGAGGAAAATTAGGGCAGCACAGAGGGCACATTTCCCAAGACAAAGTGGGCACAAATCCCAAGGGAGCATATTTGTTCCATTGCTGAGTTATTTTTCTGTTGTTGGAGGCTATACTGTACGGATCCGTACAATCTGTACAGCAAGAGGAAAGGGCATGGAAATCGAGGCAGGGCTTGGCACAGTTTTCAAGGCTGTTTTGCTGCTGCTGGGCTATACAGAACAGTCCGTACATCAGGCTGTTTGCACGATTTTCGAGGTGCTGCAATTTCTAGGAGGGCCATACAACAGTACAGACTTGGCACGGTTTACGAGGCAGATTTTGGTGAGACAGTTTGGGTGCTGTGAGTGATTTTTCTTGGCTGGAAATTATGATTTTGCTGCTGATATGTATTTTTCTGAAGTTGAATAATAAGATCTCTCTCTCTCTTTCATTGGGTTTCCCCACATTGGGGTTTTCCTTGGCATTTGCCTAAATTTCTGAGTTATTCATGGGTGATTGAATGCTGTTCATTGTTTTTATTTCCGTTGCATATTTTCTTAGCAATGTGTATTTCTTCTTATGGAAATTTCTGAATGTGGGTTTGAGACATTTCAGAGTTCATGCAAGAGAGTTATCTCTAGGTTGCTAAGTGTATGATAGAATTGTTAGCTTGCTGATTTTGTCATTAAAATCTACATTACAGAGAAATAACATCAATAATATATATTGAAAAAACATTAAAAAATATAAAAATAGACATGTATTACAGATAGATATGTATTATAAATTGTTTAAGACAGAATATTTAATGATAAAAAATCACACTTATTAAATCTATTAAAAAACAAATGCAAAGGACCGCCTGAAGTTTATCAATACAAAGTGCCATAAGAATCAAATTGAAGCCGTTGTATAAACTCAAAGATATCCACATAGTGCAGCGTGAGATTCATGGAAGCCTGCTTGATCTCAGTGGTCTGGCTAGCTACTCCATCCATTTCCGGAGCCCACCGTTTGATCTTTGAGATTGACAACTGTTAAAATTAATACAGATGCAAGAGCTATTCTCCGGGAGGATGGCAAAGACCCTAGTTGTGATCTAGGGTCCCCAGTGCACTCTGGGGTTTTTGGTTTGGGATCAAGCAGTTAGAGCCATGGCAAAAGACCCTAGTTGGGCCCCTAGTGCCCCAGTGCACTCTGGGGTTTTTGGTTTGGGATCAAGCAGTTAGAGCCATGGCAAAAGACCCTAGTTGGGCCCCTAGTGTATTTCTGGGGTTCTTGGTCAGGGACCAAACAGTTTGATGATATAAGTCCTACATGTGTTCGAGGGCCCCTGGATGTGTTCCAGGGAATCCTTGCTGAGTGCTTAGATTGATCCTTGGTTGTGTACCTTGGTGGTTAAGCCCCTAGATATATTCCAGGGCCCCCAGATGTGTTCTAGGGTATCCTAGTCTGGGACCATGTAGATTATTGGTCTAAGTACCAAGCCGAGATAATGTGTGACCTTCTTCTCACCAGGGATGGTCCATGTGACCTAGGAGTAGTTAAGAATAAAGGCATGATCATGTCATTAGCCTTCCACGTATGTTAGGATGATAAAAAGCTTATAAGTTATATCATCATTCATGGGACTCATGTGGACAAACTGCCTTTAAAGAAGATCTTGACTTTTGACTTTGTCTTATTGTTTATCGATGAAACCCTTTGCTTGAGTTATTACCCTCCTAAATTTATGATTATGTGTTGGTTTGAATTTATATATTGGACTTTATTTTTTCCTAAAGAAAGCTGGCCACCTTGATCTTGAAACCCACCTCATCGATTTGATTTATTTTGTTGACTTACTTGTGGTCTATTGGTTTTACCATTTGACATTTTAATTGGTAAACTATTATTTATTGTTTTTTAAGGGGTTAACCTAACCCTAAAGCTATGTCAAGTGGACTAATATGTTAATTCTATTTTACCTACCTAAAAACAATATATAGGAGTGGTCTCTCCCTCCCTTGACACACTTGATGCATGCGATCTACCTTTTCCAAGCTGATGTTAACACTGAGGTTTGTTGCAGCTCTTTTGGACAGGTTTACAAGGGTCATTTCAGTTCTTGGTCTACACTAGCTTGCCGTGGGTTCATCTCAGGCTTCAACTAACTGTGACTGTTTGTGCTTGCCGCTGGCCTGTTGGTGTCCATCCCTGCCTGCCGTTTAAGTTTCTTGTCTGTTGTTGGTTTGATGGTGTCACCTTGCTCATCCCAGCCAGCGACCTTGCTCATCCTAGTCACAACCGCCTTGGTATCTATGCTTTGTGATTGGATTGTTAGGCCTGATCTTGGACCATTGGTACTTGTCTTTGCTTGAAGTGGGCATCTGTGTTTTTGGGATGACTGTGTTAAATCAACCTAATGCTGATTGTGGGTTTTATTTTCCAGCCCTAGGTTGGACAATGATTTTGTTTTCAGCCCTAATACTTGATAGTGGCTTGGACTGTAGTTTTCCATCTTGCTGAGTTTTGGTTTTGATTTCCTAACCTACAAGTCCTTGACATTGTCCCTATGATGATGATGAGATCTACCCTAAGGGTTTGATCCATGATTCACTAAGCTTTTCTGAGCATACATTGGAGGAAGGCAACAACAACTAATGAGGTACATTTGTTCTTTTCTATAGCTATGGTAATACTTAGATCTGGGTTGTGTATGTTATTTACTCACTAATGTTGTTAGGTTATGCACCAGAATTTTTTAAATGCTTTGTTGGTCATAATTACAGTAGCTAATGATTTGTGAAATTTAAAGAAATTTTGTTTCCAACTTGTTTACTATTTTTGCCCTTAAATTCTAACAACAACTGCCCCATCTATTCATTTCTATTGAGTTGGAAGGAGTTAGTTGCCTGCCTGCCTGCGCGTGAGCCCTTACGAATTAGAACGGGGTGAACCATCTATATAGGATTATTATGATATAGGTACATGAGGGGTTATCCCCGCGGAAGAATAGTAGTGCCTGTTGTCGCCTTTATACACACTTGGGTAATGTGGAAGAAATATTAATCCACTCAATGTGTCCTTGGGGGCAAGTCTCGAGTCAAGGTGCTATCACTTGACCCTTGAATCCTCTGTCTAGGCCAACTCCTAGCGAAGCCAAGGGGGGTAGTCCCTAACAAAATACTATGGCTTAAGCTAATCTAAGCAAAGGAATAATTCTAGGAGTTTTATTACAAGTAAAGACAAGTATATCAAAGTAAAGCTTACACTAACGGCTTATGATACTCATTCATTCATTCATAAGATAAAGGCTTGATGTAAAGAGATATCCAAAACATGAAATATTTGCACAAAATGTGATAAAGGATACAAATTATCTGCAAGTAATAAACCATAAGATTATTAGACAATCACAAATATAATGAATGAAAGTAAACTCTTGCACATATGAAATTGTAGCAAAGATATGTGTAAATAATGAGACCAGTGCCTTAATGATATCGTGGGCTGTTGAATGGAACACGTGCTTTGTGATATTGCCTTTGAAAGTTTTAAAGTAAGTTAGTGAGATATGATTATTATTGCATGGAAATAAAACTAATCTAAATGTGGCCTCCAAGAGGATATTTCTTAGGATGGAGGTTGAGCTTGCCGAATATCCAACAGGGAGAATATTCCTATGATGTTGGACACAAGCTCAAGAAAATGTGGGAGATCCGGTAGGGAGAACCTAGATCTCAAAGTTCCCACCGGATTTCTTACACAAATTTTCTTACATTTCCATACCAAAAATAACTCCTAAAGATTGTCCTAGTTAATCTAATCCGCACTGACCAACCCGGTGTGTTTGAAACTTACTTCTAGAAGGTCAAGGCAAGATCGCAACTAGAAGGGTCAAGAACATGCATCGGGACCTGAGGGGAAGGTTTATTTTAAACAGAAAAGTAAATATTTTCTAATTAAGCTACTGTCCACATTGTCCAGCCTCTTGCGAGGAGCTGAGGGGACGGGTTTATTTGCCAAATTGAAATCTAACAAAAGTTGTAGTGCTTTTTGATGAATTATAAGATTAATTTTAGCTTATACTTAGATGTGAAAATTGAATCTAAACTAAAATTGAAAAAATTGAGACAATCACCAAAACACCGTTCCCCCCTCTGGGGGAATGAAGTGTGGGAGCTTGAAGCCCCACTAATTTTATTAATGAAATTACAAAACTCTTCTTTTGGGATGACTTGTGACCATTCATTAGGGGGGTCACAAGTGTTTACAAAGTTTACAGTGAGTTTATTGAAGAAAGGGGTGCTCCCGGATGCTCCAAATCCGCCAAATTTTGGCATAGTATCCTTCTATCTGTTCGCAAACCTGCACAAAACAACAAACAAACAATGACAAAAGATGGCCAAAAACACTTTGGAAGTGTCTTTAGTTATTGGTATGAAAACCCAAAAATGACTATAAGTAAAATTAGTGTAAAATGAGCAAAATGAACTTAAGAAGAACAAGCTAAAAAGATTGTCTCCTTAGGGTCTTTGTTTGCTGTTTTAAAACAACAATATAAAGGCACTAAAATTGCCAAATATGAAAGTGAAAGCACTTAGAAAAGAACTACTTTTTAACCTCTAAAAATTTTGAAAGGAAAAAATGCTAAAATGAGACTTTTCCTATGCTAGATCTAAGCATGAGATGAAACTTGAAAGTACAAAATTAGATCTAGCTAATCTTATGCATGCAAACTTAGATATTAATAATTTGAAATGAAAAATAGATTTAAGCACTTGCATGCAAAGAAAGTAACCAAGAAAGGTAGAGTTTCCTTTGAGAAGAGAGAAGGAATAAACTTGTAGCCTTGGAACCCTTGGGCAATGGGGTCTTTAGATGGATTAAAGAGGCACTAAGTCTTTAGATCCTTGAAGTTGTGAAGCAACAACCGAGTTCCATCACCACTCCAAGCTATGAGAACCTGTAAGTTTAAAATCTTGCAATAAAATTTGTTAACAAAAATTGGTGTCACCTACAAAAGAGACTTGAAGAGTATGTTAGTTAACCGAAACATGCATACAAATCAAAGCCTCTAAATATAAATGAACAATAGGATTAACAACAAGCTAGATAAAATCCTATCCTATAGAGTGATAACACCCTACAAAAAGGCCAAATTAACAAATCAAAAGAAGAAATTAGGCAGGTATTACCTCATAGATTAAGCATAAATGACATCAAGCATCCACACACATGTATAACACACCTTCTTGACCTCCAAATTCTCTTTATTCCAAATGAAAGTATTACAATAGTATACAACTACAAGCAAGACTCCCCAACTCCAACTAGTTTACAATGGAGAGGTCGACTTTCTTATATAGCATGAGACACTGATGTTTCCCAAGAAGGAGGGTGAGTTAATCTCCGAGGAAAAACGCGACGTTTCCTCATCACAAGGGTGAATAATCTTAAGCATGAAAGCGTGATGTTTCTAAAGCATGGGAGAGATGTTTCCCTCCCCAAACGTGAAAGGAAATGTTTTCCATTTAGAAGGGCGACCTCAACTCAAGGATGAGGAAGATGTTTCCAAAGAGAAAAAGCGTGACCAAATAAGAAAGTGCGCCTTTCCTTCTTGGATGTCCAACTCATGACAACTCTCTTCCAATTAAGTTTCTTTCCCCTTGAGACAACTTGCCACCACTTGAGTAGACTATAGAAACAAGGAAAACATGTCCCATACATGTTTCCTTGATTTAAGGATTGCTGATTTTTCCTTTTATTTGTCTTTTATGACCTTTTTTGTGAGTAAAATTAATTTTAAGTGATTAAAAATCACTAATTTCACTCACAAAGTGGATACTTAGGTAAAGTGGGTATTCTAGGTCCAAAAATGAGCACCCCCAAGGCATATAATGCCTCCTAGTATCAATTTTTAATACATACACAAATTACAATTAAAATATCCCGTTTTACGTGAAATTTTTTTATTAACTGAAAAAATTAAAAAATCCAAAGGGGAACTTAGCACATTTCCATGAGACTCTAGGATAATGCTTAGCATGGTTATATACACATGACTCTAGACTTAAAACACTCCCCAAGTCATATCTACTAGTATAATTACTTCAACTCTGGAGGTTATTGAGTAAAAAAAATCGAAAATTATAGATTGCTTAAAGAGCAAAATATAATTAGCAAGTAAAAAATACACTCTAGAGTAAAGTACTAGTGTCTAAGCCTTGGGTGACTAAGCCTTTTACAAAAATCACATGCTTAAAACATTTTATTACAATTCCCCGTAGGGTATGAAAATGTGGTAAAAAGTCGAAAAAGGGTCATACTGGCCGGCTGGACTTCTGAACTCTGAATTTTGAACAAATGTTTGTTCAATCTTTGGCGGCTCATCTGCAAGTCCATCCTAGTGCAACTTGGTGGATAACAATACCCACCATGTATCCTATAAGCTGGTATTCATAAGTCATTGCACCTGAATCCTTCTTTGCATCAATTCATTACATCAGATAGATGGGTTAGCCCAACTGAGCATTGGCCCTTCATTCAGGAGATATGAGTCATCATGGGCCGTAGAGATACCATTAATGGCGAGAAAGAGGATAGATGCCTAACTGAGACAGCCAGGTGGGAAAGATCTTACTACTAGCCACGTACCCCAAACACTGGTTGGGCTTTGCTAAGTCGGGCATCAATGTGATTAGCACCTCTCTTAATCCTCAATAGTCCCGAATCATGAAAACTAAGATTGATTGGTGTGCCATTGATACCGATTGAGATGAGGGCATGTGGTAGAAATTCTAGATAAATATGTATTATAAATTGTACTAGCTCCAAATGAAGGAAATGCCTCAAATTCTGTTCTGAAGCTCCTGATTTCAGAGGCTGGATGCTCCCATTTAATTCCCACGCTCCCAGAACCATTCCCACCTGATTTGGAATGTTTCATATCCGTTCCCAATCTCCCTGGAAGGCTGGAATGCCGGGAACTAGTTTCAAAGAGGCCGGGAGCAGTTCCCGTGCAACAGAGGTATTTACTATTAACTGCAGAAAACAAAGCCTCTTCATTTACCAGATTTTACCTATACATTTTAATTTGTATAGCTCATCATCCTCTATCCCAATTGCAACAACTTGGTTTTCTGGATCCCTAATGAATCATTTTTCATTCCTGAACTTTACATTCATCTTCTGCTTTTCAATTTGGCTTACATAGATTAGACTATTTGCCAATCCAGGAACATAAAGTACTTTTCCAATGAAAGTCTTCTCACCATTTTCCATTGTTAGAGGTGTTTCTCCAACTCCTCCCACCTTCCGTTTCAGATTGTTCCCAACTGCAACAGTGCCTCCCTCTGAGTCACTTATATATCTGATGCACTCCTGCTTGCCTGTCATGTGACATGTGGCTCTTGAGTCAAAGTATCATGTAGGTGATTCTTCCTCATCGTGTTTAGATTGCTATACTGCAATGAAGAACATTGAACTATCATCCTTTGCTGCATAATGCCTAACTTGCTTTTTGGCTTCAAATCATGGAATCTCTTCCTACAATGTTTATGTATGTCATATGTGACTGTCTTTTCCACAGTAAAAGCATTTAAGTCCTCTGTTTTGAGATTCTCTCTTGTTTTGCCCTTCTTTCTCATGAGTGTCATTGGACTCTTCAATGTATACTTTTTATGCCATAATGTTTTTTAACTTTTTTTCCTTTGTAAAGTGCTACACAGGCACCGGAGGCTTTCCTTCATTGTTTTTCAACATTCGTTCATGCTGTAATATTAGGCCCTTCAAATTCATTGTAGGTCATTGTTCCGATCTTCCCAGTTAGTGTAAAACTTGTAACAAAGCTTTTACAGGATTTAGGCAACCTCTTAAGAGTTGCTGTGATGAACTCTTTGTTTGAGGCTGTTTCTTCCATTGTGGAAGGCTGATTCTTGATTCCTTTCATCATTTGGACAGACTGTGGCCTGTAATGACCCTCAATCCTCTTCGTGTCTTTATGTGATCATGACCTCCTCCTGAAATGTCTCTTCTCTCAATAGTGGGGCCTTCGCGAGTGCCTATATAAATATAGATTCGACTGACCCCTAACACACATCATAGCCGATCTCTGTGATTGTTTCGCTAGAGTTAATTTGTGTCGACTAGGCTCTTATACCAGAACGTGGGAAATAAAAACAAGAAATAGCGAATACACATGATAAACAACACGGGTTGACTGGTAGATTTTTTTTGGGGTAAATACTATATTTAGTAACTTACAGCTGTCCCTTTGGCTAAGCTGTTGCCCTATGAGGAGTGTTTCTATGCCATCAAAATCACCCAGGACTTGGACCTCGCCTCATCCACACCTACTTGGGGGGGTTTGAACCTGGTTATTTGTGTTAATATATGCCCAATCACCTTGCTGCTTGCTGCTATACCACATTCCTGTGGTGACTGGGAGGAATTAGTCTACCATATACAAATTTACAAAATGCAAAATTTTAATTAGTCAAACCCATAATAGATACAGAAGTGGTACATGACATACACTTATTTTATACAAACTTTCATTCAAGCATGTAGGACACATGTCGTCCATTGTATGACACATGAAAAACCATTGATAACACTTAGCACATATGACATTATGTTATGGCTTTATTAAATACATGACGGTACATTGAGTACAATAAGTTATTTGGACTTATGAATGAATAAACATTAAATTTTAACAGGCAAGTCATATCATTAGTCTTTTTTGTTTGAAATATGATCCAAAACCTCATTATCTTGAATATGATCCGAAACCATTATCTTGGATATGATTGGTCATGTTCAAATCCACTCAGGCAAGAATGGAAATAAATGACACAGGAAAGCTGTACATTTTTGTTGGCATGACTCCAGATATTTGACTACTTTGAGAAAATGAAGCTGTTTTGAATTTAGGGCGTGATGATGCAATTTGTTCACAATAGAAGCTCCTTTATAAAGCTTCTGTTGCAATCTCTCCTTGAATGCTGCCGTCTCTATTATGATATTTTCCCTGCTGCTTTTCACATACAGCTTTTGAATATTAGGTTTCATCGAACAAAATAAATGTTATTATTTTGTTAATTCTGTATACTTACGTGTAAAAGCATCTCCTCCCTCGTTTTTCTGAACCTTAATACAATCAAAATAATCCAATCTTTATGAGTAATAAATCCTTACAATTGATTCAAAATGAGTTGATACTTTGCATGTAGGCCTCAGTGAAACTACACTTATCTCATTTTTTTGAAATTAGATTCTAGCAAATTGTTCATATTTTCCTTGGGAAATATTATTCAGGTTTGAAGACCAGATGTAAATGCTTGACTTGCAGGTGCTGACTGGCACGCCAGTATTCGAAATGATCAGAATCATCTAACTCAAGGTGACTTGCCCCGATTTATTCTCAACTCATATGAGGAGTGTAGAGGACCTCCACGACTATTTTTATTGGACAAGTATGATGTTATATTCGTTTTTATAGATATTTTTCTCATAAAAATTTACCATTCCATGGACAAAATCTCTTTAATGTACATGCTTGGGGCAGCGAGTTTGGCATTCCACAAATACTTAACAAGTGGGCCTTGCTGTATACGTACAGGTTTGATGTTGCTGGTGCTGGAGCTTGTTTGAAAAGATACACAGATCCTTCATTTTTTAAAATGGAATGGGCTAGCTCCGAGCTGATTAAAGCTGAAAAAGCTCAAAGAGAAAAGAAAGCACGCAAAGTAAAGGTACAAGTTTCTATATGGCAAACACTTAATCTGACAGTTTCTGCACTCATCCTTGATCTTTGATAGGAAGTAGCAGTGAAGTAAACAGTATTTGTTCTGTCATTCTGACAATGATCTTTGCTCTTGAAATGCTCAAATAATTGCAATTAAATCTACCTGAAAAGGAGACGCACATTTATTAAACAATTTAACATAGTTTCCAGAAAGTTGTGTTTCCTATCCTCAGCATTAAGTTTGTTTTCCAGCTATGACGCCCTCCATTCAAAAGATAAAAAATGTCTGAATTTGCTTTATTTGTCAGGCCCAGTGCCATTTTGTGTCTACCTGGTGATAGGTTTGGACTTTGTTGACATGCTTACCTTAGAGCAAACCTAGCTCGGCTTTCTGAATTTTCCTTGTTTAATCCTGCTTACTATAAATCAGAAGGAACATCCATGTGTATGTTAAGCTTATTGCATTCTTTCTAAGGTTTTCCAACAAGTTGGTGCATGAATTATAAACAGAGAACATGAAATTACTTTCTTTGTGTTTTCACATCATTATATGATTGGCCCAATTCTCAATTGCATTGAAATCTAAGTTGCATGGACATGGATATGGGGTATATATATATATATATATATATATATATCAGAAGGAACATCCATGTGTATGTTAAGCCTTATTGCATTCTTTCTAAGGTTTTGAATTTTCCAACAAGTTGGTGCATGAATTATAAACAGAGAACATGAAATTACTTTCTTTGTGTTTTCACATCATTATATGATTGGTCCAATTCTCAATTGCATTGAAATCTAAGTTGCATGGACATGGATATGGATATGGGGTATATATATATATATATACCCCATATATGTACGTGCAAAAAAACCTCGATACAAAAAAATTTCAGATTATGATATGGGGTATATGTGTGTGTGTGTGTGCAAAAACACCACGAGACAAACAAATTTCAGATTACAATTGATGAAATTCAAATTTGTAATAAAGCCAAAAAGAGAGTTATCATTAAGGGAAGCTCAAACCCTCCATTTATAACTTGATTTGTAAGAAATTAGGGTTAGCATATTTTTATAATTATTTTGTGTTTTCTTATTTATTTTAGTGACTGAAACGCTTGCTGAAATGGCTGATACTATGTTTCAAAAATCTCAAATGCCACTGAAACATTTTTGCTGCATTTCCAAGGCGTTTCATAGAATGATCCATTTCTGAAATGTAGAAACACATTTCCAGCACCTAGGGGTGGTATTTCCGGTAACATAGATTTAAATTGAAATGAAATTTATAGTAATGTCCATAAAATACCAAAATAGGTTATGTTATAACCTGGAAATTTCCTTTCTGCCAAAGGTAAGTGGAGTTCGGAAAACTGCAGGAAACAAGCCACTGTCACGTTGTTTGATTCCTCTCACTTTGAAGTTAGTACGTGCTAACTTCAGGGCGGTATCTCTAAGTGATCTAGCTTCAGGGGGTATCCCTGTGTGATCTAAGTCATCAATGATGATAATTAGTACCTCAAATTGATAAAATACACTGATGTTTTGTGTAAAATTTGTGAGTATATGGTGTGGACAGCGAGCATTAATCATCTAAAATTGCAAAAACCCATGGAAAATGATGCAGAAAAATACCTAATAAAGTTGGGCACACAAATAAATGCAAAAGCAAGCTGAAAACTATTAATTACTGTCTAAAACAGAGATGAACAAGAAGCCGTTCTTCTCTGTTTTTATGCAGGAAATTGCTAATTCAATGCTGCTTTTGTATTTTAGATGTTCTTCTATGCATGCAAATTGAGAAAGACGTATAACTTCTCCCTGTTTTTGCTATAAATGTCGAAAACCAACAAGTTAAGCTTTCTGTTTTTTGACTAGAAGCTAAAGAAAATGAACAAAAATTGACTAATTTATATGATCTGTATGCTTAAGACTGCACTGAAATTAAGAAAAATTGAATAAGTTTGTTTTAAATGATTAAAGTAACCAAGTAAATTGACCAGTGCCTCGTGCGGAGTCAAAAAAGTGAATAAAGAAAGTCAAGTATGGCAAATGTAAGAGATTTGATTCCTACTACTTTATTTCCTATTAATTATGTAATAAAAGCAAGTAAAGAGTCTATGTACTATAGTATTCCTTACACAATTTGAACACAAGTAGTGGTTGCAAAAAGAATAGCTAATTGATATTTATTGACAAGGGCTGTAGAAAGAACAAGTTTCCAGACGAGTAGGAACACAACAATCACTTTCAAAGATCTTGGGAAAGCAAAGACTTTTCAACTTTTCCACATCACACATGATTGGAAAAAATCATAGTGGTGATTGTGGAGTCATTCAACCAATGCCTGCACTCCATCACTGGCTCTCAATCACAACTCTCTAGAAAAAATGTGAAGCAAAAACGGAAAGAAGAAAGCATTGATCCCCACCTCCATTGCTTGTACAATGATTTATAGAGAAGACAGAAGTGTAAGAATAGAAATGGATAAAAATAGAGATCCAAATCTAGAGATCAATCAATAATAAGCTCAATTGCCTAAGATAGAGAGCCTAAAAAAATACTCACAGTGAATAACTCCAAATAATATGCACTGAATAATCCTCATAAAGCAATCAAGGTGTCTCCAATATTGTGCCCTAGCTCCAAATAGATGGTGTGTTGAAGATTAAATCAAGATAAGCCAAATATATTCCTCCTAAAGTCTCTCTTTTTCCAAGTATAGATCTAACACTTGCCACAAAATCTTTATATACCAAAAATAGCTCCAAGAAAAAACACTCTATGAGTGGAGGGGGTAAACCGTAAAAGACAAATTTCAAAGGTAGAGGGGGCGAATTCTTCTAGGCTAAAATAGAGGAAATTTCCAAGGAATAAACCACCTCTAAACATGGTCCAAGTGAAATAAAAAAAGCATATCACAAGCCTCAAAATAGAAAGGCGGCTAGGTCTAAAACTAGGAGGAGATGAGGGACGGTAAATGTAGCAAAATCTCCCCAACGGGGATTTGGCTAACTCATATACTTGAGAAGGTTCCTAAAGAGTGTGCCCTAGATCTAAGCATAGAAACTCCTCCGAAAGGTAACATTTACCATAAATAGTAGCCCACCTTAAACACAAGTCAACTGAAGTAAAAAATGTATAAAAATAGCAGATAAGGCTCAAGTGGGACGCACTCTCCTCGGTTAGAAATAGTATTGAAGAGAGCCATAAGAGGATGTGAGGAAGCTTCCTTTATAAAAGCACCCTAGGTGAAAGTCCATATTGTGCCATTGAAACCTTCTAGGCTCACGTGCCTTAGGTTTCCAAAAATAGTAAGTGCACCACTTGCAGGACCCACCAAGAATTGTCTAGATGTTGCAAGAACAAATCAGGACCCTGATAAATCTAACTTTTTGGAATGACCTGAAATTCGACATTGATGCTGTATGCATAGTAGGTCCCCAAAAATATGACCAACTTGCTAAATATAGAATGCTAAAAATAGGCCAAAATTTCATGGTCTCATAATCTATGGCAACTTGAGCCATGATCAAATCTCCATACCGAGGTCTCCAAAAATGCCATTACCTTGCCATTTGGACCAAATTTCTAAATAGAAATTCTCAAAAAATAGAAACTTCTCTCATTTTCCTCAAATTTGAACCACATTCCCATGTCCATAAAGGGTCACTAAATATATAATGATCAGATCTAGAAAAAGTTGATTTTCAAGAAACATAAAATTTTCAAGCAAGCAAATCTTGAAATCAAGAAAGTGAAAAAGACATTGATCTGATCACTTCCCTTTGGGATTCTTTGACCTCCCATACCTGCCCTAAATGATACAATGAATTTTCTGGTATGGGGCACCTATTGCCACTGAAACCTACCCAACTGATATGGGAGTATAATTGTGACATGTTCTCTAGGTATACTTGTTTGTAACTACCTGCCCCAAAACGTTTCCAATCGTCAAGCCTTTCACCAATAAAACACTGCGATCATGTGCCAAGTTTGAATAGCACTCATGAACCATCAATGCCAAATGATGGATCGACCAACCAATCCCTCCCCTAATGTACCCACAAACTATCTTTGAAGAGTCCCCTAATGTACCCACAAACTATCTTTGAAGAGTGCCCCAAATGGATTTTGGAAAAATGCACTTTGGGTGCTAACAAACTAGAGGGACTAGAGAGTAGAGAAAGTATTTATAGAGAAAATGTGGTGTGCATGAAGCATTCCTAAAAGGAGACAAAAACGAATACAATTTAGCAAAACAAGAAATGGCATATAGTGTACGAGTAAATAGTTTCATTCAAGATGGTGAACCCTAGGGGGTGAAGAAGAGTTTGCGAAGAGACATAGTCTTGAGAATGAGGGGCAATAGGATGCAAAGGAGGGGGGACTATACCCATTAATCATCTGAATCAATATTGTAGATGTCAACGTCAAGTGCTTGCAGAGTAATGTCCTTTTGTGAGTGGCTTGGACTAATAAGGCATGAGGGAGTAAGCCTCAATAGCATAAAAATGCTCTTGCTTGTGGTCGAAGTAGAAACAGAAGAATGGGAGCACTTTTGATTCCTAACATCCAAGGCTGAGGAATTGCTAGTAATATTGAAGAAACTAGTAATGTATCTCATGGATGGTGTCATATAGTGATGATGTTGTTAATTGTGTTTGATCCTCCTATTAGTCCTCGATTTGACATGGTTTAGTGCTCGGGTGGTTTAGCCCAAGTAACAATGCTTGACGGATGTGGTACTATCCAAATAAGTGGTATCTATAGGATGCTTTACCCCTACTACCTTGAACTAGGTGAAAGGAGGTAAATTCCGTGTTGCAGTTGTAGAAGGGTTTTGAAGTAAAAGTTGTCTAAGATTAAGGGCCTTGCTCATGTACGAGGAAAGTCATTGTTGGTCAGGGTATTCAAAGAAAGTCGATAGGAATTTACTCAAACCCCTATAGAGACAATTAAACATCCCTCTTATCTCATAGTAGAATGGACACTTAAAGATAAAAGTGTTCCTCTATGTCCACCTACAAGCAAAGTTGGCATATTCGTTCGATCTTAAAGAGATGGTAACTAGCCTTGACTCTCAATAGGTGTGAGCAACCCTAAAGTTGGATAAGATGAAAGCGAAGTCCATGTAACAAATGAAATGGAAGGTAGTTTGATTGGATATTAAGGCCATCAATGATGTTGAGGAAACGATGGAAGTCAAAAGGCAATTTAGGGCTAAGAAGCTTGAGTAGTGTGGTCCAAAGACTCTAATGAAGCTCTTGCAAATGTTTGTCTTGGTCAATAGATTTAATCTCCTCCTTTAGGGGGATGGGGTGGGGAGTGGCTTCAAGGGACATCATGTAGGGAGGGAGATGCTCAATCCAATTGCCCACTTTTTACAAAAATGAATGTGCCTCAGAAAAACAATAGGGTTGTTGACCATACTAATATAAGGATGCAAGTCTCTTAGAAGAGAAAAGTGCAACATCCCAACCTAGCATGAATCTTTTGGGAGGGTTGTTATTTGATGGAAATTGCCTCCAAGATGCTTAAAGAAATACATAATTAATTTACAATATAATTTAGTAGCAGATTTAACACATACCCAAACTTCCTCACATTGATGAAGGCCAACTACTAGTGCAAACCAATATTTCAATGTAGAACTATCAATATGGGGGAAATCACACCCAAGGGTCAACTTTCCACCCAACCAATGTAGCACTTGGAACTAGGTGATGCCCCTTCGAGCAAGGCTTAAGTTCAATGAGAATACAAGGCAACAATACCTAAGTACTCTACCCAAATCAACTCACTTTTCTCAACAAATAACAATAATGGGTAAAACATCCAACTGAAAACAATAATTGTGTGGTGGAGAGGCCTCTGGTCTTACAACACCCTCATACCTCTTAGGGTTATGGTGTGCGAGAACGCTTCCATTCATGCTCTTGGCAGCGGAATACCTCGAGCAGTGGAGTTCTTCCTCCAATCAACACTAGGCTCAATGTTGGGCCTTAGTACCCACATTAGGCTAGGTATACTTGCAACCTCCTCATGCCCACTAAGAGAACGTTGGAGAACTTTTTAGATTGCTCTCACAATTCACAAATCAGTAACAATTTCCTCTTTCTTGAGGTAGAAACCAACAAGTATCCAACCCCCTTACTCAAGGCAACCCTCCTCTTTTCTATTCCCCCCAAAAGGGAACAAATCTTTCCCAAGAAAGTCTTTTGGTCTTCCCATCCCCTTTTGGTCTTGAATTTTTTTTGCAATTCATATGGTGGCATCACCCTCAAAAACATTTGTATGACACCCTAAAAAAAAATCATATGGCTGAGAAAATTAATAGTGCACAGAAGATGAATTGGCACTTCATGACACCGAGTTAAAATAATCCATACAATGGCAAATTAATAGTGTATGATAGGGGAATTAATGTTCAGAAATTTCATATAGGTGAATTGACAGTGTATGATACGTACAACATGTGAATTGACAGCATAAAATGGCCCAATTAATAAAGTGTATGACGGAGGTTCAATTGACAAATCCACATGACAATGGCTTATTTTCTGTACGGTGGTTGAGTGACAGTACGATGGCTGAGTGATAGTACGATGGCTGAAGGACTTTAAATTCGGACGGCAGCTTATTCCCTGTACAACAGCTAAGTGTAAATTTAAAAAAAAATTAAATTAAAAGTGTACGGACAACACATTAATTATAGCAGAGTTACAATTGCAGTATTTTTTTTTGATTGCATCCTTCAGAGCTACAGGAATCTGAAATTTTTTGGAGTTATATAGATCTGTTTTTTTAAATGAGTTCTAAGATTTTTTTAATGTCTTATAAGGGTTATGTTTTTTATTGGAGTTATAAACAGTTTTTTTGTGGAATTATTAGGAAATAAATATGGCCAATGTTAACAATTTCATGATGCCCGAGTCTCATAAATTAAATGGCAAAAATGATCATGCCTGGAAACAAAAAATGGAATAGATTTTGTCTTATCGCGATCTTTGGGAACTAGTTATTTGGGCAATGCTAAAACTTGATCCTATGACTAATGACTATAAGTGGAACAATAAAAATGCATTACTTATTTTTCTTTTATTTTGAAGGATCTTCTTCCCCACATTTGTGGTATTATTAATGCCATTGATGTTTGGAACTTATATGAAACTTACAATGAACTTCAAATTTTATTGTTGAGAAACAAATTAACCAATTTGAAGATGGTAGCATTAGATTCCATTATAGATCATCTTCAGAAGTTGTAAGAATTGAAAAATGACTTATCAACGATTGGCACAGAAATTAAAGATAGAGAATTCATAACCATTTTGTGTAATAGCCTACCTGATGTATATTAGAATTTTGTAACTTCATTTTGAGTATCTTCTCGAAATCAAGTTCCCACATTTGAAGATGTTGTAGGCTTACTACTCTAGGAAGAGCAATGACAAGAAAAATGAACTTGCAGAATTAGATAGAGCTTTTACAGAAAGACACAAAGGAAGAGGCCATGACAGAGGTCGTTGAGGAGGAAGGTACAATTGGCATCAAAATTGGAGACAAATTCTTCAAATCAGATAGTTACTTCTCAAAGTTCTAAGCATTGCAATTATTGTCGCAAGAATAATCATAATGAAGAAGAGAGTCATCTTAAGCAAAAACATGAGGTTGAAAGGAAAAGAGGGAGAGGACATCATAGAGGGGGAAGGAATCAAAGTCAATTTGTAGAAAGTAGTATAGTTGTTCCACAAGAACCTGCCACTAATTATTAATTTATTTGTCTATGTCTTCTCATACTAACATTTACACTTCTCAATGTGTTTGGTACATTGATTCGGGAGCCACCAAGTATATGATTGGAAAGCAAGAAGTTATAAGGAAGATGTGAAGTACCCATGAGAGTTTCAAGAGATTGCATTAAAAATATACAGATTGTTTTGCATGTTCTTGGTTTAAAGTCAAACTTGCTTTCTGCTAGTAAAATTACTAATGATAATTATAGTGTTGTGTTTGATAAGAAACAATATTTGATTAAAGATCGTAACAACATCATTGCTAGAGGATTGCGGTGTAATGATATCTACGAGTTTGATGGTATTCCAAAGCAACAAGAAGTTTTTTCAAGTTGTTGTACTTTAGAAAATCAATCATGGCATGAAAGATATGGTCATATTAAGTTGCTTCACAAACATAATTTGGTGAATGGTTGCCTAACATTGAAGAAGATAAATGTGTATGTGAAGCATGTTTGGAAGGTGTTGTCGTCCTAATACACACCTACAATCGTGGAGAAGTCTCCAACCCACTCGGTGTGTCCTTGGAGGCACAAACCTAAGTCTAGACCCACTGTCACCTAGATCTAGACACCTTCCATCTAGGCTCACTCCTAGGGAAGCCAAGGGGGTAAGACCTATTAAACTATGTGAAAGTTTTATTAGAATTCTAGGAGTTAATTAAGTTATCAATTAGGGAGACCCAACCCAATGACAAGCAACAATGCAATATGTAGTTCTCTCAATGACAAACAAACCTTTATTTATAAAACAACAATTAGACCAGTGCCTAAAGATTATCAAAATTGATTTATTGAGATATACACTATTAAATATTACTCTACAAGAATGAAATAAGCTTATGAAATATATATACAATGAATTGAAAAATAACTTTACACTTGAAAGTTGAAACAATTATTTCACAAAATAAAGAATGCTTGCAATAAAGAATAAAGAATGCTTTGATAAATGTAAATACTCACAAGGAATTTGCTGAAAGTAAATGCTTGACAAAATAAATTGCTTGAAAGGAAATTGCAAGGAAATGTAACTGTTGTGAAATGTGAGTAGGTTGATTTTAATTAATTTTAGGACTCTCTTGAACTCAAGGGGGATTAGATGTGAATTGTAGCAATTCTAAACTATGTGACTACGCCAAGTCCTTGTTAGAATATGATGGATGTGCTCGTTTTACCATAGACAATATCACTATTGTCACCCAACCATAGGCCGAAGCCACCCTCCGAGCACCTTAACCTTGACAGAGAATCACTCTGGAAGCAAACCCTATGCTAGATAGCCAAACAAAGGGTGGCGCACCTTTCTCCAAGGATAGCGCACCAAACAAGAGCTGATCAGATAGTCCAAACCATAACCAAGAGATAGTCCAAGCCAAAACGTAATTTGCTAGCTGCAATGACAGCTTTCCTCCAAACTTGCGCACACACTGACTAACTGCAGTGCGCACAAGTGAGCTCTGCAGTTTTGAGAATGCTTGCAAGAATGAAGACTGGCCTCTTGTATTTATACTAATTCTGGCTAACTGCCTGGGCCGACTTCTCATTCTGGGTGCCTATTTACTTAGTATATAATATTTCTTCTGGCCGACTTCTCCTCTTGGAGGCTAATAATCTAATATAAATTATCCTCTTGAGCTGACTTGTCTTCTAGGGTTATTAGCCAACTCATTAGGGTTTCTTCTTGCTTCCCGGAATATTCTATTCTCGTCAGGTTTACATGTGGAAGTAAATACCTCCCGTAGCTACCATAATATCAACACTCCCTCCTAGCTAGGGAGGTATTGAAGACAATGGTCTTGAGCACAAACATACCATTGAATCAGTAGCATCATCATAGTCGTACAAACTATCTCAAGATATGAGCACCATCATCATTATCAATGTCAAACATGAAACTGCATCATCTCTCGAAACCATACTCCATCTGAGTAATCAAACATGATGTTGGATAAGTCACTCACTCCATAGAGTGACACAAGAACCATATGTCCTGGACTATTTTCCGTCTGAGAAATTTCTGTCCATTGATCATCCATCTAGCTAATAATCATTTCCAACACTGCTGATAGTATTCAAGGCAATTGGAACAATATCATTTAATAGAACACAACTGTGTCTATCCATAGTAGTACACAACTACAATCCAGTGGTACACTACCACACCAAGTAGCACACAGATACTTGATCAATGACATATAATCACAATCAGTGGAACACATCCACCACAGTAGCATACATCTACTGTCTAGAGACATACAGTCTCCATAACAATCATCTGATATCAACCTGCACAAAAAAACATTGTTATGATATAAACTGAATCATCTGGGCCATTCTTCCACTCACATCTGTGAGATCTGGAAGAGCATCTGCCCTCAGAAAGTTAAACATCAATGATGAGCTATCTGGACTATTCTTCTCAAGCAAGGAAGAATAACTATCCTGATTTTTGAGCTTGGACCATTCCCCACCCTGGGCCATTCCTCCGCCACTAAACAAAGTGCAACATGGAGAGAATGAGTCTGCCCTAGGGAATGCCTGTCCCTGATTGCTGAATCTGGACCATTCACCTATCTGGGCCATTCCTCTGACACTAAACAAAGTGCAACCTGGAGAGAATGAATTTGCCCTAGGGAATGACTGTTCGGACCATTTCCTAAGGAAATCACTGTCCTGCACCAACCTCCAAAACGGACCATTCTTCAGACCCCCTTGCATGCATTACAAGTGTCACTCCCAAAAGAGGGAGGCTCACTCAAAGGGGGGGGCACCATGAGAGAGGGGAACTCCCATTAGAAGATGAAACTCAAAAATGGGAGAAGAAACCCCCTATCCTAAGTTTAAACCTCTCTCTAATGCCCCCAAGGGGTCACCCAAGGTGTCGAATGGGCCCCTCACGTGGTCCCCATCACCAAATGGCCAATCCAATGGAGATGGTGAGCCCCACAAGAGCCAAATTCGCTCCCCTCTCTAAAGTTAAGTTGAATGAGAGGTAGGAAAGGGGGATTTGATTTATTTGACCCCCTATTACATAGAAATGATTTAGGAAACAACTTTTCCCCCTTTTCTCATGTTTTACAACTTTAGGCAAAATTTGACATTTTTAATTTAGTCAATTATTTGTTGATTTTTCACTGACTTGGACTCCTCATGGACATTGACCTAGCAAAACTTGTCCAATTGAGCTGAAATTTGGTTCAAGGGTGTAGGGGCCCATAAGCCATTTGATTTGAGTACCCATACCCCTATACAAAATCCCCAAGGACCAAATTTTTACATTTTTTTTTATAAAAAATAATTAAAATTTTCAATTTACGAAAAAAATTAATTATTAAAAAACCCTATCAAAACCTAATGGAATTCCGCAAGACTCTAGGAGATGTCTAGCATGGTCATTTACAACACTTCTAAACATTAGTCACCCAATGGGCTCGATCATTATAACGCTTTTCACCACTTTGGAGGATTATTGAGTGAAAAACTCAAGGGTAATTAAAATTGTCGGTAAGTAAGATTAATTACCTGAGGAAAAAAAATACTCGATGAAATGATTTCCCTAATGATAAAGTCCTAGGAAACTAAATAAAAATTGACCCATGCTAACATATTACATTATTATCCCACGTAGGGGAGCAGACATTCCGTGTACATAGAAATAAGTGCTGGGGGCAAAATTGCCCTGCTGAGCTATAAGTCTTCAAACTTGTTGTACCACAAGGTACATATCTTCATGGTACATGACCTTGATACCTAGTCGAAATAGGTGGTCAACAAAAGGGAAGCAACATTGTTTCAAATTTGATAACAATAAAACATTGCAACTTAGGTACTTGAATTAATTCATAGTGATGTTTGTGGTCCAATGAGAATCCAATCTCTTAGAGGTGCTAAGTACTTTGTAACATTCATTGAGGATTTTTCAAGCAAAATATGGGTCTATTTTTTGAAGGACAAATATTACGTTTTTGCAATTTTTAAGCAATTCAAGGCTATGGTTGAAAATGAAAGTGGGTCAACGTATAAAGGTGTTCAAGAGTGATAGAGGATGTGAGTATGAATTCTATGCATTTTGTGATTTTTGCTATCACAATGGTATTTGAAGACAATTTTGTTGCGAAAATACCACAACGAAATGGTGTAGCAGAGCGGAAGAATCAATCAATTATGGAGATGGCTAGGTGCATGTTGAAAGACATCATCTCAATTTTGGGCCGAAATAGTCCAGGCAATAGTATTTTTGTTAAATCACAGTTCAACAAAGGTGGCTCGGTAAGACCCCTGATGAAGCTTGGTTAGGAAGGAAACCAAAGGTAACAAATTTGAAAGTTTTTGGTTGTTTAGCAGATGCACATGTTCCGTATACTAATAGACATAAGTTGGAGGCTAAAAGTAGGAAATGCATATTTATTAGGTATAGCACTGATTTGAATGCATACAAGCTATATGATTTAGTAAATAGAAATGTTGTTATAAGTAGATATGTAATTTTTGACGAGACCCCACATGTGCATACATGAAAACATAAAGGTGAAGTTTTGCAAGGTGATAGTTAAGAGCTTGAATTCGAAATGCTTGTCACATATAGGAGGCGAAGAAGAGAAGAGAAGAGGACAAAGAAGAAGAGGAAGAAAAAATAGAGTTGGAGTTGGAATGACAAGACGACACTTAGTCTCATAGAAAGATGAAAGTTAGCCTTAGAAAAGGCCAAAATGGTTCTATCAGACTCTTCAAGATGCAAAGTCCGATGAGATACAACAAGTTGAGAGAAGAACAAGGTCCAAATCACCACAATAGGTAAATTTTGCATTGATGTGTGAAGTTGTGCATTCCTATGATACAGTTTCTTTTAATGAAACAAATAAAAAACAAGAATGGATAAATGCAATGCAAGTGGAAGACGATGCTTTGATTAAAACAACATTTGGAAGTTAGTTGAATTAACCCCAAATAAGAAATCAATAGACTGTAAATGGGTATATCACACAAAGTTCAAATTAGATGGTTCTATTGATAACTGTAAAGCCATGCTAGTTGCAAAATGATATGCACAAAAAAAAAGAATAGATTATGAGGAAACTTGCTCCCATTGCAAAATTAATCACAATCAGAATGTTGTTACTTCTTGCAACATAGTTTGGATGGCAAGTACATCAAATGGACGTTAATAGTGTATTCCTAAATGGGGATTTGCAATAAGTGTATATGGAACAACCTGAAGGATTTGTGGTTGAAGGAAAAGAAAAATTGGTTCGTAAGTTGGTGAAAGCCTTGTATGGATTAAATCAAGCCCCTCAAGCATGGTATGAAAAGATTAATAAGTTTTAAATCAAGAGGTTTCAAGAGAAGTGATTTTGATCCTAATTTGTATATCAAAGAAAAATATGAAGAAATTATCATTATGGTTGTATATGTTGATAACTTAATCATTACAGGTAGTAGTGATGACTTGATTCAGGAAGAAAAAGATAGTCTTTGGAAATCATTTGATATCATTGACTTGGGATTATTACATTATTGTTTGGGCATCAAAGTTTGACAACAACCAAATAGGATTTTCATTTCATAGGCAAAGTATACTTTGGAATTATTGAACAAGTATAGAATGTAAGATTGTAATCCCAACAAAACATCAATGGAGGTAAACTTAAATCTTTTGAAAGATGATAAATTTGAGGTAGTTATTGAATTGCTTTATTGTCAACTCGTAGGAGGATTGATCTATCTTAAGCACAATTAGAGCAGAGATAATTTTTGTAGTTGGAAAGTTATCAAGGTTTTTAAATTGTCTCAGGGAGACATAGTGGGTGTTGAGATTGTAGCAAGGAAGGTCTTCCATCATCATTACAACGTCCTAGCATGATGGAGGACAATGAAACTTAGGCTAAGTCAATTAATTAAATGTTTTCCTAAGTCTAACTTAGGAAAAGAACTGTTGATCTGTTATAATCTTTAGTTGACTTTATTGAGTATTTTTTCGTAAGTTAAAGTGAAAAATAATTTAAGTTGTGGTCTTTTAATCTTGACCATTGATCTCATCATGATGGTGAGGGTTGATCTCAACCCTCCATCCTTTTGGAGGTTAGGGTTTCACTTGCTCAATGAAGAATAAAGAGATTGGCTGGGCTAAGGGGGCACACAAGAGGAAGAGAGATCGATTCCAGAGAGAGATCGATTGCAGATTTGCAGGGTGAGAGTTTTGCAGGAGGATAGAGGAGAGTCTAGCAGGTGGATCAACTCACTTCTTCACCAAATCGTAGAGGCTAAGCTTTAGATCTGGCAGGGCTGTATAGAGTGACGCAACGGTGATGCTGGAGGTCCGTACAATCACATAGAGGCTCATCTTATTGTTGTTGTTTCATTCTGGTTCTGTTCTGGAGAGGCCGCACGATTCTGTTGGAGAGGGTTTTGCTGAAGATATTCAACTGTTGGCAGACGCCGATTTATTTTGTAAGAATTTTCCATATTTTCCTGCTCAGAAATAATAAAATCCTCAGATCTGCTACACCGGTTTTCCCATCTTAGGTTTTTCCGAGGACTATTGTCCAAAAGTAAGTGTGTACATTTGATGTGATTGTTGTCTTCTTTACTTTTGTTCCTGGTAATTTATTTCTGCTGTGCATTTAATTTATTGTGAAGGAAAACCCTAAATAATCAGTTAAAATTAATTTTGATTGGTTTAAAGTGAACTGGGTTTTAGAAAGTTCATATGGTATCAGAGCAGGACTATTAAAGAGGCAATATCACAAGTGGGTTTTCAAGATCCAACAGAAATCTGAAGTTTCAGGCACAGATCTAAGGCAATCGTAATCTTCCCTTGCGCCTAGGGTTTCAGCGCCAGGGTTTCAGCATAAAAATGAAGCAGAGGTAGGGTTTGAGCCATGAGGGTTTGAACATAACACTTTCAGAAAATGGCCATGATTTTGAGGGTAGAAGACAGGTTACAAGGAGCTCAGAATTACCCCACCTCGAAGGAAAGGATGACAATGATATTGGAAGTCAACGATGTGTCAGAGCATGTCAGTGACAAGGCAACAACTCCCACAGGTGCAACTGAATTGGTCATCTGGAAGAAAGGAGAGGCTAAGGCCAAGAGCCTGATTCTTGATGGGATAAAGGACCATGTGATCCCACATCTCTCAGGAAAAGCTGAGGCAAAAGATATGTGGAAAGCCCTAAGTGACCTCTGTCAAAACAAAAATGAAAACAAAGTGATGGCTCTGCACAAGCAACTACGTGGAACCAAGATGGCCAAAGGTGAGGGTGTAATACCTTATCTTACCAGGATAACACAAATTAGAGATGAACTTGCAGCAATGGGACAAAAGATTGTAGATCCTGAGCTGGTGCGTATTGCACTAGATGGCTTTGCTAAGTCATGGGGCGTTTTTATCCGTGGTGTGGTAGCTCAGGAGAAGCTCCCTGATTGGCAGCGATTGTGGGATGATTTTGTGCAGGAAGAGATTAGAATTGGTCACATAGGACCATCATCTTCAACTCATGCAGAGGAGGAAGAAGGCTTGGCCCTTGCAGGTAAAACAAAGGACAATAAGAAGAGGAAAGGTGGAAAGAAAAACATTGACTTCTCAAAAGTCAAGTGTTTCCAGTGTCACAAAATGGGTCACTTTGCATCACAGTGTCCAAAGAGAAAGAAGAAGCAACTACAGATGACAGCTTCAGCAACAGTGGATGAGTTTGCCAAGTCATTTGAGGAGGATTCTGCTTCATAGCCTGCATGTCTAGTACAATTGTTTTAGACATGTGGTTTGTAGACAATGGTGCATCTTGTCATATGGCAAGGTGCAAAGAGTGGTTTACTAGGCTACAAGAGGGAGGCGTAAATCTAGTCATTGAGTTAGGGGATGACAAGTGCTATAAGGCGCAAGGAGTTGGCACAATCTCATTTTAGAGGGAGTTCGGGAAACCACTCTGTTTTAGTGATGTGCTATATGTTCTAGGGTTGACCAAGAACCTCATCTTAGTCTCTACTCTTGAGGGATATGAGGTCACTTTCTGTAAAGGAAAGGTGTTCATCAGACCTGGTGGGTCAGGTGAGAAGATGGACAGGATGATTGGGGTTCGAGAGGAGAAGCTCTACAGGTTACAGGTTCAGCCAGGGAGAGCATTAGTGAGTTTCACCACAAACATAGGTGAGTTGTGGCACAGGAGGATGACACACATTCATTTTGGTGCTTTGGGGCACCTGAGGGAGGTAGTCACTGGATTGCCTAAGATTACAGCTGAGAGGCATGACCCTTGCAAGGGTTGTGCGTTGGGAAAGTATGTCCGGAAACCCTTTCCATCTAGCTAGCGAGCACAGGTCCAAGGGAGTACTGGATCTGATACACACTGATGTATGTGGGCCGATGAGTGTGGAGTCAGTAAGTGGCTCCAGATATTTTGTCTTGTTTATTGATGACTACTCCAAGAAGACTTGGATTTACTTTCTAAAGACCAAGGATGAGGCCTTTGGGAGGTTTGAGGAGTTTAGAGCTCTGGTAGAAAACCAGACTGGGAGGAAGATTCGGATATTAAGATCGGATAATGTGGGAGAGTACACCAACAAGGAGTTCGAGGATTATTGCACAACAATAGGGATTAAGTAGGAACTCACAGTTCCTTACAATCCTCAACAGAATGGAGTGGCCGAGAGAAAGAACAGGACTGTGGTTGGAGCAACATGAGCTATGATTCATGATTAGGGACTGCCATTGTATATTTGCAGAATAGGAGTCCCCACACAGTTTTGGGGAAGCAGGCACTTGAGGAGACATTTTCAGGTACTAGGCCAAATGTGAGTCATATTCGCATCTGGGGCAGTGTATGTTACTATCATGTCCCTTCATAGAAGAGGAAAAAGATGGACCCTACTGTGGTGAAGGGGTTACTTGTTGGTTATAGTGAGGCTTCCAAAGCCTACAGGATGTATGTGCTTGCACGCAGGAAGGTTATTGTGTGTAGAGATGTGCAGTTCAAGGAGGAACATGCATTGAGGAGATCGAAGGATTTTCCAGCAAGTGTAGAGAACCAGTAGGGACAGAGCACATGAGTCCAGGAACAGGAGGCACAGAGTCATAAGACAGGATCACAGGAGCAGACACAGGATATAGGTGTTCAGAGGTAGACTGTTGGATAGAATCATCAGGGGCGAGTTGATGATGAGGAGGAGCAACATGATGCAGTTTCCCCAGAGCAGATTACTAGGCCACGACCTAAGTGGTACAAGTCCACGATTAGTGATTCTAGGTTGGCAGAGCTTCTAGAGAGGGACTTTAGATGAAGCAAACCACAAGAGAGACTTGGATATATGGCATTGATGACTCAGCTCATTGATGTTGAGCCTTCTAGTTATGAGGATACTACACGACATAAGGTGTGGCAGGAGGCCATGATGGAAGAATATGCCTCCATTATGAAAAATGATGTATGGGAGGTAGTTCCGAGGCCAGAGGATAAAAAGGTGGTTGGATCCAAGTGGATTTACAAAGTTAAGCATGCAACAGATGGAAGCGTAGACAAGTACAAAGCCCGCTTCATGGCCAAGGGGCTTTCACAGCGAGAGGGAGTTGACTATGAGGAGACTTTCGCTCTTGTGGCCAGGTTTTCTTTAATCCGAGCAGTCATTTCATTGGCAACAGAGAAGGGTTGGCGCGTTCACCAAATGGACGTGAAGACTGCCTTCCTCAATGGAGTTATTGAGGAGGAGGTATATGTTGAGTAGCCTGAGGGATTTGAGGTTGGCAGCAAAGAGACTCGTGTGCATACTGAGGAGAGCCTTGCATGGGCTCAAGCAGGCAACTCGGGCATGATACTCGAGGATTGACAACTACTTGAGAGAGATGGGCTTCCAGCGGAGTGAGGCATATTCAAACTTGTACTTTCTTGTAGGAGAGAAGCCTCTTATACTGGTGCTTTATGTAGATGACCTATTTCTGACTGGAGACGAGCAATTGATAGCATATTACAAGGTCAACCTTGCAACAAAATTTGAAATGAAAGACCTTGGGTTGATGCGCTATTTTCTAGGGTCGGAGGTTTGGCAGATGGATGTGCGCTTCTTCCTAGGACAGGGGAAGTATGCAGTTGATATTTTGCGCAGGTTTAGGATGATGGACTGTAGGCCCATGTCCACACCTCTGGTTACAAACTGGAGGAAGATTGATGCATCATATTCGAAGACAGTAGACCTCACTGTTTATCATCAGTTGATTGGATTGCTCATGTATTTGGTCAATACTGTAGATTTTTTGAGGTCCTATGAGGCTGCCAACTAAGGTCTGTCTTTGACCTTAGTTTGGCTCTAAGTTTCAACTCTGTGGCTGTCCCTTGCTGTTGTTTTAGGACAACAAACAATCACTAACTTTCAGCTCAATATCTTGATGGTTAAGTGCCCTTTTGAGGTGCCCTTGCAAGTGTTTTCTTTACTCAATGTTAGCACATGCAATATACATCAAAACAAATAACACTACCTCTAGATCTTTTAACTTTAAAATGTTGATCTACACTTTTAAGCATGCATGGAATTGACACATATGTTTTTGGTCAACATGACCCTGGAAACCCCCCCCATGGGGAAAACTAGTTTGGAGCAGATATATATAGAAGGCCTCACAGAAAAATTTACAACAAATGAAACATATACAAGTGAACTTGGTACAATAGCAACCACTCTCGGATGCCTTGGAGTTCCTTGAAGACCTCCCCACAAGCCTTGTGAAGTAAGGCACCCCTTGCCTTAGTGTGCCTTTCTTCCTTTGCTTGCCTTTGTCTTTATCTTGATGCCTTTGCCTTGACTTTTCTCTTGCTTGCCCTTTGAACTTGCCTTGCCTTTGTCTTGCCCATTGTAGTAGCCTCCTCCTCTCAAGAAAGCCTCCTCCAAGATGATGGTGCACCCCTCTCCTCAAGTGCGCCCCCTCCTCATGCAAAAACTCAAATAGAGCGCCCTCCTTCACCCTTGCGCCCTCTAAGCTCTAGAGTGCGCCTCTCCAAGGTGAATGGCTCTCTCTACAAGGTATGGGCCTCTCCCACACTAGAATGCGCCCTCCAAACTCAAGAATGCGCCTCTCCTCTAGTATGTGCACCCCTCCTCCATAGAATGCGCCCTCC
>ML799802.1:95388-121843 GCA_009831015.1 Picea engelmannii | reverse complement strand
TACTTCAAAAAGTATGTTAAATTTCTTGAAGTCCAACCATCAAAAATTTTATGCCAATAATTTAACAACTTAGAATTTAATCCACTGCTGATATAAATTCTATAAACTATGTAGAAAATTTACAGTTGAGTTTTAACCATTAAAAATGCATAGTGGAATCATAAACAACACACACATTTGAACATAGATATTTCTGGGCATGCCCTTGGAAAAAACCCCGAAGGGAAACCAGTAAGTGAGAGGATTTTATTGGCTTTAGAGGAAGAAAAAATTACAACAACTAATTCAGAAATTTCTTACATCCCAACAAAAGCGGATTGAATTTTCAGCCCTAAAAAATGGTCCTGCTTTTTCGGCTCCAAGAAATCAGCCTTTCCTCTAGCTGCAAATACGTTCTCTTCTTCTCAGCTCAATGTGTCTCTCACACCCTCACACTCTCTATGAGTCTCTCACATTGTGTATGTGACTCTCTCACCTCCTTACACAATGTGTGACACAAGTATATGAGCAAGACTCCCTCTTGCTCCTATGCACTCATTGAGTGCCTCTCACTCTCCATCCTCGAACATAACTGCATACTCCATATCCTCCAGAGCTGACACTGAGACCAAATTAACCTTAAGCTCTGGAACAAACATCACCTCGGCCACCTCTAGAGAACCACTTGACTATAGCTAGAATTTGACGCATTGAACCCCCTTCATTGCATGCATGGTGCTAGCCTCACAGCTCACATGCAAGTCTGAGCCCGTCTCCAAAACACTGAGGAACACCGACCTCATTCCCGTCATATGGCAAGATGATCCACTGTCCACAAACCATGCCCCAATGTCCTCCAACTCTGCAACACTGCTGCTCGAAAGAGGGACGACCGGAGAAAATTTCTCCTAGAATTTCTCCGCAAACTCATCTATCTCAATAGATGTTGATGCTGCTACCTGTGCCTCCTTCTTGTTGGGACACTGGCTGGCATAGTGGCCAGTCTTATGACATGCAAAACATTTCACTTTGCTCATGTCCTTCTTTCCATCTCTCCTCCATTTTTCCGAGCAAAACCCCTGCAATCCCTGCAAATCCTTGTGAAAAGGTCTTTAGTGCCACTCTTTAGAGTCCTTGCTTTGATACCATGTTAAATTTCTTGAAACCCAACAATTAAAAATTTTATGCCAATAATTTAACAACTCAGAAATTAATCTACTGCTGATATAAATTCTGTAAACTATGCAGAAAATTTACAACTGAGTTTTAACCACTAAAAATGCACAGTGGAATCATAAACAACACACACATTTGAACACAGATATTTCTGGGCAATGCCCCTGGAAAAAGCCCCGAAGGGAAAACCAGTAAGTGAGAGGATTTTATTGGCTTCAGAGAAGAAAAAATTACAGCAGCTAATTCAGAAATTTCTTATAGCCTAGCAAAAACGGCTTACTTTTTCGGCCCTCCTTTTTGACTGTTTTTTCGGCCCCGAAAATCGGCCTTTCCTTCAACTGCAAATTCGCCCTCTTCCTCAGCCAAATCGTCCTCTTCCTCTCAGCTCAATGTGTCTCTCACACCCTCACACTCTCTATGAGTCTCTCACATTGTGTATGTGACTCTCTCACCTCCTCACACAATGTGTGACACAAGTACATGAGCAAGACTCCCTCTTGCTCCTATGCACTCATTGTGTGTCTCTCACTCTCCTTAGATCTTCTTTTATAATCTCATAATGATTAAAACCCTATCTCCAAAGTGATCAACAATCAAGATCCGATCTTGATCTCTTGAGATCAATGGCTGTGACTTAATCTCTCATTGAGATGACTTAAATCACTTAAGTCACTCAACTTTATAAAAAGTCACTTTAGTTATTAAATAAAATCCACTTAAACATTAAAGTTGATATCTAGAGAGTGTTGCTCGGACACCTCCGCATGTTAGGCACTGCCATTGCAGAGGTACCTGTCCAAGCTACCCCAAAAGCTAACAAAGTATACCCATAATTTTCTCGAAAAATCATCAATAAATGTTACGATGTATTTATCTCCTCCTATAGATTGGGTTCTCATAGGGCCACAACATCACTACAAATTACATTGGTTTGACTCTGCATTTCTTTTCCCAATACCAATCTGTCCAAACATCTGTACTCAAAGATTGCAAGCATCGGTTGTTTCCATGCATTAAAATTCTGGCCATTAAATTTTTGGTTACCCTCAAGCATAATATTTGACAAAGTGATCCTGTTCAGATTTGTGAGCCACATTTTTATCCCAACTGTTCTTTAAAATAAATACTTCCACTGGAAATGAAATGGAAATAATCCATATGGGGTGAATTAGCAAAGTCGCTGTACAAGGCGAAGTAAAGCGGCAGCTTCTCAAAGAACGGCAGCCTTATGGAGTGAATTAAAGCAGCATCCAAAATTCAAATTCTTCGTGATGGCTATCAAATGTGTACAACGACTATCAAATTCGTACTGCAGCAGCTGTCAAATTTGTATGACGACTGCTTCTACTAGATTCATGCCATGGCTATCCTATTCGTTTTGCTCAACTTCTATTGTGGTTCCTTGGACTTTCATTGGATAGGCCAATGCTTAGGCCTTCACTTGCTTTCAGCCTTGGTTTTTTCTCACTGTGGCTTTGATACCATATTATATTATACACTGATTGAATAGAGAGGATACTGTGGTCAAGAGAAAGGAATCATCATATTATATTTTCATTCAGAATCATAATGTCATCTTACATATATACAAATGAAGAGGAGAAAGACATTATGTAACCTCTTCCTGTTTTTTTATTATTAACTCCAAAGTACTTATTGTATTATGTATTTATGTAAAGTAAATGCTAATTACTAATAAATGACCATTATATATAATTACACTAACAAAATACTTAACAAAGAATGAGGTAATCCATGTGTCAATTGTGAAGGTAGTATACAAGATAGGAACCCAAGAAGACCAAGTGATAATGGTGTCTATTTTAGGCCATCAACATCCACTCCTTGCATTCAAGGTTCGAGTAGGTGTTATGTTGCTGTCTGTGTATAATCCATTGACAGATTAATCGATCCTGCTGTCCTTGTTCATGAGGTCATTTTCAAGGAATCACCCATAGACTTAAAGGGGGATGTGGCGAGATGGGTACCAGATTTGTGAGTAGTCCCTTTTCTGAGGAAGCTCACCCTGCACTGAGTTACTTCTCGGATGAAAAGTGTGAGACAACTCTAGTCCTAATATTATATCAAAGTTGATATTGAACTCTCCGAGTCTTTAAACAGACAATAAAATGTATGATGGATTTCACAATAAATTGGGCATCTAGAGATGCAATGATCCTCTGTATTTGGATCTATGACAAGGATGATAAATCAGATGGACTCTAGGTATATCATAGTCTGTTTCTATCATGAGCTGGTGAAAACAGACTTGAAATTGGCCCTAGGGAAACAGATGCATCTTGGAATGGCACTGAACCATTTTCCATCTAGAGATCAGCATTGAAAAATGGAGGAGTTTAGGCCATAGGGGTTCATGTTGTTCAGTCCAGGTGATTCTCAAGGTGGCCCTAAAAATTTCATCAAAATGCCCTGGTTGAGGTCTCTCTTTGACAGGTTTGGATCATCAGTAGATTATATAGCTAGGTGAATATCTATATCTAGATCCATGCAGTGAAGAAGGGTGGCTGCTTGGCATATTGGCTCAATCAAACCCTTGACTGGTTGGTCTTATGGAAGATTGAAGTGCTAGATATGGATATTTGTCCCTACTTGCCAGTGTGTTTTCCATGCTGTGAAATGTATGAAGCTTAACTACCACATGAAATATAGCCAAAGCAAAGAATGAGCCTTGAACTGTGCTAGGATCACAGTTTGTTGAATGTTTTCTTGGCACAAATATTTTTTGAAAGCATATACAAGGGCTCTCTCATTATTTTACCAGTAAGAATGTCACAAACCAGGTCCAGAAATCTCACAGCCTATCAATAATGTCATTTTGACAATGGTGTGAAAAATGTGAAGTTTAGTTGTGATGTGTTGTAACTAGAGAATCAATGATGAACTTAGTAGATGGGAGAATTTCTATGCCTACATCCATGGTACAGAAAGGAGTGGCCAGTTGGCATATCATTTCTATTCAAACCCCTGACTGGCTAAGTCCCATTCGAATATTGAAGTGCTAGATATTGATATCTGTCCTGCTCTGCTGGTGTGACTGCCATGCAATGGAATTTATGGAGCATAACTATCAAATGACATAGAGCTAAAGCTAAGGATGAGCCTTGAACTGCACTAGGATCAGAGTTCGTTGAATGTTCTCATGGTACACATTTTTGAAAATCATATAGACAAGGGCTTTCTCAATTACCAGCTAGAATGTTGCAAACCAGGTCCCAAAATCTCATAGCTATGCAACAATGTCAGTGACAATTCTGTGAAAAATGCCATTTTTAATCTTGATGTCTTCTATCTAAAGATGGAAACATGCCTCCCTAGTAATATCAAGAGCAGCATAACCCTTAATCTTGCGTCTGAAGTTGGAGCCATGGATTAAGAAAACAGCAAGGTTGGTAGACCTGTTCAACAGCACTTTCATATAACAACATGTCTATCCTTGTAGTCTCTGGAATGTGTAAAGCCTGAAGCCTCTGAACTAATAAATGTGTGGGTACCATGTCAAAGGCTTTGAGGAAGTCTACAAAGCAACAATATTAGCTTTTTCTTCATCAATGAGAGATCCTGTTGTCAAGATGTGATCCCATGCCTGATGATAAGTCTAAAACTTGTTTGACCCTTTTGTATGAAGTTTCCTTAATTCAGCCAGCTTAGTGATCTGCTTAAGTATTGCAGCTGATAGCTTGGCTTGAGCATGGCCAACTGTGATAGTTGGGTTCTGCTGGTCACCAGATTTCAGAATAAGGTGAATAATAGAAAGTTGAAGAAACCCATATGAAGAAATCTGGTTGAAGACATCAGCAATGTGTATTGCTAACAATGCTGGGCTATGCTTGAGGAATTCGTCATTTAAATTCTCATTTTTTGCTACTTTTCCAGTTTTCAGCTTAAAGATGACCCAATAGTAAAGAAACAAGATACTATTGGGGATTGGTTTGGGACGTTGTAAAGAGAACATGGATAAGTAGACCAGGTCTGCAAGTGAGAAATAGCACAAGGGGTCTTTTTAGGAAGATCTGCTTAATGTAAAATTTTAGCATATTGAAAATTTCTGTACTTTTATCACATGAGTATGCTCTTTGCTTTTTCTTAAGAAGGTAGCAATAAGATTTATGGGTTGCTTTCTTAAATGGGTTATCAGTTAATGTTAGACTATAGAGTTAACGAGTCTACGGAGGGCCTTACAATCTTCATAAAATCAAGAATTAGTGAACCAATGACCAAATACATGCTGGTTTGGTTATTGATGTGTTGTGTGAGGACCTATGTTGCACAAGTTTCTAGAACACGGGTATGTTGGGTACGTGGGTATGAGTATCTGATATAGCTATAAGCTTCTCTTAAATTTGTAGGAAACGACAGATTGGGAGTGGCAATAATATATATTGAAAAAACATAAAAAAATAGACATATGTATTACAAATAAATAGCATCAATAATATATATTGAAAAACCATAAAAATATAAAAATAGACGTATTACAGATAAATATGTATTATAAATTGTTTAAGACAGAATATTTCATAATAAAAAGTCACACTTATTAAATCTATGAAAAACCAAATGCGAAGGACCGTTTGAAGGGTATCGATACAAAGTGCAATAATAATTAAATTGAAGCCATTGTATAAACGTAAAGATTTCCACATAGTGGGGCGTGAGATTCGTGGAAAATCGCTTAGCCTCGATGGTTGGGCTAGCTACTCTGTCCATTTCAAGTGCCCGCCCACTGATCTCTGAGATTGACAACTGCCCCATCTACTCATTTCTATTGAGTTAGAAGGAGTCAGCTGCCTGCCTGCCTATGCATGAGCCCTTATGAATTGAAATTGGGCAAACCATCTATATAGGATTAAAATGATATAGCTATGCAAGGGGTTATCCTAGTGGAAGAATAGTAGGACCCACAATGGATCCTATTGGATGGCATTCATAAGACATTGCGTGTGAATCCTTCTTTGTACTAATTCGTTACATTGGATGGATGGGTTGGCCTGACTGAGCATTGACTCTTTATCCAGGAGAAATGAGTCATCATGGATTGTAGAGATACCAATAATGCTAAGGAGGAGGATAGATGCCTAATCGAGAAAGCGAGGTGGGAAAGATCTTACTACTAGTTGAGCACCCCAAATATTGGTCGAGCTCTGCTAAGTCATGCACCAGTTTGATTAGCACCTCTCTTAATCCTCAATAGTTCTGAATCATGAAAACTAATATTGATTAATGTGCCACTGATAATAATTGAGATGAGGGCATGTGGTAGAAATTCTAGTTAAATATGTATTATAAAGTGTACAAGCTCCCAATAAAGGAAATGCCCCAAATTCCATTCCCAAGATTTCAATTTCAGAGGCTGGATGTTCCCATTTAGTTCCCACGCTCCTGGAACATTTCCTGCTTGATTTGGAACATTTTGTACCTGTTCTCATGCTCCCTAGAATGTCGGAACGTTGGGAACTAGTCTCAAAGAGGTTGGGAGCAATTCTCGTGCAACAGAGGTGAGGACACGTGTGTTGAACAGACAACCAAATTACATTAAAAACGTCTTGGCCTTTATAATGGGGTTTCACATTTTGTCAGTATCAAAAAGATTTGTATCAAAAAGATTTGTTTATAATTTCTCTTTATAAATTTCATCTAGCTCATTGTCAAATAAATGTGGATGATGGTGTGGGAGTGGTGAGGACTAGGAAAAAGTTGTTTGTTAAAAGGAATTTTGAGGACAATGGGTGTGGTCTATTAGCTTTTGGGGTTACTCCGAAAGTGTTTACACCATGCTTGGGGGTGCTTGATGTGATGTGGGGTGCATGGTGTGTTGATAACCTTTGTTGCATTGTGATGGACATACACATTGGAGTTAGCCTGCTCATGGATTTCTAGAATTTGATTTGATGCTTGTGTGGCATTCTTCCTTGGAGCATTGGAGAGCTATGTGGTTAGTGGCTTTCTTCATGGGCCGCACACATGGAGGTTGCTTGCTTGCTTGGGAGGACAACTTACCTTGGAGGACGAACATTGGGCATCTTGGAGGAGGGCATTAAGCCCTAGATGGCATGTGGAGACACATGGTTGCTTGTATGGAGGCTTGTACAAGACTTGGGGATGCTTGGGTTTACGGGTGATCATGTAGGTGTGGTGGACCCGGAGATACATGTGGCTTAAGAGGGAGCTTTGGAGGCCTTTGTAGGAGCGTTAGACACATCTTGTGGAGCGTTCAGCCTTGGAGCCTTGCTTGTTGGACATGCATGACTTGGAGCTTGACATGTGTTACTTAGAGTTGGAGTGCTCCACATGTGGGCCTATTTTGTGTAGAGTGAGGTTGCTTGTAATGGACTAGGTCCACTTTGTATTGTTGGCCTTCGTCACCTTTCGTCACCTTTCATATAAATAAAGGGAAAAGAGTCTTTTCATCACTTGTACTTGTTCACTCATGTAATTGCATACTTGTGTTAGAGATGTGAGAGCTAGGGAAAACTTGTCTTTTTGTACTCTTCTTCATGTGTATTTGCTTTCTCTCTCTTGAGCAACAGGGTTCTTAAAGGAATTTCAAGGGAAGACTAGCGTTTGGGATAAACCCTAGAGGAGCAAAGGAAGCATCTTATCTTGTAGCTCTTGTGAAAGAAGAAGATTAGGTTTTGTGGAATTTTGGAAATCCTAGTGTTATTTGGTGTGCTTGTTGTGGATAAGATAGAAGGAGATGTTCTTGTAGACTCGTGGGATGCAATTGTAGGTGCCAAGGAGGACTTGCAGGTGTTGGTGCTAGCTTGTTGAGAATCTTTGGTGGAGTAACCAGCTTTGGTTGGGTGTGATTCCTTGCTAGGAGGAGTTGGTGGCTAGGGTTTTCTTATGATTTCATTAGTTAGGGTTTGGAGAGTTTGACTTGTACCAGCTTGTGATAAACTGTTGGTATGTACATGTACTTCATCTCTTAGATATATATGAAGTGTTTTAGGTGTCCAAATTTTGTGTACTTGCAGATTTGAATTTCAGCTTATGTTATCTTTTTGATTGGATAGATTCTAGGGTTGGTTGTGCATGCTGATTTGACATAACATAGAGCTGAATTGGTTAAGTGATTTAACACATATATAGAAGATAAAGGAGCACATTTACTTCTGTTATAATCTGATGTAACAGGACATTTCAGATCTGTTATATGCTTGGAAAGTGTGCCCTAAGGGCTGTAGCTTTGTTGTATTGAAGTACGCTTGAATGGTATTTATTTTCTTGGGATGCCTTGTGGAATTGGGTTGAAGAGAAGTGGAAATATTGCTGCTGTAAATGTGAATTTTTCTAAAACCCAGCTGTTAAGTCAATTAAATTTCATTTATAACTGATAAACCTAGGTTTTCTTCACCGTAAATTTAATTTGCACAGCAGAAATAATAATCAGGATCTGAAAGTAAAAGACAACAGCAATCACATCACTCTTACACAATTATTTTGGACTAAATTGTCCCTGGAAAAACCCCAGAGGGAAAACCAGTGCAGCAGATTTGTAGATTTATTATTAGCAGCAGGAAAATATGGAGTTCTCTTACAAATAACTCGATCTTCCTCAATGGCTGAGTGAATCTCAGTGAAAACCCTCCTCAACAATTTGTATGGCTTCCTAGAAACCTCAACAAGACTGCCAGAACGAAACAGCAATGACAAATGAGTGCCTCTGCACTGTGGTACGGCCCTCCTGTGCCAAACCTGCGTGACCCTTCACGGCCCTGTCAGATCTGAAGCGAAACCTCTGCTGAATGCTGAAGAAGTGAGTCGATTCTCTAGCAAAAGTCTTCCTCTGTCTCCCTGCAATTTTCCACTGCAAATCCTCAATAAATCTCTCCCAAAATCGATATCTCTCTCCTCTAATGCACCTCCTTTAGCCAAGTCGATCTCCTTATACCTCATTGAGCAAGTGAAACCCTAATCTCCAAAAGGATTAAGGGCTGAGATCAACCCTCACGCTCATGATGAGATCAATGGTCAAGATTAAAAGACCACAACTTAAATTATTTTTCACTGAAACCTTAGAAAAGGTACTCAATAAAGTCAACTGAATAATATAACACATCAACAGTTCTTTTCCTAAGTTAGACTTAGGGAAAAGTTTAATTATTCAACTTAGCCTCTGTTTCATTGTCCCCCACCATACTAGGATGCTGCAAATGATGGAAGACCTTCCTTGCTACAATCTGAACAGTAAATTCATATTTCAAATTCAGCCAGCGATAATGTTGAAAGTTCACAGGAAATAGATCTGGGAAACTTGAAGGTTGCGGTGAAATTTCTGAATTTGCAATAAAATGAAATTTTCATGAATTTCTACATGGTCAACATGTGATGGAATTCAGTTTATTTGACGAGCATAAATGTCATGTGCAACATAGGGATTAGTTGGGACTTGGAACATTATTAACGAAAGTAGGACCAGCAACATGTGGAAAACATGTAAATTCTTTAGAATTTGGGAAACATGGGACACAATTGAGTAAATGTAAATCATAAGATAGCTAGACTGATTAAGTACTTGCCATAATCTGTACTAGAGTGATAGATGTATTTGTGGTTGTATGCATATATATGTATGTAGCTGAATGTCATCATCTCAAACTTCAAAGTCCCAAGGGGTGGATGGATACATTATATGTGTAGCATTGGTTACTTTGTGTATGAGTATTGAAGTCTCCCAAGTGGATCACCTCACCCAAAGCTGAGTAATTGGATATCTATAGAAACAAGTCCAAAGATGGGGAATAGGGCAGTGGAAAGCAGCAGATTGCTATTAATAATAATTTGAGTAATAGACCTCTGTCAACAGATATCCAAAGGAACATAGCATATTTGTATCAGCCTTCAGATTTGGTCACAGGAGCAAGTCACGATGCAACAAGACAATCCATGCCCCCAGAACCTCTGGAACTGTGATGGAATTATTTTAAAATCATGTTGCATGGGTATGTGTTGGTATGGGTGTGGGTATGATATAATAAGGATAAAAATTGAACTATCGGTGCGGGGTATGTCGATTTTCCTTTGTAAAGGAGGAGGTCATCAGGATGCAGGTATGGCAGATATGGGTATGGCTAGGGGGATTGAAGAACCCATGCAATTATGTCTTAAAATTTAATTCTGAATCCTGATACCTTCATTTTATCCTTTCTCTTCACTTAGGGGAAAACATGAGAAAACTGGAGTCAAATTGCAAGGCAATTTTGTAAACTTTATTCTGATATCTTCAACTCATCCTCTTTCCTCACTCTCTTCTAGCAGGTAAATGTTGACATGCCCACACTTTGAATCTGAAACCTGCATATTTCAATTTTAGTTGCCTCAATTTTAATAGAAATTGCAAGCTATTGAGTGACCATCACATCTTTCTTCACAAGAAAGTAGAAATTAGTCAGTTTGATCTTTTCTATTGATGTAGTTCTTCTGTAGGATTCCTATGCTTTCTTGAAGTTATTTTCTCCTCTCCAAATGCAAATCGCCTTACTGTTTTCCTTCCTTTATTTTGAAATATCAGAAAAAGGGACGGAGGCGAAGGAATGGTGAAATCCCAGATGTTACTCCAATTAATGCTAGGTATGAATTTTGTTTTTATCTTTCAAATGGCATAGATAAGGTAGTAAGATGGTGTGTATGAGCATACATCTGTGTACGGTACCTTTACAGCTTTACACAGCCTATTTTAATTTTAAGTCTATTTAATAGGATATTGTTCATTTTGTTGATTACATGATAGTTATTGTTGGCTTTGGCCATGTCTAAGCACAGATATTTGTGTATGGCACCTTTGCAGCTGTAGCTCGTTCTATTTTAATTCATAATTCTATTTTATAGGGAATTGTTCAATTTGCTGATTACATGTTAGAGTTGATTGGTTTTGGTTTGTTCAAGTGCAGGGTTAGGTATTCATCTCTGGACCTTGATCGTCCAAACTATGTTCCTGAAGTTGTTATGAATACTTTGAATCAGAAGTTGAAGTCTAAACAGGTGCATGAATCTCCTTTTCTGAATCAAGACGATGAAAGAAAGTTTAGGCAGGCTCCATTAAATATGTCTTCGTCTAAGAAAGATGAGCATGTGATTGACAATTCATCAAGTACTTTGGATGAAACGCTGAACTCTAAACACAGGAATGCATCTCCTCTCCAGGATCAAATAATGGGAAGACATTATGTGCAGGTTCCTTCCAAATCATCATTTTTTAAGGAAGATGCACATAATTCATTTTCTCAAGAGTGGGAGGAAAAGCCTGCAGTAAGAAATGTCAAGGGAGTTAAGTCAGTGGATAATCTTACCACAGTCTCTACTCCAGAATCTCATTCACCGAGGGCCACTGCAGATATCGATGCAGAAATAATTTCTCAGAATTTTATTCAAGTGGAACAAAAGGATTTGTTGGTCAATGGTGAAAGCAGACCAGAAGTTCATGCATATAAGGATGAGAATGATGATGTAGCTAGTGAGGTAGAAAATTATATGGATGCTCTTACTACCATGGAATCAGAAATGGAGACAGATTCTGATTGCAGGACCAAACATGAGGTTGATTCGGATTTCAATTCGGAACATAAGGAAACAGGCCTTGAAACAAGCGGACAGTTACATGAGAAGCATGGTCAGCATTCTGACCTTGCTGATGCTGAAGCTACTGCCTTTTATAACTGTGACTCATCTGATGAATCTTTGAAATTAGAGACTTCATCGAGGCTTTTCAATAACCATCCTGTAGATGTTATTTCTAATGTAGAATCAACAGCGTTAACTGTGAATCATGCCACATCACAATGTGATTCTGTGAATGTGGATCTACATGGAAGGCTTGATTCTGTGCCCATGCCTGTTGGAGCATCGAAGGAAGAAGCATTTTCTGATTTTGACCGTGGCAGATCATCTTTCTCCATGTTAAATTTGTTGTCCTCTGAAGGTCTTGAGAATGGCCAGATACTTGTAAATGAGAGGATGCAGAGTGGCACTGGTATGCCTGCAAATGAGGAAATGCTTAATACTGATATACCGCCTCCAGTTGCTGAAGATGTCATATCCCACACAACTATTGACAGCATTGAGACAAATGATGTAAAAAGAAAGTCATTTTCAGAGTTGGAAAATGTTGCTAGCATGGATATTTTTGTAAATGCTGCATCCTCTGCTGGAATTGATAATGGAGAAGTAGCTGCCAGAGTCCCAACTCCTCAATCATCTCTTTTTGACCCTGATGTAGAATTGCCCACCACTCCATATGAAGAACCAGTGACCAAGGCTGAATCCTTCAAGGAGATAGTGGTTGGTGCTAAGTCACAAATGTCCTCTCCTGAGTTGCAGTTGTTCCTTTCTAGTTCTAATATAAATGAGTCAGCAGCTATCTCTGAGTTGGATGCTGGCATTGAGAATGCTGTAGTGCAATATGATGATGAAGACAGTGAGTTGCAAACTAATAATGCAGAAAATGGAGTACCTGAACCCGCAATGATTGAAGCTTTAGATTTTCAATATGCTGAAATGCTGACTAATTTTTCATCTCCAAAGTCAGTTGGACAAATATCTGTTGAATCTAACATATTTATTGGACATGGTGATTATGCCACTCAAAGCATGCCCCAAGATTCTGTACATTCTGAATTCATTGGACCTAGCATGGATGCTAGGTTAATGGACAACCAAGGTTGTACAGACTCGTGGATTGATGGTGTCATCGCTTTGAAATCAGCAATGGACACACAAGAAAATGAAGAACATAGAGAACACACATGCACTGAATCTATAGTAGATTTGCCAAAGAGTGATGGTCTTGCATACTCTAAATGCACTGATATAATATTGGATGCAGGACTCGTGGATATGCCTACTAAGTTGGATGTGCCATATGATTACGAGACAGAGCAAATGACCCAGAATTACTCAATTAACACATTAGCTACAAAGGATTCAAGCGTAAAATCATCTCTTGATTGCTCTGGAGATAATTTGATTGCTAGTTTTCAAAGCTCAAATGTGCTCGAAAAGAATTCCAAAGATGATATTGCTATGAAGGAAGTGTCCACTTATTCAGAACAAGCTGCACCTGCTGATGCTACCACTGTTGAATTGCCTTTTCCTGCTGCTATATCAGATAATGCTAAGAAGGAAGGGCTATCTATTGAACATACTGAAGCTGAATCAGATAGTTTTCTTGCTTCAGAGGCTTGCATTACCAACAGAGTGCTTCCTGCTGCCTCCCAGCATTCCTCGTCACTTGAACTTGATGCTGGATCATTTGAAAACATTGTTGATATTGAGTCCCACAAAGAACACATTGCTGGAGCACCTGCTGAAGTGTTCAATGCTCCATCTACCGTAAATTTGTTCTTTGAGAAAATTAATACGGATTTCCTCCCAGGCACACAACTTCTAAATGCTATACGACCAACAAAGCCTGCTGGTGCCATCCCACCTGCAGAGTCACCGCCAAACATTTCCAGCAAAGAAGTGATTGATGGTGAACCCCCTTCACCTCCTCTTGAGCATATCAAAATATCCTTCCGACCAAGTGCTGATTCACCACTCTCTATGTGCTCTACAAGCAGCGATCACGGTTCAGAGTCTCCATGTCCTGAAAAGCGTCAACAATCTGAAAGCAAAATAGATGACCTATTGTCTTCTTTCCATTTATTACCAGAACCTGCAATTCCATTGCAACAAGCAGATGAAGATCAGAACATTGGGATTATGGGTTCCTTGTCATTACATAGACAAAGGAATTGCCCTGAAACCACGTCTGATATAATACACTCAAAAATGATAAATACAAGTGATGATTCTGAAAATGGAGATTTGGAGCGATTCAGAAAGTGCTCTCCAAATTTTTCTCATGAATTTTTTAATCAACCTCTTGAACCTACTGAAGAACTTGCAGTATTTTCTGGCAGGACTGCAGTCAGTGATGTAGACACAGGTTCTCCAGGAATTTCATCCAGAACCTCTATGTCAAGCTCATCAAGTCCAGAGACAACCAGGAATTCTTTATCGAATCTCAAAGGCAGTAGTGCAGAGGCAGGATCAAGTTCATCACACTCACGCAGCATATCTCTAGGGTCATCTCCAAGGTCTCTCATATTCAGTGCACCCTACTCCCCTATGTCTGTTGAAGAAACTCATCAAGAAAGTCAATATTTTTTCAGCAGCCAATCAACTGCTCTAGAGACCGGCATATTAGTTGCAACCTCTTCAACATTAGAACCTAGTCAAGGAAGTGATTTGCACGAGATGCCACCACCACCTCCCCTTCCTCCTTTAGAGTGGCGGATGAAACCCCGTGAGAAGTCTTCCTTGTTACTATTGGAAGGAGTTGAGCCTGCAACTCCTCCTGCACTTCCTCCTCCGTTAATGGCTGAGGTTTCTCTGCAGGATGCAGCCACTCCACGTTTGGTGCCTGCCATAGAAAAAGGCCCCATTGAAGCAGTTGAGCCTCCAATTCCTCCGGCACTTCCTCCCCTGCCAATGGCTGAGAGTTCTATGCAGGATGCAATGACTCCACGTTTGGTGCCTGCCATAGGAAAAGGCCCCATTGAACGAAAGGATTCACTCATTAAGGCCATTGCTTCACATGACAAAAGCATGGTATAATTTCGTTTTCCATAGCTTGCCTTTATTTTATTACTGCTTTTGAGTCTATAGTCTATATACAAGTGTACCATTCCTACAGGTTGCTTTCTTATATCATTTTAAATGTCATCCGCAGCTTAAGAAAGTTCCAAAAGAGATTCCTTCTGTAAGCACCAAGCCCTTAGATGAAAGAGAAGTTTTGCTTGAGCAAATAAGGACCCGGGTTGGTATCAGTTTCCTTTTCTATACATGCCAGAATTTTTCCTTAACTTTTGTTGGTGTTAGGTGTTTCAACTCTTAGCTGATATGGTGTTGTACTGATTGTCAGTCTTTCAGCTTGAGACGCACTTCTGTGGTAAAGCACAATATTCCGAGGCCTCTAACAAGTATTAATGTGTCTGCTATTTTGGAAAAGGCAAATGCAATACGACAGGCAAGATGGAAAATATTTATGGTGCTCCATGTGCCAGTTTTGTTTTGCTAAATACTTTCAGCTCTGTAAATCCTTTGGTTGCTATTTTGTGGCGACCTTGAATTGACTTGCCTCGTGAATTTCAGGCTTTTGCTGGAAGTGATGAAGATGATGAAGATGACGATGATTGGAGTGATACTTAATCGTTGGTAATCTTCATAGTGTGCTTAATATGCAACTACTAACTGTACATACTGCCATGCATCTTGTTCATAGTTCTGATGATTGATCACTCGAATTACAGATGATATGGAGCTCTCATGGTGTATGCATATGAGTAAATTGTTCTGCAGAAATATGACAGAACTCTTTATGGATGGCTTTATTTTTCTAGTCGTTGCCAATAAGTTCATCCTGGGACGTAACAAAGCTGATTACCATATCGCATCTTCGTCAAATGGCAGTGAAATAAGGCATACCAAGTGCATGGTGGATCCCCTTTGTTCACTTCTTTTGCATAAGGTGAAATGAAGTCACTCATGGATATCATGCACCCATACAGGTTTTTACCCAGAGCTAATGTACAATAATACAAAATGCTTTGCAACATTTTCTATCCTTTTCTTAGAAATTCATGTTCAACATGGCTGATTAGGTTAGGATCTTTGAATTCTCTTTTCTGTATATTGTGCTATAGTCGGAAAGTTTCAGATGATAATTGGAAGCTTTTCTCCTGATGCCTCGTTGTTCAGTTGCAGCATGTATGATAGACGTTTTCAGAAGATGGAGTTCATTTTACTCTTTCTTTTACAGAGACCGATTTCAATGCCTCTATCCACTTGGCATTAAGTTGCTACAATTAATTCTAATCCACATGTTGCCAATTCTTGATAGATTGTATTCCATCTGTGCAAAGCATATTGCTAGCAAAATTATTCTGAGTTGGTCTTGTGATGTCTTGATATTCATTTGTAATTTTCAAGGTTCTAGCTTTCCTTCATCTTAAAAAATATGTTCTTATGCTTATTGCTGGCCCTGCTCTTTAGATTTTATCTATTATTTGTAACAGAAGAGAAGACCTTGTACCGGAAATGCATGAGATGTAATATGGAAAAGATACGGAAATCTGTTTAATGAGTTGTTCCTTCAAATTGATAATAGTCATTGGAATTTGATTTTGTGTTGAGACCATAAACTTTAAAGACTTGCCTCTGGACCAAAACTGGTTTATGAATAAATTATGTAGCAAAAAACTGTTTGTATGATGTGTATTATCATTAGCTGGCAATAGCAGTATGCACTTCCTCTCAATGCTTAACACTAGTGTTTCAAGTTCTATTGTAGTTTAAGAAAATGCAACTTTTTCAAAAATAGGTCGTTTAAAAACTTGCAACTTTTTCAAAAAAAGAGATGGTGTTCCAAGCATTCATTTTAAACTTTAAACTCACAAAAGTGGGCAAGATGTAAAGTTTGGCCATGGAGACTTCTTTTCATTACCTGTAGATCTTTATTTTTGGTGTTTTAGTTTTGATAATAAGGTTTTATTGTCAATGGGGTCATGGTTCAGTGGTGTAGACATTGGTATGTCAAGGCATCAACCGAGATTCAATTCCCCTGGAGATATGAACAAGTGGATGGAATCAAGTGCAGGTCTTGGGTGAATTTGATGGAATAGTACCCCTTGTCGCAGCTACCTAGCTGAACAGAAGTGCTTGTGATCAGCATTTTTCCCTTGAGTGTCATTGCATCCATGCAACCGGGTGACTCGTGGCCCCTGACCTCTTTAGGCCAATTGTAATGCTTTCAGACCACTGGTAATGCTTTTGGATGAGTTGTAATGCTTCTGTCAAGTTTAAATGAAGCACTTTCAAAAGCTAGAATGATATTAACTTGTAGCATTATTTGTTGATAATTTTAATGCAATTTTATATGGTGAGTCGATCACCCTTTCAGAAAAGGGATTGCAGTGAAATGAACTCACTCATCCATTAACCAAGAAATATCCAACATAAGTAGGACAAAGAGGTGAACTCCATAAAGGATAAAAGCTATATTGCACAAGTTTCTGGAACGTAGGTACATTGGGTATGTGTGTACGAGTATCCAATACGGCTAGAAGCTTCTCCTGAATTTGCAGGAAACAACAGATTGGAAGTGGGAATAATATATATTGAAAAAACATAAAAATATAATAGACATTTGTATTACAGATAAATAGCATCAATTATATATATTGAAAAAACATAAAAATATAATAGACATTTGTATTACAGATAAATAGCATCAATTATATATATTGAAAAAACATAAAAAAAATATAAAAATAGACATGTATTATATATAAATATGTATTATAAATTGTTTAAGACAATATTTAATGAAAAAGTCACACTTGTTAAATCTATAAAATGCCAAATGCGAAGGACCATTTGAAGGGCATCAATATAAAGTACAATAAGAATAATATTGAATCCATTGTATAAACTCAAAGATTTCCGCATAGTGCGGTGCGAGATTTGTGGAAGCCCGCTAATTTTTGAGGTTGACAGCTGCCCCATCTATTCATTTCTATTGAGATAGGAGTCGACTGCATGTCTGCTTGCACGCAAGCCCTTACGAATCGGAATGGGGTTATGCATTTGTATAGGATTATTATGATATAGCTACGTGAGGGGTTATCCCGGCAGAAGAATAGTAGAACCCACCTTGGATCCTAGTGGTTGGCATTCATAAGTCATGGCGCCTGAATCCTTCTCTGCATAATTCGTTACACTGAAAGAAAGAAGGAAAAAAAATGATTTTAACATCCACGAGGCTACCAATAGCCTATGGGACATACCACCTCACACATTGATTTCTGCAGTTCAGCCCTTTTCCTGTTTAACTTGATGATGAGCTCCTCCAATTTCTCTACTGTCCCCTCGCTGAATAAGTTATTCCAAGAGCTACCCGTCAAGATATTTATATAGTTGTCCCTACTGTCTTTGAAGGCTTCACACTCTAAAATGAAATGTTTTTCTGTTTCCACTTTTCCGGAGGTGCAGAACACACACACACCCTTTTTTCCCAAGCTTCGTTTGGTCTTTTCCAACGCCCAGTTTCACAACGGAGTTGATGAGAATTGGTTCTTAATTGGGCAATAAACATTTTGGCTATCCAAGATATATTGACCCCTATGTACGCTTTTTGATGATGATTGAATGGATAGGTTGGGCCGACCTCGCATTAGCCCTTCATTTGGGAGAAATGGGTCATCAAGGGTTGTAGAGATATCATCATACCAATAATGGCAAGGAGTATATATGCCTAACCGAGACCACTGGTGGGAAAGATCTTACTACTAGCAGAGCACCCCAAATATCGACCAGGCTCTGCTAAGTTGGACACCATTTTGATTAGCTCCTCTCTTAATTCTCAATAGTCTTGAAGCCTGAAAACTAAAGATTGATTGATGTGCTATCGGTACCGATTGAGATGAGGGCATGTGGTAGAAGTTCTAGATAAATATGTATTATAAATTTTACAAGCTCACAATGAAGGAAAGCCCCCAAATTCCATTCCCAAGCTCCCAATTCCAGAGGCTGGACGTTCCATTTAGTTCCCACTCTCCCGGAATTATTCCCTCCTGATTTGTAACGTTTCATACCCATTACCAAGTTCCATACTCATTACCAAATTCCTTGGAACACCAAAACATGATGCGATACGACCTTTAAACAATATTGTTGCATTGTAAAAGGGTCCATCCATCTTAGATTGATTCTTTTCAAAATTGTAAGATCAGACATATGATGGAGATTTTTTTATTGCAACTCTCAGTTTGGTTTTGAAAACAAGCCCTATTATAACTAGATATTATCAAATATAAACCAACCAAGTTTTGTTTTCAGTGGCGTTGAACCTGGTAGGTTTATTGTTCTATGCAATGACTTTTGTGATTAAAGTGATGATTAGTTACCAATGCAACTTGTTTTTTCTTGATTTCGATTTTTGGACGCGCCTTGTTTGATACCTTTATCAATGTGTTGTTCAATAAAAATTCGTTAGTGGCAACACTTGGGCTTTTAACTTCCATTGGCACATTGAAGGTCTTTTTATCCATGGTTTGTTTTTCATCTTTTGAAATGGGTTAGTAGATGTCTCTTTGTTGACCTTTGGAATCGATTGTTTTAATTGTTTAAATTAACTTTGATAAATGAGGTTTGCTTTTGATTTAATGGTTGAATAACTTCTTCATCTTTATTCAATAAAACCTTGTACATATTTTTCTTGAGATATTGATTCTTTTGTTATGATCTGTGATCAAATTTTTGATATCTTGCTAGTTTAAGTTTTCTCAATATTTTTTTGATGTAAATTGATATTTTTGTAATATTCTTTAATCTTTGAGATTTTTTCATAATAAATCAAAATAAACATTATCCAGTCCACTAACCATTCTTTAATCTTGTTATCAAATGTCATAAACCACTTATATGTAGAACTTTATATATACTTTCTGAAACCTTGTAAACACTTGAGACTATTGAAATTTGTTGTATGTAGTCCTTTGATGGATACATCTAAAAAATATTCAATTTCCTTAATCCAATATTTTTATTTTGGCCTTTGAACCTTGATATTTCTCTCATTTCATGCTACTACTTAAAAAAACCTTTTTAATGGTAACCTTATTCAATAACCTTGAGACTAAGTGGGTGTGTAGAGTGTGAGGGTTTCACTAATTTATGGTTATATACTATTATTTATGTTATTTTATTAAGTTTATGAACTTTTAAATCAACATTCTAATTTAGAAAGAATTTGTAAAGATACTTAATATTTATAACTACGCTTAAGTATATAAATTAAATGTATATGATTGATATTTTGATGTTTTAATGTTTTTTCACAAGAAAAACTTTGCGAGGAAATCCAATCGATGTTTCCCTACATTCGTGGATACCATCCCTAGTAAACCTATTGACATAATCCAGAGTATCACACTTACAAGGATTTGAACCGAGCACCAACTAATATCCTAATATACTTATTCTAAAAGATTATATGTGTAATAAGATTATATATCTTTTCAATTTGATCTTTATGGTATTTTAGGACAAAACTATGGACTTTTCAAATTTCCTTTCTTTTCATGAAATGTAAAGCTTTTGTGAAATTTGATAGTTAGTTTTTTTTACCACAATAGTATGGGTCATTCCCTTACTAAATATCGATTGCTCCTTGAACCTTAGATAAGCTCAGGATTCTTAATGTCTTGTGATCCCCTATGGTGACATTACTAACCACAAGGTGGTACTGAAAAATTAGTTAATGGAAATAGTTTTTTTGGAAGAGTGTCTTCCTTATGTAATGTTCAATGGAGACTATTTTCTTTGTTGTTTGTTAGAATTATAACAGTTGACCTTGAATTTCCTCCAATGACACAATGTTTAGTGATGAGTATGTAATAACACCTTTTGAGGGACAATAGGGTGATCTTTACTACTGTTGGACAACAAATTTGTAGCTGTGTTGAAAGTGATTTCTTCCATTTGTGCTTTTTTTTTTAACAATGATGGAGTTATTTTAACATTGAGATCCCTACATTGTAATATTTTGGTGAAGTAATGATTATTGGTAATAACTTTTAATTCATTTTCACTGATTTGTTCAAGTAACTTATCTAATGATTTTGATTTTTTTAAGGATGTTGGTATAGGAATCACCATACTAACTTAAAAATTAATTGGTCACATGTTGAAATCATATCCATATTTACCTAGGAAACTGATTATTGGTAATAACTTTTAATTCATTTTCACTGATTTGTTCAAGTAACTTATTTAATGATTTTTATTTTTTTAAGGATGTTGGTATAGGAATCACCATACTAACTTAAAAATTAATTGGTCACATGTTGAAATCAGATCCTTATTTACCTAGGACACTGATCTCTCTGAACAACAACGAAATTGCTTGGAAAGAACTTGAATACCACTATATTGATAAAACTTGCCCATTAACTAAAAAATATCAAAGACAAGTAAGATGGATTTGAAGTTCGTAGAGGATAAAAATAATCTAATAATTAATGAATGATGTCTTGTATAATACCACATGAGGTTATACGTACTCATTAAATAATCATTTATTAACTATATATGGCTCATAAGTTTTGAATTTATTATTGCTATTATGTAATGTATTTTATGTACATTAAATTGAGATATGCATCTCAATTTGAAGGAGTGGGATGGAAATGGTGGAACTCATACATAATGTTCTCTATGTGACATATCCCTAGGAGGGATTTTTGTTCTACATTAATACACTCCCAATTGTGTGTGTGTTTGTGTGAGTTGGGTATTTGTGTTATGAATAATTCCACACGGATAACATTGGCAAGATAAAAGTGGTTTATGACGCATAACCCATATCAAAATATTTCCCAATCCAGATGCAAAGTTTGGGTCGAAGTCCTTGGGTTGATGTGTTAGAATCCTTCCTTTTTCTAGCACTGGCACCATCAATGGTTTCTTTGTCACACCATGTGGGTCCTCTTTGGCTTGTGGTTATCTTTGTTATGGGGTTCCAAGGTCATGCCTTGTGGGCCTTGTTGTCAGTTGTCTTTGGTTTGTGGTTGTTATGTATGTGATGTCAACAATTGCAAGCTATCTTAGTTTAGTGACATATCCCTATGATGGGATTTTGGTGTCATGCCTTGTGGGCCATTGCCAACTTGTTATCTATGTGACGTTCTTAATAATTACACATCTTACTACTACAATGGAATATTGCTATGTTGGGATTCTGTTCTACATTATTACTCTCCATTTTGTGACATGGATAGCTTACTTGAAACACATTATGAATGAAGAGGTGCTAATAGCAACAAAGGTAAGGCCACTAAATTGCCAATTATACCCCAAATGTTGTTGACATGTAAACGCATTGCCGATAAAGTGGGAAAATATAACAAAATGTTGGTATTAATAAGTATGGTGATACCCAAATTTGTTATGGTGAAGGAATTTATAGAAAAACTAGCACACGAAGGGGCGCATTAGTAGTTGTGCAATCAACTAGATTATGCTTTTGACACCTCCACAAAAATGAGCATAACCTCTATAGATTAATATGGAAATTTCAAAACTATTATGAGGAAATCGCAAAACTAGCGAGTGCATGCTTGAGATCCACCTATTTCAGTTTTCAAAAAAACTATTTATGAGTATAATGAAAGTATTGCTATGGGATCACCCCTTTCACTTGTTATTTCTAACTTGTACATGGAGAGCTTTGAAAGGTGTGCCTTAGAATCTCCTCTGTTGAAACCCAAACAATTGAAGTAGTATGTAGACAATGCAAATGTAATCTAAAAGCTTATGCAAGGGAGGGTTTAGAAGAGTTCTTCAAACACTAAAACAATCAAAATGAGAGCATCGAATTTACAATGGAAAAAGAGGATGGGAAGAGCATACCCTTTCTGGACATCCTCATGACTAAAAAGGATGATGGTTCTTTAATGTAGCAAGTATACATGAAAATGGCCCATATCGATGGGTACTTGCATACAAACTCGCATCACTTCCCAACATAGAAACTTGTTGTGATTAATACTTTGGCGACTAGGGCAATCCAAATCTCTGATGAAGAGCTCGTTGAACATGAATTGAATCATTTTTCAAAGGTATTCAAGAGGAATGCTTATGAAGATAAACAATTTGAAAAAGCTGCTGCAAAAGCAAGAAGGGGGCCTTGTACAAGACAACTTGAAGAGGTACACATAGCTATTTACCGTACATCCAAGGGACAATATACAAGCTTGCTAAGATCCTAAAGAAGAGTAATAAGTGTTACATTCTCCTACCCAATACCATTGGTAGAATGGTAGTTAGCAAAAGATCCAACATACCCCAAATTGTATAAAGGAGTTTACTCCATCTCGTGTTAATGTGGTAAACTTTATCGTGGGGAGACGACTAGATCTATTCTTGTGAGGTTGAAGGAACATTGCACAAACCTAAAAGAAATGATAAAATTAAAAGGCCACCCCTAGTGGAACACATAGAACATTGGTCACCAAATATGTTTAGAAAATGCCAAAATCATTGTTAAGGAAGGAAATCATGCAAAAAGGAAGATAAGAGAGCCTTGGAAATCAAATTGCATCCAAATAATATTGATAGGGATGATGGTGCAAAACTAAGTGAACCCCTTTGGTTCACATATTGCAAAACCCTCGAAGGAATATTAACAAAACAATAATAACACTTCTTTTTGGATAATTTAAAGGAGGTCGACACATTATAATTAAAGATAAGCCAACACACTAAATATCCAAGTGAAGAGAATACATATTAATGCTTGAGTGAGATGTATAACCATGGTTTGTCTATTTAGTCTCTTAAAGATGACCTTAGAGAAGGATCCAAATTGTTGATAGACAAAACTCGAACACAAATTCCCAAAATTACAATTATATACACTGTGTATTATCTTGTTCAATCAGATAGACAAATCTTGTTTTCCCCCTAGTTGCCAACATTCTTTGCATGTCATGCATGGGTGCTTGTTAATCTTTTTTTTTTTTTGTATGACATGCTTGGTACCATGCACCCATGTGAGGATTTTGTGGTTCTACATTGGTGTCATTGGCATTTCAGTAAGATGACCTACATGATTGCATATGATTTTCCACTAAATATTTTCCCTCCTTGACTTGGGGCACCACATCTTTATACAACTAATCTATTGGCTACTTCATTAATGTATCATAGCACACTTTGTTTTCTATGTTTTCCTTTTTCTTGCTTGTTGCTTTCTCTTTGCATGGTACCTCAATGCTATCCTCTTCATGGACAACATCCCTTGTTTTGGGGGGAATATGTAGTGTATGGATTTTTCATTTAGTGCATCCATACATTCAATGCCCAAAGATGACCATGAGGCCCTCCATCATCTCATGACAAATTACTTGCATTGGAGTCTTTTCTTGGTTATCTCCTTGCAGTGTAAGCCTATGCACATGAATGTGTTTTCCCCATTCAATGTGTAGTGCAAAGACAAGGTCTCCTTAGTCTCGTTTCTAGATCCTTCTTTGGTATTTCTCATTCCCTTTTGGGTTCCTTGATTAGACATACTCTTCTTAGCTTGGATCAACCTTGACATGCATGTTTGATTTGGTCCATTTTGGTTAGTTAGAGATGTTGTTTTGAGTTCCCTAACATCCTCATATCCACTCTAGGTGCACATAAGGGTTGACAAAGTTGAAAATAATATTTATCCTTTTTGAGTTGTCTTTGGTGCGTCACTCATGGGTTACACGATCCATTTATGTCTATTTTTCATTGACAAGTGAACCATAGATCCCTTTTATAGTGATTTTTTTTTCATTGACAAGTGAACCATAGATCCCTTTTATAGTGAAAAACATGTGAATTGCCTTGAGGCTAGTGGATGGGTCGTTCAAACTGATGGATGAGTAGTTAGAGGGTTCAATTTTTCTTCAAAAATTTGCACTGTGGACTACCCTATGTGTTACCTTGGTCTATAAATAGCTCTCATTTCATTTTGTTTTAGACTCTTTGTTCTCATTCAAAAATGTCTTTACTTTGCTAGATTTTCACTAGTATCTCATTCTCACTTCTCTCAAGCACTTGGGTTGCATCTCACTATTGTCACCACCAACTCTCACAATAGAGACTTATTCTAACTAGTTTACTCATCTCCTTGGCTCAAATTCTTCCTTTTATTACCTTGGTTGATTTGAATTTAGGGTTTCCCTTGTGGGTTTCTTTTGGATCATTTTATTTTCTCTCCAAGGAAAATTATCAACAACTCTATTGTGGAGAAAGCACCTCACCATTGAGGACCATATTGATATATCTATTGGTAATATTGTTTCATATATTTATGTGATAGATACACTATGGTATTCTATATATTTTGCATTGCTTTGGGGACAATTTTTCCAGGTATATCACAAGGAGGATCTTGGCACTTTCAAGCATGGCAAGAGGCTCAACTCCTACTCTTTTTCAACAACGAGTATAATCTCTACCTTTACCTGGTGTGTACTTTCTATCTCTTTTCCTTTCCTTTGGTATTTCACTTTGTTTCTTCCTTTTCTATTTAGATTTCCTTTCTTGAATTAGTTTTTTAGTTATTGATATCTCTTGAGACTTAGGCAAAGTGCCCTTTAAAATAACTAAACCATAGGTGAAACATTGAATCATATTTTAATGAGTGTCTTAGTGGTTTTTTTATTTATTTCCTTCCTCCCTTATGGTTTCCTTAAAGCACCAGGTGGAGACTCCACTCCTTTCACCCTCCTTCATGGTTGTAGAAAGGCCATTTGTGTGGTGGTGCATTGTTTCACTGTAAACACTACATCACACATTACTGATATTTTATTATTTTCTATTGTGAATGAGGTGTTAGTAAAAAAAATCAACTTGACAAATTGTTTATTTGGCTTACCACTGTTTGAGTTGTGTAAATATTCATTTGTAGATCATTGTCCAAGTCCAAAAAGTTGAAATGAATTTGGCACATTTGCACTAGTTGTTGAAGTTCTAACATTTGCAATGAGCCTATGCCAAGCTCMTTGAGCCCATGTCCCTCTCTTKCTAATCCTAACTCTCTAAAGGTAAACCTCGCGATTGTGTTGGTAGTACAATAAGAGARCTAAGAGAAAGGTGCCATAGTTGGCCCCACTATTTTTTTTAGAAAAATAAGTAACCTCAATTGGTCTTAGTGATTTTCGAGGCAAAGAAGCCTTTTGAGCCCTTGCCCCACTAAATTTTTTAGAAAAATAAGTAACCTCAATTGGTCTTAGTGATTTTCGAGGCAAAGAAGCCTTTTGAGCCCAAACAAGGAAATGATGGGTGGAACCCATTATCATAGACTCAAAGCCCGTGTAAGACAGTTGGGGGCCAACTCCAAAGGCTGCGATGACTCRCCACCTATTGAGGGCATGATCCCACATACGCTTAATTTATGATTTTGGTTTTCTGGACTTTTTTTTGTTTGAGTTGACAAACTACTTGGTTTAATATTCTTAATGAATGTTGAATGTTATGGCTCCACTACTAAACATGTTTGGAAAATTTGTACTATGAGATAAGGGAATTTCATTTCTAGACTTCAACCCACTTATCTTGTGAACGCCGTCTTTGTGGTTCACCTTTTTTTTAATATAAAATTATTTATATATAAATATTTTGATAATCTTATTAATTAAGGAAGTTTTTTTTGTTTAAAAAGAAACATTCTATATATTAAAATTTTATATTTAAAAATTTTAAT
>ML799802.1:50123-95070 GCA_009831015.1 Picea engelmannii | reverse complement strand
ATATATATATATATATATGAACAATTAACTACTATACCAAGATTTGGAAATGTTACTTAAGTTTTATGTAGATCTGAAAAAACCCTACGGTTGAAGCAGGGTACAGAGCCAAAGGGCGTACGATATGGTGATATGGTAAGGATATGGGATAGAATAGTTCCTTGATGCTAGTTAAGTTGTACCCTTCATGGAGTTCCAAGCGTTGGAGCTTTCGCTTCTAAGGCTTTTTCCATGCAATACACATGTGCATGATCTTTGACAAGGCTTGATGCATACGATTTAATCTTGTCTCATTTACCATAGATGACATCCTCTTGGACTATTTAGATCTCAAGGGTGATAGGGATTTTGGCTTCCCGTCCGACGAAGCCTTTATCCGTGCTCAAACTTTAAAATGGACCATCGACTTGGTCGATCTCCCTCTGTTGGATCATATCAATGCAGTCCTAGAGATATATAAAAGCATGAGGCCCCATGTTAATTCATTTCCATCTAACAAAAATATTAATGTTGGGCCTTGATCCACCAACCAACATTTTTCCTCCAAGGATCTCTCAAAGCAAAACAAACTCTCTTATGTTTTGGTGCATGCATAGGTAGAGTCTTCACGATACGCATGCATGGTAGCGTAGCTTTGGTAGGAGTTGAAACCTATGAAGTAAAGAAAGGGGAAGGGAATCCCAAGAAACAACGATTCTATAAGATTGACCCTGAGCACAAGAGAATGGTGGTTGGAGATGACGTTGAGGTTGGGCCATCCCATACCTTTTGGGAAAAGCGACGATTGATCGTTTTATTGGGAAAGTAGTAAGTCCAACGTCGCTCAAAGGATGGTTGGAGGAGAACTGGGTCCATTTGTTAGGATATTTCCCCACTTATCATATGCTTGCAAGGGGTTAGATTATATTCCAATTCAAAAGTAGGAAGGACCCGGAGACAATCTTCAATAAAGATTGGGGTTGGGGATCGTCCGAGTTAATTCTAAAAGAACGAGCTCTCACTTCTGATCTGTTGAAAGAATCACATACGCCAACGAAAATTTGGGCCATCTTGCCCAACCTTCCTTTAGTTTTTTGGAACGAACTGGTTTTTAAATCTATGGGGAACAAATTTGGAATGTTCCTTAGCTGTGAACCCAGGTGGGAGATGAAGGTGGATAAACGATGGGTGTGGGTGCAAATTGTTGTGGATTTAAAAGAAGGTTTGACAGATGAAATCGAACTGGCCTAGGGTAACTTCAACTGGATTCATAAAATAAATTATTGGCATGTTCCCTTTAGATGCTATGGGTGCCATCAAGTAGGGCATGTACAAGTTGAATGTAGGAGGGCGACACCACACTATCCTCCTTTTTAGAGAACTTGGAAGAGAAAATCATTTGCGGATGCAACATAAGGCTTCAAGGGGTCAACAATAGATGGAGAATCAGGCTTGAGCTATGAGGTGAAAGGTAATTCTTTAGCCTCCTCATCAAAAAAACCAAAATCCAGTCTCGTGTCTAGTAAGTCTATATCTCTATTAAATTTTGGGCATGGAACAATGAATAATAAGTGCCCCATAAACCTATCAGGTCTCCCCTCCTCTTCAAAGGTGACTCCCCTCCTCTTCAAAGGTGACTCCCCTTGAGTCTTCCTATCTTGTTGAGAATGCATAATCTTTTTGTTCCCAGTCCCCCTCTTCAATTCCAAAAATGATCGAGGAAAAAGCCCCCTAGTCATCAAAATTCCAGTCCCCTTCCAATTCCCCTTCCTTTGGCTCTGTTAAAAATATTGTCTCCCCTTCCAACTCTATTTCCTCCATGCATTCCGTTAAATAAGATTACCTTTTAAGATCCACAATAAAGATAGCATAAGAATCTGACGAAAGTGGAGGACTGGCCTTAGACAAAGGAAATGGAGATCAAGCAGGCAAAAAATCCTTCATATACATTGCTCAGTCCAAAGCGCTGGAGGAAATTAGAAGTGGTAGACAAGTGACCATTGACCAGGCCCTTAGAGTGGGAAAATTTCAAGATGGGGTTTTGAAATGATTATTCTATATTTTAATTTGAGAGGAGTAGGGGGCGCTCATAAGCTTCAAGCCCTCAAATGTCTAGTATAATTTCCAAAACCAGATGTAATCTTAGTGCAAGAAACAATGTGCAAAGCAGAAAGAGCTAAGGCATTTTTTATTAGTTTTCTTAAGGGTTGGTCCTTTTATGCTTCTGACTCCGTGGAAATTTCTGGAGGTCTCATTTTTTCCAGGAATCCTAGCCTCATGGCACTGTCTATAGAGTCGTTCTCCTTAGGTATTCTAGTTGAGCTTGAAGACAAAAGTCTGAAAAGTTGTCTAAAAGTTATAAACATATATGGACCCTACTAAAAAAGAGTCCAATACTGGGAGGCTTTAGGAAACACTAGGATGCTTGAATCTCACAATCTAATTATAGGTGGAGATCTTAATTTTACATTGTCTCTATGGGAGGTTTGAGGGGCCAGGCCCAAATAGGACCAACATGAAGGATTCTTGTTAAATTGGATTGAAAAACATAAACTGGTTGATTTAGAACGACAAAAAACTCCCAAACCTGGAGGAATGGCCGGAAAGGTTAGGATGTCATGGCCAAAAGATTGGATAGTTTCCGTTGTCTGAAAATTTAATGTTTCAAAATTGGAAAATCAAGTCCAAGGTTGTCATCAGGGGCATTTCAGACCATATGCCTATCTTGTTGGAGATCAGATCTAATACCTCATGTCCACCCTCTCCCATGAAGTTTAATCATGCTTGGCTGAAAGAAGAGCATTATCAAGAACTGATCAAACATCTTTGGTCACCTTTAATTGATGACTCTGAGTCCTTGTACATGCAACAGTCTGCCTCCAACATTTCAAATGTGACCTGTGTGACCAAAAATTGGGCCAAAGAATTCAATGAAAAATATATAGAACAATTGAGATAAATAGAGTCAAAGTTGAGCAAAATTCTTATAGATGAAAGTGTTACCCAGAGTTCAGTTGACCAAAGGGATGAACTTAGTAAACTTCTTCAAAAAAGACAGGACCTCCTAGTTTATGAGGAAACCAAATGGCGACTTAAGAGTCATGCCATTTGGCTTAAAGAGGGAGATGGAAACATAGAATTATTCCATAATTATGCTCGCCATCCAAACGATAAATGGGAAATTGTTTCCTCCTTTGAAGATATGGAAACAAATAGGAAAGAGTATTTCTCAAATCTTTTCAAGGCACCTTCAGTATGTCCAATAAATGAGATTTTGAAGGTTGTCTCACTTTTTCCAAAACGAGTGTCCGATGAAGATAATGAGTCACTGAAGGAAGAAATATCATAAAAGGAAATCATGTCCAGTGTTTCAATCTTTCAAAAAGGTAAAATCCCTAGGACGAATGGCCTTTTAGTATAATATTTCTTAGGATTCTATGAGATTCTAAAAAACGACATAGTTAAAATTGTCAATAAGTCTTTAGAGAAGAGGGAAAGTTTGGAACTCCTTCAATGAGACTTTTTTGTCTCTTATTCCAAAAAAGAAATATCTCAAATCTTTCACGTATTTTCGCCCGATCTCTTACTGCAACCTAATTTATAAGCTTGTAGCCAAAATTTTAGCCTCCCGTCCTAAGCCAATATTTAGTAGCTATATTTTAGAGGAAAAAATTGGTTTTCTAGATGGACATCAAATCCATGAAGCGGTTTCAATCACCTAGGAAGTCCTTCACACCATCAAGGCTAAGAAGAAACCAAGTTTTATTATGTAATTGGATTTGAAAAAAGCATACGACAAGGTCAGACGTTGGACCTTCATTCCGTTGGCCTTGATCTAGATGGGGATTAATCTCACGACTGTCAATTGGATAATGGGATGTTTTGAGTCTACCTCTCTAGCAATTCTAATTAACGACTCTCCATCCTCTTTCTTTAGCCCCTCTAGAGGCCTCCATCAAGGGTGTCTTCTCTCCCCTTTTATTTTCTTGTTGGTTGTTAATGACCTTAGCAGACTAATTTCTCAAGCTCGGGGGAGGGATCTCATAAAAGGATTAAATGTGGCTATGGATACTACTTTAACTCACTTGTTATTTGTAGATGTTGTAATCATTTTTGGTGCAGGTTTGATACATGAAGTAAAAGTGCGGTCTCAAGTGCTCGATTGTTTCTGTTTGGCAACATGGATGCAAATAAGTGTGACAAAGTCAATGGTTATCACAAATTTGTTGGAAGAAAAAGAAATCAAGTAGCTAGATTTCAATATGCGTTTTGAAAGGAAAGGTATTGACGATGGGATTAAGTACTTAGGCTTCAAATTAAAGCCTAACTCTTATTCCTTTGAAGACTAGTCGTGGTTAATAAAAAAAATTCAAAGTAGAATATCCCCATGGTCCCATAGGTGGATTTCGAGAGGTGGAAGGTTGGTCTTAATCAATTCAATCCGGAATAGTATCTTGGTATACTGGGCCACCTTAGCGAAAATTCCTAAAGGTGTCCTAACCAGGGTGAGAAAAATACGTTTCCAATTTCTATGGAGAGGTAGTAAAGACACAGGTGGCCCGAACCTAGTGAAGTGGAATAAGATTGCAAGACCAAAGAAACATGGGGGATGTGGGGTCAAAAACATATACTGGTTATGTTCAAGCCCGACAACTAAAATATTGTGGCGGTTGATACATAATAAGTCATTGTGGGGTAAAGTGATATCTGCTAAATATTCTCATGGCCAATCTATAGAAGAATGGTTAAGGTCACCGAGGAAGTCTGGGGATCTGGGTCAATCGAGTGGAAGGATTTGATGGAGGCATACCCAGTTATTGGCAACTGGTTATGTTGGAAAATCGGAAATGGTCGAAGCATAAGGATTGGGTAAGACCCATGGATTGGAGTTGGAGAAGGGTACAAACTGTCATAAGAGTTGGTCGAAGACTTACATCTCAAAGGTGGTTATTTCATTTGGGATGTCCAACTTTCAGAAGAAGATGGAGCAGGTCGAAGTAAATGGAAGGAAGCAAATCTCCTGGGCCTGAAAGGTAACAAAAGAGAGGAATGAAAATCTTTCATTGATATTTTATACTTGTTGACGCTTGAATCCGTCAGGACCGAAACGACAACCTCATGGGGATACAAATCCCCCTGCTTTTTTATAAAGGTGGTACTCCTCTTTGTTTTAAAATTTTCTTGGAACTCTAGATTTTTAGAGTATAGGACTTTGCAGAAGTTTGTCGTGATAATCAAAGAAATATAAAGATTGCAAGAAAAAATAACGAGAAAGAAAATGTTTTGTTTTTTAAAGAGAGTTCCTGAGAAATGACCACGAACCGTACAATTCATACACTTGAAAAAGATAAACAAAATTTCCTCACATCCATCATAGTTAAACTAAATATTTCTGATCACATAAAATAAAGGAAGATGGTTTGCATGCATAAGAGATCTTTAATAGAGTAAAAACACAGGGAGCTCAAATAAAGATAATGATAGGTCAATCTCAAATACTTTATACTCAAAACTCAGAGTTACAAAGTACATTCAAAACTGATCCCGAAATAGTTCTCTTGGGATTTCTGAAAAATATATAGTTTGTTACAAATGTTGATGTTTGGACAACATCGGGAAGACATTCTCTTAGAATAATAATTAATAATATAATTATTGATTATTAAATATCATATATAATAAGTAAATGATAATAATAAATAGTTATTGATTATTCAAAGGATGCATCCTTTCATGGATGGTCACCATATATTCCCTATATATGGAACACTCATCATTGTAATAATATATCGATCATATCTCATATAAAAAAAACAACAACAAAGCCTTGAAATTTAAATGTGTTTGTCCTTAGGACTGGGATTGGGGCTCCCGTGGACCATAAAGGAAATATGAAAAAGAAGTAAGTTGTAGGAGGATGTTGGACGATGACAGAGTAGCAAGACCTAGAAAGAATACAGGGAGAAGTTATCAAATTTCGGTTAAACCTTTCTAGTCAAATAAGCGGAGTTATTGGATGAAAAAATGATAAAGAAAGCAAGATATGATCAACATGAACTTATTATGATGGTCTCTCGTGTCTCTTTACTTGCTTGCTGTTGTCCTTTTATTGTATTCATTGACGATTATAGGAACCGTCTGAATTGTTTCTTTCCCCTCTTTGGTTAATTTGTCGATTGCCTTTCTGAACCAATCTTCAATATAATTTTTCATTGGTGCGACGTTTATTTCATGCCGGATTTTAATGTTGAATAATTCACCTTCCAAGTCTCTTAAGTCAAGAGAAATACCATGTACTCCTTCAATATCTTGATTTTTCACAGAATAATCAACTAGCCAATTGTCTATTTCATCTTCATTATATTCGAGTATGCCATACAAATTTCAATTGATATGTAACATCCCCGACCACCCACATGCCAGGAAATTCCACTACTGTGGAATATACACTTATATATAATATGCATTAAATCAAATTAACACATTTAACATAGAGTTATTGCCATCATACAGACTTAAATAGAATTAAAAGTAATTCATACATGCAACTGAATACATGATAACATTCAAGCATTATGCACAACATAAAATTAAGCACATAAATTATACTTATCTTTCAACTGGAATAACACCACCAACTTCGTGCAGACCTTCCACGAACCTCCCAACCTTAGACCGCCCTGCTCATCACTCTCAGGAGTAGGTCACCCCCAAGCTGGGACTAAGCTCCATCGGGCAAGGGAATACTAGGCTAGGCAAGGTCAATAGAAAGACACACAGTTTATGAGGATGGATTCTCTCCTAGGAGCCACTTATGCCCACTACTTACAAAATCTCATTCCCCACATGTCTGTCCCACCCCAGGAGTATACAACTTCACTATCACACATGGAAGTCCTTTGACTGCTAAACCTCCCTTGCCTTGGGCTTTAGCAACAAGCCGGACCAGAATTCTCTGAGTTCTGTGCAAGCTACAAGACCCCTTCCAGGAGTTCTCACTTACTCCGCACACTCTCTCACCTGGAGAGAGTCGCTCACAGGCCTGACAACCTGCCTCTTCAACCACAACCACCTCCCTCACCTGGAGAGAGTGTTGCACAAGGGATTGACAACCTGCTTCTTTAGCTCTGTTCCAACATGAGGACAACAGTAAGGCTCAACAAGGAACAAATGACGGAAGAAAATCACACTTATCCAAGGGACTGTGTGGCCACAACAACCCACAGTTATAACACACACGACATAGACAATTACGGTATGCTCATGTTTCACAGAAGACACAGCTTAGTCCATGGGTTCTCATTGGGTTTAGGATGCGTGACTATGCAGAGGTCGAACAGGTTAGATGACGGATCAGTCCATGGGTTTTTTCCACTGGTTTCAAGGTGTGTGACCAGAGAACAAAACACAGAGGTCGAGTGCAGAGGCAAAACGGTTATTGGGAAAGATTCCCGCGAACTCAGGCAGAGTATGGAAGAATCATCGAACGACTCAGGTGAAGGATGGAAGAATGACCCGCTAACCCCCAACACAACTGACGCTTCATATTTTTTACTGCATGCACCCAGGTCGAAACTTGTCTTCTTGGAGCTGCACACGTTCCCTTTTGCACACGTTCCTTTTCAAAGAACTTAGGACAACACTTAGTCAATTGTCTACCTTAGCCTTTAGGAAATAATAAAAAATTATTATTCCCTCTAGAGGTAAGCTCCCTAGCTTAGCCCCTAGGCCCACACACTTAGCCTCCTTACCCTACCCAACCTTGTGGAAGCTTAGTCCCCCATCACTCTTTCTTCATGGTCAGTCGACACGTAGCGATGTTTATATTTTATTAATGATCTGCATAATTACATATACAAAAATCAGGCTCCTGGCCTTTAACACCTAGGCTCCCTGGCCTAAATAACACATAATCCCACCAACTTATATACACTTGGCTCACCAGCCTATAAACATGATTACAATACATAATATAATTGGGGCATGTCCTTGGGGTATTACAATCCCCTCCCCTTATTTTTGCACCGTCCTCAGTTCAATTTTTACACAACATCAACAAAATTTTCAAAATCTTAAAAAAGATGCGGGTATTCTGCTCGCATAGYATCCTCATGCTCCCATGTCGCGTCCTCATGAMCGTACCAAGTCCATTGGACCTTTACAAGCCCTATGGATCGATTCTGGAGCTGTTTTCTTTTTCGGTCCAATATGTGCACATGATGCACTTGCAAGACACCTTCTTGCTCCACCTGAATCACATTCCAATTGCTAACATGATTAGCATCAGGTATATATTTCTTAAGAAATGAAATATGAAACACATTATGTACAATCATGGATGCAGGTAATGCAAGCATATATGCAACTGGCCCAATCCTTTCTAGGATTTCAAATGGCCCACAAAATCTGGCTGCAAACTTCGAACAGTTTCCCAGCCTCAAGGAGCTTCTATTGAATTTCACTTTCAGGAAAACATGCTCCCCCACTTTAAACTCTCTATGGGTTCTGTTTTTATCAGCATAAATTTTCTGCATGTCTTGGGCACCCTTTAAATTCTTCTTAATTTTTAGCATTTGGTCTTCCATTTCCTTGAGCAACTTTGGCCCAACCACTGCTCTATCAATTGGATTATCCCAACTTACTGGTATTTCAATTTCTGCCATAAAGTGCTTCAAATGGACTCATTTTAAACGATGCTTGATACCTATTGTTTTAGGAGAATTATACCAAGTGTAGGTAGTCTTCCCATTTAGATGGTTTATCCATCACATACATCCTTAGCATGTCTTCTATCACTTGGTTCACCCTCTCTGTCTGCTCATCAGACTCAGGGTGATAGGCTGTGCTGAAGTTCAGATTTGTTAGAAATCCTTTGAACAACCCCTTCCAGAACTTTGAGGTAAATTTCGGGTCCCTGTCAGACACAATTGTCTTGGGAATACCGTACAATCGTGCTATTTCCCTCATAAAAATATCAACAATGTTAGTTGTCTTGTGAGTAGTCTTTAGTGGAATAAAATGGGCATCTTTTGTAAGCTTGTCCACCACCACCATGATTGAATCATGATGCTTGCCGGTTCTGGGAAATCGTGTGATGAAATCCATTTTCACCACTTCCCACTTCCACTCAGGAATAGGTAAAGGCTGTAGCAACCCTGTTGGGTGCCTATGCTTAGCTTTAATCTTCTGGCATTCCATACATCTGGCGATGTATTCTGGAATTTATCTCTTCATACCTAGCCAAAAGTAATGGCTCTTGACTGCTTCCACAATTTTATGATATCCAGGGTGCCCTACATAAGGCACATTATGCATTTCATTCAAAATCATAAGTTTCAAGTCCTGGACATTAGGTACATAAATTCTATTCTTGTACAAAAGTGTTCCGTCAGTTTCCAATTTATAATTCTCCACTTTCTGTGGCATCTTACCATGTTGTAGCTTTTCTACCAAATCCATGTACTACAAATCTGCATTTGCATTTTTCCAAAATTGTGCCTTTAATATCAGTTCAATACATGCTAATGGATGTAACATGCAATTCATGCACTCTCCTACTGAGTGCATCAACCACTTTGTTCTCTTTTCCTTTTATATGCTTGATTTCAAAGTCATATTCACAAAGAAACTCCAACCATCTACTCTGCCTAGAATTTAAGGTTGGCTGATCAAACAAATAATTTAGACCGTTATGGTCTATCCTCAGTTCAAACTTCCTTCCCATGAGGTAATGTCTCCATTTCTTCAGAGCGTGAACGATGGCCTCCAACTCCAAATCATGAGTTGCATAGTTCCTTTCGTGCTCTTTCAACTTTCTGGATTCATAACAAATTACAAACCCATTCTAACCGAGGAATCCTCCCAGTCCTTCTTTGCATGCGTCCGTACACACTACAAAGTCTTCATTCGGATCTGCAATCCTCAGGATTGGAGCACTGGTTAACAACTGCTTCAATCGCTGAAATCTTTTCTCACATTCTTCTGTCCACTGAAATTTCTTCTCCTTCCTATGCAAGGAAGTGATAGGGTGAGCTATCCTTGATAACCCTACAATGAACCTTATGTAATAACCAGCTAGACCCATAGAGGATCTAACTTCTGTCACATTCTTTGGCACTGACCATTCTCTGATGGCCCCAATCTTCTCAGGATCCACGACTATCCCATCCTTTGAAATGATATGCCCCAAGTAATGGATCTTCTTTTGATAAAACGAGCATTTTCTCAACTTGGCATACAGTTGGTGCTCTCTTAGCACTTGCAACACCATCCTCAGATGTTTTTCATGCTCTTCCTTCGACTTGGAATACACCAGAATGTCATCCAGGAAGATTATGACAAACTTTTCTAGATAGTCCCTGAATACATTATTCATCAAGCACATAAAAACAACGGGTGCATTCGACAACCTAAATGACACCACTGTGAATTCATAATGACCATACCTTGTTCTGAAGGCGGTCTTGCTGATGTATTCATCCTTTATTCTTACCTAGTGATATCCTGATCTAAGATCTATTTTCGAGAATATCTTGGCATCCTTCAACTGATCAAAGATATCATCGATCCTTGACAAAGGATACTTGTTCTTTAAAGTCACTTTGTTCAATTGTTTGAAATTGATACACAATCTCAATGCCCCATCCTTCTTCTTCATGAACATGACTGGGGCTCCCCAAGGTGACACACTTGGGTGTATATACCCCTTCTTTAGAATCTCTTCAAGCTGCAATTGCAGTTCTTTCATCTCTAGTGTACTCATTCTGTAAGGAGCTTTCAACACTGGAGCTGCTCCAGGCATCAGGTTTACCAAAAAGTCAATATCTCTTTTTGGGGGTAATCCTGGTACCTCCTGAAATACATCTTCGAAATCTTTTAATGTTGCATGGTCTTGAATCTTTGAGACCTCATCCTTAGATGATTCCTCCACATGGGCTACAAATAATTGACACCTTTTTTGTAGCACTTCTTCAACTACATTGCTGAGATTTATCTGATAGCAACAACTCTGGGAATTCCTTGGACTGTTCTCTGATTCCCCTCCTCATCCAGGAAAGTGAATGCCTTGTTACAACAGTCTATGATGGCATGGTGCTGGTCCAACCAATCCATCCCAATTAGATAGTCATAAGAACCTAAAGGCAAAATGTTCAATTCAGCCTTTGTGCTCAGTCCATTCATGTCTACAGGACAAGACTTAACCAATTCCGTAACCTTTCTCTTGGTTCCTGTAGCCAGCTGCACTAACCAAGATTTTCCATGTTTTCTTCTTGACAATTGCAAACTTTCCACCACTATAGGATCTATATAACTATGGCTAGCACCTGAATCAATTAAAATAGTAAATGGTTGGTTGTTAATCATACCTTCCACTTCAATCATGAGCGATTGATATTACTCTTGCTTGTTTTCTAGGGCTGCATAGATCTTGGGTATTCTATTGCCCATGTCCTCCACTGTTTCAGCCTGTTGAACATTGTGGACAACTCTCACCTTGTCATTTCTGTGGGGGCAATCTCTGTACGTATGGTTTCCTTTACAACCCCAACATTCCATAGGTGTCTGTCTTGGCATTTGTCCACCCACTTCAGCCTTCCTGGGCTCTCTAAAAGATGGATGTCATTGAGGACTATTTCTAAAAAAGGGTGGCTTAGTTCCCTTCTTCCTCTGATCCATATTGAATTTCTTCTTGTCTTCCCAAACCTTCTGGAAAGTAGGCTTCTCTCTTTGCTTCTCATATAAGCATTTTTCTCTTCTTATAGTTTCTTCCATAGTCTTAAGGTCATCATACTAGATCTTGTCACCGATGGAAGGTGGCATTCCACTCAGATACCTTTGAATCTTGATAGTCTCATCCTTGATGAATGGAACATACTTCAGTAATTCCAAAAAACTTCGTACGTATTCATCAATGGTCATGTTTCTCTGCTTGATTTCAAAGAACTCTTTCATCTTTCTATCGTAGTATCTTTTAGTCAAGTATTTCTTTTCAAAACACTTCTTGAATTATTTCCAAGTAATATCTTTCTCTCTAATGTTTTGCACCTGCACAAGTTGATCCCACCACATGGATTCTTTTCCTTTCAATTGATACATTGCAATTCTTCCTTCGGCATGAGAGGAATAATTTTGCAGTTGGAAATATTTCCTCATGCCAAGCAACCATGTCTCAACATCTTCCTCCTTGTGTTCTCCATCAAATGTAGGAGGCTTATATTGTTCATTTCTCCCTTCAGTTCATCCACTCCAGATATCTTGTGATTTCTGGTAGGAGATGGGCTTGAACTACTACGTTCCCTCCTCTTGGAGTGACCTTGGGAGTGATGATGGTGCCTACCAACAATCCTTGATATTCTTCCCTCAGAAGTCTTGTGACTCCCTGTTTTTCTCGAGTCTCTCTCCTTGTCCAACTTATTTTCTATTCTCTCCAGACTCTTCATCAACTTTAGGTTGAATTCTCCCTGTTGTTCCTTAGATTTCATGAGCTTTTTGCTATCTTCTCAGTGAGTTTGGGCATCTTTTTGCAATCTTTCAATGATTTTCATCATATGCCCTTCCTTATCTATCTCTTCTCCATGCCCATTGTAGTTTGACGCTTCAACTCCCAAATGAACATCCATCCCTTTAGCTTCATTCTCTGAACTAGAAGCATTCTGTGCCTCCTCCATTTCTTTGCACTCAGTGGCAACTCTATTCGGTTCTGGCACTTGCTAAAATTCTGCAAACACAACGTGCAGACAACCAGAATTTATCAGACCATCATTCCTTAACAAATCCCACAACATTCATAAACAAATCTAATTCAAGAAAACTTTCAAACTCCATTTTCTTTCGGGCTCTGCTCTGTGAAATTTTCGGGCACTAGCCCCTTTCTCTCAGTCCCCAACCCACACGACCATGGGTCGTGACCAAGTTCTAGATCAATAAGTGCTTACTTGGGACTTGGGACTTCGACTTCGAAAGATTTTAAAATCACGAAACAACAATCTCTTGGAATTTCGAGTTACCGAAATCACGAAGTAGAGTGGATCAACAGTCCATGTCTACCCAACATCCAATGACTAACACTTACTATGGAACCTCAGGTGTCTGATTTCTGGGTCTTCGGGACTTTGGAGCTTCGGAGGATCTCGCATCTGCACATCCAAATTGTTAATCTCTGAACATTCCCAATCACCTTTGGTGAAGTCATTACATCACATCACTTAACATTTTCCAATTGCAGGAGCATGCAATGGTGGTTTGGAGCAACCCACATTTTGTCCCGCAATTCTTCTAACACTGACATGTAACCCCTCAGTGAAACCACAGTTTGGATTGCGGGACCGCCTTGGAGAATTAGCTTATGTGCAACTTGGGTCCCCGCCATGTCTCCTAGCCGTTGATCTTGATGTATCGTGATCAACGCCACTGTGGGTCCTCCGAACTTTAGCTACGTTACGTAACCTCAAGCCCCACTAACCCTGCTCATACAGGATGCCACATGGTGGAATACTAGCGACTGATACATGGCCCATTTAGATGGGTGACACTCGTCACGTTCCAAATGCCATCTCAACCTTCCATGGTTCGGAATCCACTTACACTTGGCACACAACCCATGTGTCCATGTCACCTCCAGGTGACATCATCATGACTCTTCACTTTGGCTCTTCGGGCTTCAGAGCTTCAAACTTTGGGAGTTTCAACTCCTCTACGTTCATTTTTGCCCGGAGCGCTTTCTCCCGAAGTTTACAATCCACCAATGCATGTCCTCCTTCACAATCAACGACTATGAGTGATTTCGACACTTCGAGCTTCAGGAGTTTCAAACTCACATCACTTGCCTCCTCGCGAAGTACTTCCACCTGAAGTATACGATCTCTTGATGTGTGTCCTTCACAATGGACGATTGTGATCTACTTCAGCCTTCGAGACTTCAAGATTTTGTCACACTCCACACTTGAAATCATTCGAAGTGACTTCCCTTTGCCTCCCTAGACACAGATCTAACAGCCATGATATTTTCCTACGATCTACGGTTTATATCTCCTTCGGACTTCAGAGCTTCGGGTTGCAACCTTTATCTTACCTTTGCATTCAGTTTCACCGACGACGCGAAGTCCAAAGTGCTTCCAGGTTACCCTTTTTGCACTTTCTCCAGATCTGACGGTAGTAAAGGTTTTTCCTCTCCTTCAGAATAGATCCTACGACTCCAACATCCCAAGTGTTGAGCTCTCTCTCTCTCTGGTCAAATACCACATCGGCTGCGGTTTTATTCTACTACTACTCCTCCTAAGCTTCATAACATGGCCAAGTAACCCGTTGGCACTCAGAAACATTCTAAGGTTCGAAATTGCTTCCTTCGAACACCATTTCCACTCGAAACCTTGGGTCCAAAGACCACTTATCGGGCCCATCTAGGCTCAACGTTGAAACCAGGGCTCTGATACCATATTGTAACATCCCCAACCACCCACAGGCCATGCAATGCCACTATTGCGAAATATACACTTATATATAATATACATTAAATCAAATAGCACATTTAACATAGAGTTACTACCATCATATAGACTTAAATAGAATTAACAGTAATTCATACATGCAACAGAATACATGATAACATTCAAGCATTATGCGCAACATAAAATTAAGCACATAAATTATACTTATCTTTCAACTGGAATAACACCACCAACTATGTGTAGACCTTTCACAAACCTCCCATCCTTAGACCGCGTTGCTCATCACTCTCAGTAGTAGGTCACCCCTGAGCTGGGACTAAGCTCCACCGGGAAAGAGAATCCTAGGCTAGGCAAGGTCAACAGGAAGACAAAGTTTATGAGGATGGATTCTCTCCCAGGAGCCACTTATGACCACTACTCACATACTCTCATTCCCCACATGTATGTCCCACCCCAGGAGTATACACCTTCAATGTGACACAAGACAGTCCTTCGGCTGCCAAACCTCCCTTGCCTTGGGCTTCAACAATAGGTCGGATCAGAATTCTCCGAGATCAGTGGAAACTACAGGACCCCTTCCAGGAGTTCTCACTTCCTTCGTGCACTCTCTCACCTGGAGAGAGTCGCTCACAAGCCTGACAACCTGCCTTTTCAACCACAACCACCTCCATCACTTGGAGAGAGTGTTGCACATAGACTTGACAACATGCTTCTTCATATTCGTTCCAACACAAGGAGGACAACAGTAAGGCTCAACAAGGAACATATGACGACAACAAATCACACTCAACCAAGGGACTGCATGGCCACAACAACCCACAATTATAACACACACTGCATAGAAAATTATGGTATGCTCAGCTTTCACAGAAGACACGGCTTAGTCCACGGGTTCTCACTGGGTTCAGGGTGCATGACTATGCAGAGGTCGAACAGGTTAGATGACGGATTAGTCCATGGGTTTTTCCCACTGGTTTCAAGGTGCACGACTAGAGAAAAAAACATAGAGGTCGAGTGCAGAGGCAAAACAGTTCTCGGGAAAGATTCCAGTGAACTTAGGCGAAGTATGGAATAATCGCTGAACAAATCAAGTGGAGGATGGAAGAATGAACCGCGAACCCCCAACATAGCTGATGCTTCAGTTTTTTAACTRCATGCGCCCAGGTCGACACTTGTCTTCCTGGAGCTGCATGCATTCCCTTTTGCACACGTTCCTTTTCAAAGAACTTAGGATGACACTTGGTCAATTGTCTACCTTATCCTTTATGAAATAATAATAAATTATTATCCYCTTTAGAGGTAAGCCCCCTAGCTTATCCCCTAGKCCCATACACTTAGCCTCCTCTCCCTGCCCAACCTTGTGGAATATTAGTCCCCCATCAMTCTTTCTTTGTGGTCGGTCGACATGCAACGATGTTTATATTTTAATAATGATCYACATAATTACATATACAAAAATCAGGCTCCTCGCCTTTAACACCTAGGCTCTCCARCCTAAATAACACATAARCCCACCAACTTATATACACTTGGCTCACCAACCTATAAACATGATTACAATACATAATATAATTGGGGCACGTCCTTGGGGTATTATATGATAACCCTTTGAATATATCAACTTGTTCATCAACTTGTTGTTTTGTTAGAAAAAAAGAGTTGAGAATTAATTTAGGGTCTTGTACCTCGTTAACACCTCCTACTAGATCTATTTCTGTGATTCTCTTGAATAGTTCTTCTCCTTTGAAGGTAAGTTTTGGCTCTGGGAGATTCAACATCTTGCGAAAAACTTGCGGTGAAAGAGAAATGGGGGAATGAGATTGGAGTTGTATAATTCTCTGGCTTGGCACGTACTTCTCAATGCACCATGCAACAAGTTCTTTGCAGTCAAATACCTCAAGAACACACCCTGCGTGAGCAATTTTGGATGCCCATGTTACATCTTTTTGTGCAAGAGGAGACGAGTAATATAAATATGCTCTGGACCAATGAAAGTTCTAGTCTTCACGACCAAAAATATTCAAAGTATCTCCACATAATTGTTATCTAGCTATTGTTGCCATTAGGTTGACAAGAGTATTTTTCAGTTGAATAATAACTTGAAATAAATCTTTTCAGAGAGATGAAAATAATATAATCCTTTGGCAAATGGCGAATTAATTCAATTTAATGGATAATCCCCTCGAGTCTTTCGCCATTAATGACAATCTCTTCGAAGCCTGCACAATTAGTTGTTAGCATTAAACAACATTCAATGCATATTGGAAAACACAAGAATGGTGGGGACGAACGAGAGTAGTTTTGAATATAAAGTTTTCATGAACCCAAGGTTGTGGATGATAAAAAATAAGTTAGTGTAGAAAAGAGGTCAGTCAGACTTGCATGAAGGAGAAATAAAATGCTTTTAGGGACTCAAGACATGTGACAAGTCTCATGGTTAAAATGAGGATCACTGAATTTTGGGTGCAAAGTGGAGATCGCAGAATTTGAAGGATGAAATCTCGACTCTGCGAACTTGTAAAGTTAAAAAAAGAGAGAGGCTAAGTATAATACAACAAGGCGGTCGGTCGGACTAGTGACATAGGAAAATGGATGGGGATGAAGGCCCACGAACTTGCCTACTTGCGAACCCTTCGATTTCTGAAATACGACAAAGTATGGTAACTAGAAAGGGATAGAAGAAGGGAAGAAAGGAAAATGGAAACAAGAGGAAGTATAGAAGAGGGAAAATAAATGGAAAAAGGAAGTCGGGAGAAAAGAAAGGGGAAGGAAATTTCAGAAGTAGGAATTGATCTCAACAACTAGATCCAATTGTGGGATGATAACCCCCTGTGGGTTGTTAATAATCGAGAATATTCATGACAGGTGATTCCATCCATTGGGCTATGGAGCCAACAATAAGAATATACAAAATAAAATAAAATTATGTACAAGGAAATGAGAAAGTTCCAGGTGAAGAATCCTTTCAAATGTTGCCCATTAACAGGCAACATCAACATTTTACCCTTCATATCTTTGAGCATATAAGAATTAAAGCCGGGGATTTTTTCAATGATATGCGGTCCGATCCAGAGTGCTTCGAATTTTGTGTGCATCGATGGATTCTCCTTAGCTTTATTCCAGAGTAACACCAATTCCCTCTAAAAATTATTTGTTGTTGTATTCTGGTCAAAATATTTTTTAACACTTTGTTGTCTTTGAGAAGTTTTGTTCATAGATTTACTTCGTTCTTTCTCCAATTTCAATAATTGATTGACCCTATATTGCATAGGTGAAAAATATTCAGCACCCTTTGTATAAACCACAACTGTCAAAGAATTCAGCTCAAGGATAATTGGTTTTTTTGCTTCTTTCCCATAAACCAATGTATACAGAGACATCCCAATGGTGTCCTTTGGAGTCATTCTGCTTGCCCACAACACATCAGTCAATTTTTAATGCCAATTCCTTTGGTTCTTATCAACAATTTTCTTCAATATATGAATGAACATCTTATTAGTGGATTTTTCAAGACCATTCTCTTGTGGATAATAGTTTGATGATTTCCCCATAACAATTCCATATTTTCCACAAAATTCTGTAAATTTTGAACCAATGAAAATCAACGCATTATCAATGATGAATTTTTGTGGGACACCAAATATTGACAAAATATTATCTTTGAGAAACTTAATCAACTCTTCATAATTAACCTTTTTTAATGCCACCACTTCTATCCACTTTGTAAAATAATCTGTAGCAGTGAGAATATATATATGTTCCTTGCTTGAATTTGGGTTTATTTGCCCAACGACATCAAGTCCCCATTGGTAAAATGGTTGTTCTATAGATATACGTTGTAATGGCATTGCGGATCTCTTCATTTTCCCTGAAAATTGTTGGCAAGATACACACTTCCTTATTGTGGCATATGAGTCTTTAAAAATTGATGGCCAATAAAACCCAACTCTTATTATCTTATGGGCGGTGGTGGTAGGCACAAAATGTACACCACATATTCCTTCATGGAATTCTTTCATCAATTCTTGAGATTTCCTTTCATCAACACATCTCATCAATATACCATCATAGTTTCTTCTGAACAATATATCAACAATCATCACATATTGACTTGATTTCATCTTCAATGTCCTTCTCTCTTTTGGGTTCATGGTGACTGGGAATTGTCCAAACCTCAAATAAAATATAATATCTCTATACCATTCTGAATCTACCATGGGTTCTTCTACTGAAATTGAAATCATTCCATCCAAAGAATCATTGTTTACAATGAGTTTACATAAACCATGTCCTTTGACTGCGTTTAAAGGTTTGATTTCAATGTCATATTCTTGAATTGTTTCCATATAATTTGCCCATTTTCCTTCTCTCAATTTCTAATTTAAAAGCATCTTCACATGAGAGGATGGAACGTAAGCGATGACATGAGAATTTAATATGTAAGTCCGAAAGTGTGCCACCGCCTTCACAAGAGATAGGGCTTGTTTCTCCAATTCTGAATATCTCAATTCATAATCATGAAGGGTCTTTCTCATGAAGCTAATCGACAGTTTGTCACCCTTGGTATTCCTTTGAGTAAGAATAGATGCAACCATCGTTTATGTAGAGAATGAATAAACGATGAAGTCTGTTTGAAAATCTGGGCTAATAAGGACTAGAGCTGTAGTGATTGCCCTTTTGATATTATTGAAAGCTTCTTGTGTATCCACTGTCCATTCAAACCTTTGGTCCTTTTTCAACAATAAATTGTTCGACTTCACAATACTTGCATAGTCAGGGACAAATCTTCGTACAAATTTGATCTTACCAAAAAATGATTGAATGCATTTCTTAGATGTTGGGGGTTTAATTTCATTTATAGCTTTAACTCTTTTAGGATATATATAGATTTCTTCCTTGCATACAATATGACCCAACAATTTTCCTTGAGTTACAAYGAATAAACATTTCTTTGGATTTAAGGAAACACCATATAATCTACACCTGTCAAAAACTTTCTTCAGGTGATGAATCTGACCACTCCTTTTTTTTTAATCTGCTATTACGTCATCTTGATAATCTTCCATGAATTTTCCTTTCAACCCCTTAAAATCATGATCCATGGCCCTCTAAAATGTAGCTCCTGCATTTTTCAAACCAAAGGGCATCCTAGCATATRCATATGTCTCCCAAGGTGTTATGAATGTTGTATTTTCTCTGTCTTCCTCAACAACCAACACTTGATTATACCTAGAAAACCATCTAACATGGACATGTAGGTTGATCCCATGACTTGCTGGAGAAGAAACTCCATGTTAAGTAAAGGATAATTATCCTTTATACTTGCTTTGTTAAGATCCATGAAATCTACACACATCTGAATATCCCTGGTCTTCTTTCTTACTATCACAGGATTTGAAATCCAATCGAATGTCTAATGGGGTATATTATTCCAACCTTCTTTAATTTCCCCAATTCAAACTTTACTAGAGGTTTTAATTTGGGGTTCAACATCCGTATCTTTTGCTTGACCGGCTTTGCCCCTTCTCTCAAGGGAATAAAATGTTGAAATATTGTTTTATCATAAGCCTTCAAATCGTCATAACTCCATGCAAACACGTCAAGATATTATTTAAATAATGCAACATATTGATCAACTTCTTCAATTGTGCAATAAACTCCCAAGTTGACATATTTTGAAGAACTGTCAGTTCTAATATTGATTTTTCTTATTTCTTGGACCTTTCAAAGTGAAATTTCTTCCAAGAGATTCTTAGCGTGATCGTCTCTTGTAAAAAGAGACTTAGATTGAATACAATCCTTCAGGACATCAGATATTTGATTGTCATCATCATCATCATCATCATTCAACAATTGTTTTTCCAATTGTTCATCATTCTCAAATACTTATAAATATTCCTGGTTATCAGGTACAAAAGGTCAGAATACTCTTTCTACTTGAAAATATGTTTTTCTTTGAACATCATCCGGGTTTGACAGTGAGGCCGCCAAAGCCAATGAATCTTCCTTCTGATTCTTATCCCTTGGGATGAAAGGGATGTTGAAAGAATTGAAGGCTTCCATCAATTCCTTAACTCTTTTGAAATATAATCTGAGTCTTTCCTTTTTTATTTTATACCTCTGGGTGACTTGATTTATTACCAACTAAGAGTCGCCAGTCACAATTAGATGTTCTATCTTCAATTCTTGTTCAAGAATCATTCCCTGAATCAAAGCTTCATATTCTGCCTCATTATTCGTACATGCAAGTTCAAGTATGATATCATGTGGATGCACAATCTTTCCTGAACTTACAAGGACAATTCCAACTCCACTCCCGAAACTTGAGAACGATCCATCAAATGACATCCTCCATTAACCTTCAAATGAATGCTCTTGATTATCTATACCTTGAATTTTCTCTAGGCTTTCAATCTGTTCCATGTCTAGGATATCATAGTTTCTGATCCCAACGTCTATATAATCTTCCATTAATTCATTATCCTTCTTTTTGAAAGAGAACAGTTTCTTGGGTTCACGAAGAACATTAATCATTTCTCCTTCTTTGTCTGGAAGCATCATGCAACTTCCATCATTCATTATGTATCCTCCGATCATAGACGACCAATCTCTTGCTAAAAAAACTCCATATGCAAGAGGGAGGTCTACCACAATAGTATTGAAAACTGTAATAATATGGGGAGCCATCGTGATCTAAGCATAAAAGTCTTCAATTTCACCATAAGCTGGCACTTTTATGGAATAGATTCCACATATACTTTCACCAGTCTCATAATATTTGTTGCATTTCATGCTCAATGCCTCCATGACCGTTAGTGGCATAATATTATTGGTCGTGCCAATATCGACTAAACAATTATGAAGTGCAACATCATGATTTTCAATTGAAATATAAAAGGGCGAGATTTTACCTCTCAACTTGACGGTTGATTTGTTCTATCTTTGTTTCGGACTTATAATAACAACTTTCATTTTTTTAGATGGATCATCCAATAATCTCAAAATGTTTTCCCTTTGTTGGGGAATCTTCACCACTTCTGTAAAAGGAAGAGTTATCCTTAGTTTACTCAAGTCCTCCACGACATTGTATTTCATCTGGGTGGGGTTTGACATCAGGTGTTGCTTCTTTCTTCCAACACTATCCGCCACATTCTCATTTGTCTTTTTCTCATTCATTTTTCTTTATCTTTTCGTTTTCTCTTTCAAAATCATTTTATTCTCGAATTTATTTACAAACGTTATTTTTTGGGCAACATTTTCTTGCGAGTAGGGGTCATTGTCGCCTTCCTCAAATATATGCATGGGTGTCTTACATCCGTCCATCTATACAGTTTCAGAACTTTCATCAGGTAAATAATAGTTCCCTTGCTCAAACATTTTCTCATCATATACATCATCCAGAAAAACTGCATTGGGGATTGGTTTCCTGGGAACCCTTGGACTTTGCAAATTATCAATGTTTTCAAATCTCACTATGTTTTCTTGGGGAGGGTTCCTTATTTTCTCTTGGACCGACATTCTCAGATTTGATACATAATTGTCCCCCCTTCTTAATCTGGTTATCTCATTCTACATTTTCCTGATGGTTCTATTCATTTGTGCAATTTCAATTCTTTTCTTGGTTTATTGTGTCACAACAAGGTCTACTTTCACATCTGGTATGGTCCCCTTGAAAAATCCTCCTCCAATTGTTTGATTTTGGGTCGGTCATGGCTTCGGTTCTTCATTCTTTCTTGAGCTAGAGGATCCTTGATTATCAATACTTAATCCTCCTAGCTACCTTTTCACTTTTCCCAGGATAATGTCGAGGTCAACACCCATCTGAATCATAATTTATTCCATCTCAGTGGATTTAATCATTGCTTCCTCCGAGGTATCCATCTAGGATGTTCTGATAGCATATTTCACATTTGGGGGCATCACATTCTTATAACAACCGAGTATGACTGGGTCATTAGGTATTTTATCTTCTGGAATTTTACTTAAAGTTTTATTGAACCTGAGATTAAAATCTGTCATTCTCTCATTCTTCCTCAAACCAATCTAGGTGAAATCAGTGAGAAGGGTATGATATGAAACTGGAGGGGCGAACATAGTCAAGAACATGGCTTCGAGGTCATTAAACGAGCCAATGGACCTACTAGCTAATGTCGTATACCATTCATAATATTTTCCCGATAAGGTTTGAAGAAATAACCTTACCATCACATTGTCATATTCAACACGATGGAAATCACAAATATCAAGAAATAAGTTAAGGTGTATTTTGGCATCAATTGTTCTTTCTCCAAAAAATTCCTTCAAGGTACCCTTAGGGAGAGTATGGAGGTCATGTTTCTCACCTCGAATATTTAAGGGGGAATCTCTTACTCTTCTTCGATTTTTGAATCTTAGGTTTTCTTGATTTCTTCGCCTGCCTCCTCCACCTCCTTGTCTCTCATGAGGTTCTCTTCGCGGTTCTTCTCGTGGTTGTTCATTTCTTTCGGCCATGTTAGGAGATGTTTCATGAATATATTTTTCACTTCTTAGAATACAAAGTTGCTTGCTTTTACTTCTGGTAATGGGTCCCTTGTATTCATCCAGCTTCAATCCCGACCTTATCTTTGTGTTTCTCTAGCTGGCCTTTTGTTCCTTCAGTATTGTCGCTCGTCTCTCCTTTGTCTTCGAAGGATTTATATTTCTTATTATTGGACCAATGTCTGCCAATACCTTTCCAATTATTCTCGGGTCTCGACTGTCATTATTACCAAATTATATAGCTGATGTAAGATTCTTTGTTGATTATTCAATCCAATTTCTAGGTGGGGCTAATCAACCCAGGGCAAAGTCATGTATTTTTCAAAAGATGCTAAACCAGATTTAAAATTTCAATTCATTCCCTAGTATGGTCGCCAAATTTTTTGATGCTTGAATCCGTCATGATCGAAACGACAACCTCAGGGGATACAAATCCCCCTGCATTTTTATATAGGTGGTACTCCTATTTTTTTAATATTTTCTTGGAACTCTATATTTTTAGAATATAGAACTTTACAGAAGTCCGTTGTGATAATCAAATAAATATAAAGATTGCAAGAAAAAATAACAAGAAAGAAAATGTTTTGTTTTTTAAAGAGAGTTCCTGAAAAATGACCAGTAACCACACACTTTATACACTTGAAAAAGATAAACAAAATTTCTTCACATCCAACATAGTTAAACGAAAGATTTTTGATTGCATAAAATAAAAGAAGATGGTTTGCATGCATAAGAGAACTTTAATAGAGTAAAACATGGGGAGCTCAAATAAATATAATGATAGATCAATATCAAATACTTTATACTAAAAAATCAGAGTTACAAAGTACAATCAAAACTGATCCCGAAATAGTTCTCGTGGGATTTCTAAAAAATATATAGTCTGTTACAAAGCCTTGAAATTTAAATGTGTTTGTCCTTAGGACTAGGATTGGGGCTCCCACGAACCATAAAACAAATATGAACAAAAAGTAAGTTGTAGAAGGAGGATGGTGGGCGATGACAGATTAGCAAGACCTAGAAATAATACATGGATAAGTTATCAGATTTCAGTTAAACCTTTTTAGTCAAAGAAGTAGAGTAACTGGATGAAAAAATGATAAAAAAAACAAGATATGATCAACATGAACTTACTATGATGGTATCTCATGTCTCTTCACTTTCTTGTTGTTGTCCTTTTATTGTCTTCATTGACGGTTATAGGAATTGTCTCAACTGTTTCTTGCCCTTCTTTGGTTAATTTGTCAATTTCCTTTATGAACCAATATTCAATATAACTTTTCATTGGTGCAACGTTTATTTGATACCGAATTTTAATGTTGAATAATTCAACTTCCAAGTCTCTTAAGTCAAGATAAATACCATGTACTGCTTCCTCGATATCTTGATTTTTCACGGAATAATCAATTAGCCAATTGTCTATTTAATCTTCATTATATTCGAGTATGCCATAAAAAATTTCAACTGATAACCCTTTGAATATCTCAACTTGTTCATCAAATTGTTTCTTTGTTAGAAACATTGAGTTGAGAATTAATTTAGGATCTTGTACCTCGTTAGTACCTCCCGCTAGATCTATTTTTCGTGAGTCTCTTGAACAATTATTCTCCTTTGAAGGTAAGTGTTGGTTCTGGGAGTTCAACATCTTGCGAAAAACTTGCGGTGAAAGGGAAACGAGGGAATGATCTTGGAGTTGTATAATTCTTTGGCTCATCATGTACTTTTCAACGCACCATGCAACAAGTTCTTTGCAATCAAATACCTCAGGAACACACCCTGCATGGGCAATTCTGGATGCCCAAATTACGCCTTTTTGTGCAATAGGAGACGAGTAATATGAATATGATCTAGACCACTGAAATTTATGGTCTTCACGACAAAAAATATTCAAATTATCTCCACAGAATTGATGTCTAGTTGTTGCTGCCATTAGGTTGAAATGAGTATTTTTTAGCTGAATAATAACTTGAAATAAATATTTTCGGAGAGATGGAAATAATATAATCCTTTGGCAAATGGTGAATTAATGCAATTTAATGAATAATATCCTCGAGTCTTTTGCCATTAATGGAAATCTCTTCGAAGCCTGCACAATTAGTTGTTAGCATTAAATAACATTCAATGCATAGTGGAAAACACGAGAATGGCGAGGACGAACGAGAGTAGTTTTGAATATGAATTTTTTCACGAACCCGCCAACCCGTGGTTGTGGATGATCAAAAATAAGTTAAAGTGTAGAAAAGTGGTAGGTCGGACTTGCATGCAGGGGAAATAAAATGCTTTTAGGGACTCAAGACACGCGACAAGTCTGATGGTTAAAATGAGGATCACAAAATTTTGGGTGCAAAGTGGAGATCACAAAATTTGGAGGATGAAAGCTCGACTCCGCAAACTCGTCGATCAGACTGGTGACATAGGAAAATGGATGGGGATGAAGGGCCGCGAACCCGTCAATTTCTGAAATACGACTAATTATGGTAACTAAAGGGATAGAAGAAGGGAAGAAAGGAAAAGGGAAACAAGGGAAAGTATAGAAGAGGGAAAATAAATGAAAAAATGAAGTCGGGAAAAAAGAAAGGGGAAAGAAATTTCGGAAGCAGGAATTGATCTCAACAATACTCTAATTTCATCCTCCTATAGGAATAAGATGATGAATTAATATGTTGGGGACAAAACACAAAGAATGGTTCATTCAATGCTAAGTTAGGATCTCAGATGCTGGTATAGAATGAATGGGAAGAAGAGGTGTAGAAATGGTGGACAAGGATATGGAAGGTTAACACCCCTCTAAAGGTAAAAAAATTGTCATGGTTGATTTTAGAAACTAAAATTTTAACATGGGACAATGGAGTGAAATGGGGTTGGTCTGGTCCAAGATGGTGCGTCCTAATCAAATCTAGAGAGGAGACTATGCAACATTTATTCGTTGAGTGCTCCTTTGTATATGAAGTATGGGCTGAGGTGTCTGCATTATTGAAATGTGGAGCTCTTTTGTTGGAAGGGGAAATAAAACATTGGATGCATAACTCGTTCGATGATGAGAAGGATTTCCCATTCAGGTTGATGCCACTCTTTCAAATGTACTTTATTTGGTGGGCACATAATTCGTGCATTTTCTAGAACAAGTTCATCCCGGAGGAAGCAATGGTTGGTCTAGTCTAAAAGTTGTCTAATGAGCATATGCTAAAGGAAAGACCTCAAAAACACAGAATCATTGTTGATCCAGAGATTGGTAAGGAAGTTCCATGGAGTTTCTTTGATGGGGCCAATCAAGGCCATCTGACGCATGGTGGTGTAGGGGCGGTGCTATTCATTTCAAAAAACCATTATTACAATATCCTTTACACCCTTGGACGCATATCGAACACCAAAGTTGAGATGGAAGCTCTATGGGAACTCATGTTTATGGTAAATTATTTAAATCTTCACAAGGTTCAGTGGTTTGGAAACTCCAAAATAGTGGTCGATTGGGTAAATGGAAAAGGTGAGATCACGATGTCTTGTCTTGTAGCTCGTAAATCCTGGGTAAATGGCTTTCTCACTACCCTGGAATGATTTTCATGCAAACACATATATCATGAGCTTAATTCAGTAGCCGACAAACTATCTAAAGATGTGCTTGAGCTATAGGACAAGACCTTTTGTTTTCAAGATTTTTATGACTGTCATCCTATGGAGGGCATGACTTTTTATGCGTAATGAAAATTTGTATAAACAAGTAGAAGAAAAGGCAGAATGTGAAAGAATTGTTATATTGTATTGAAAGAAATTAAAAGAAGAGGATTTTAGTGATATAAACAATTAATTTTAAACTACAAATGAACAATATTGTTTTTTGGAAAGTAGTCATTTTAGGACCAAAATATGTATATTTCTATCAATGAAAAATAAAGTTTTTTCATACTCTCTATATATATGAAAAATAAAGTTTTTTCTTGCTTGGAAAATATATATATATATATATATATATATATATATATATATATATATATTTTGGATGTATAGAATTATCCATATAAATATAGAAGTTTTAATTGGACGTGTATGCAACATTTATTATTCTTATTAATGTTGTTAATAATTTTATTATTTATTTATGTATTAACAAAATAACTTTATAAATACCTATATAAAATGAAATATGTAAATCTCATCATTAAAAATGATTATTTCATTATAATCAATTTTAACAACATAAAATGAAATACAGTTTTTTTCTTTTCTTATTAAATCGTGATTTCACTAACCTATACTATTATAGATAAATGTAAAAAACCTTATAATATGTAAGATGAAGTCTTCATTTTTCCATGTTTCTATAGGGCGACAATATTACACAAACGCTCATATTTAAGGCTTGGAAGTTAAAGTTACAATTGCAAGTGATAAAAATATGATGATCATTTCCTCAATACCCTCAGGACTGGACTGGCAAATATTACATACATAATAAAATTTACTAATCAACATAATTTGAAATGGGTATGTAAAAAAATATGCTTCAAACGTACTATTCTTATTCTTATAAGAAAGAAACACATTGAATTACTAATGTGCTCACGTCTCTCTCTCATACAATAATCGTATTTTGCATATTGAGACTTGCAACATAGGGGTAGGAATCCAATAGGGACATTCCATGGCTCAATGTGGAGAGATGAAGGCTTAATGATTCGGCCTATTTGTGTGGTGGTGTCATTTGATGCACATAGGGAAGAGATTAAGATTTGTGTTCCTTAAATAAGATGTGGTAAATTCGAGACTGGATTGACCTAGATACCAAGAATTTGGATTGTTATAATAGGTTGTGTAAGGTGAGTGATAGTGATGAAATTTGCAGTAGAAAATCAATCTTTGATGCAACATGTATGTGATATGTTAGATAGAATAAATCAATTGTTATGTTGATGGGGATTAACATATGTATTTAGCATCATCACATTATTATTTGTATTGTAGGAGATTATTATTGTCGTTTGGAGATGAAGCATGTTGGTTTCCTATTATTATGGAGTAATTGAGATTATATCTTTAACTATCGCTATTATTGTGATTACTTGCTAGTTCTTAGGATCTAGTTGAGCACACGCTTATATAACTTTACATCAAGAGAACTACCATAACAAAATAGGAGACAAATGCTCAACTAGAACTTAAGAATGAACAACTAATCACAATAATAGAGATAGTTAGAGATATGATATTCACTGAACATTTCCTTCACTATTGGTCGACTTAATTCACCCCCTAGGCATTTTTCTCCATTGTTGGATGATTAAATTCATCCACTGATCATTTCCTTCATTGTTGGTCTTGGACACGGAGATCACTATGTAATGAGATTCGAGCCTAAACCTTCCCATAAACACGAGTTGGGAAATTAGTTAGCATTGGTCTAGCAACCACAAGAAATGAAAACCAAGAAATAGACAAACCGAAGAACAAAGAAAAAAATATAAATTCTGCAAAGGATTTTTGTTGACTAAATGGACAAGCCATAGGCCCACTATTTATGGATTAGACAAAGACAAGGAATGATTACTTTTTTAACAACCAACTCTCTTATACAAGCCAAACTCATCAAACAAGGAAGAAACCAAGTGATAACATAACTAATCACCAACCTAATATTCAAATACACTTCTAAGGGGAGGCCAATTAAATAGAGTTACATGCTTTCTTCCCACCATGCAGAGGTTAGATGGTCCATTATCCCACCTTTCCTGGGTTGTTATAACTCTACCTTCATTACCCAACATCCTTGAAAGCTCAAACATGTGTGAGGGAGCCTTGGTTCACGTCAAGTTTATTTCTTTTCCATAAGGGAGGGACTAGCATGTGAAATACATGTGGCATAATAAGTGTGTGGTATTTGTCATTAATTTCAAAGGGGTGATTAAGGTATGTCTTGGATGGTTAATTTTCCATTAATCCAAAGCTTACCCATTTTTAACTTTGTTTCCTTATTGGCTAACGAATCATCTTGGCAATTAGAACCCCTTAGGACTTGATAAAAATAGGTTGTTTGGATTCTTGTTGTCTCATGTTGAGCTCAAAGCAGGACAAAGGTGAGTTTATAATCAACTAGGAAAATTTTATTATGCATCAACTTGATAATTGTACTAGAATATCCCACTATTGTTAATGATTGAATTTATGCTTCCACGACTAACCTTAGTCCTTGAAGTAGTGAATAATCTTATGCTTGATTGTTGGATGACGTTCCCAATCCCCAAGAATAAGACAATTTAATTTTTCCTCTGAGATCAATGAGGAGCTCCCTGCATCTGCCACCACTGGGCTTAAGTATGATTTTCAATCTTTTTGTTTGAAAGAACTATTGAGAATTAATTCTCAACAAGAAACTTTGAATTAGAATATGGCATGAAAAAAATGAGAAAGGACAATAAAAGAAAGTCCAAATATATCTAAGCATTGAGTGTGCAAGACTTAGTTCTCAAGGAATTTTGGGGTAGAAAAATGCACCAAAACCTAAGAAAGGGAAACCCGAGAAACTCTTAATAAACTTAGAAAATTGTCTTCAATAGTTAAGGTTCAAAAATAGATGTAGGAATACAGTTCTAAAAATTTCTAAGAGTCGTAATATGAAATTTTGAGAATGGAATTTTTTTAAAACTTAAAAAAATGGCTAAGCACATGACATTCAAAAACATAGTTATAAGGATTACTAAGAACATAAATAATTAAGGAAGTTCAAGAATTGAAATATGAACCAAAATTGAAAACTTGGCTAATGGATTTTGTAATGGAACTCTTAGAAAATGTTCTTTGGTTTTTGAAAGCCACTGTCACGACCCCATATGACGTTTGTTTAGATCTTGCAATTTTTCACTTCCTGAGGGCATGAGGCACCGCGACGGTTCTTACTTGGCTTCTTGGAAACACCAAGAATACTTCGTCCGGACTACACCTATTCACCTAGAGCATACCCATACTCTATTCTAGGCTACGAGGGAGTTGTACTCCAACTTTGCGCAACTCACTTGTATACTTGGACAATTTTATTAACAACTTAACACTTATTCATTTAAGAATACATCCAATAACATGAGAAACTAAGAGAACAATTGCAAAACAAAAAAGAGGCATACACAAAAACAGTGTGGGTGGTACGAACCATTCCTAACACCTGGCTAAGTATTGTTATTGAAAAATAATTACAATATGATCACTATTGGCTCAGTTTAAAACTTGGGTAGAGTCACATGACTTTCCTCACCTCACCAAGACACTCATACATAGATTCTTCACACCAAGACTCTATGTCATAACCACCTTTCCAACCTCATGCAGTGCACCCCAGACGTGCACCCTACCACACCAAGTTACTTCACCCTACCACTGTATACTTCACCAAGTTAACACAAACTTTGGTTATGCCTCACACATGCTTCACACAAATCTATCTTTCAAGCTTTCCCAAACTCTCCTTGTGCATCCCACCCTTGGATACTTGTCTTCCATCTTCACAACTCTACCTCAGTTCTGCCTTGCCTCATAATTTTTCCTCAAACTTTATCTCTATGCCTTATTGCTCCTTTACAACTCTTACCTTCCTTAGTTATGTTCCCTTGTGATCTTATATGGAATCCAAAGGTCATCATCATGAACTGTTGTGTCCTTTGGGTGTGTCGTGCCCCTTTGTGAATCATCACGCCCAAACGAATCGTCGTGCCCCTTCATGGAGACTGTGCACCCATCAACTATGGTGTCTCTTGAATCGACGCACCCCATCCATGGGCATGTGCCCCTTACCTTGTGAATTCCTTGTGTCGATCGACATGACTCTCCAACGTGCCCATGCTTCCAAGAGAAAGTGGGTCCACTCCTTGGGAGTGCAACCAAGTCTCCCCATCCTTTCTCAAACACAACCCAAGTCTCCACCAAAATTCTCAAGGAAAGTAGAGTGTGTGCCCCCTTAGTGTTGTATGTCACCATCTTGTACCCAAGGTGCTCCTGTTCACACCCACATGTTTTCGTTCATCTGATCGATCGCATGCCTCTTGTGTTCTCTTCCCTGACTCATCCCCAATTCTTCCCAAGGGGTGTGGTGCTCGATGGGAGTCACGGGAGACCTTAAATCCCCCCCCACTCCATTTGTTCCTGTCCTCAGTAGTATCCGTCAATCTCCATGGTGCCTTTTCCCCATCTCGAAATGTCGTCACCACTCAACAACTATTGTCTCCTCAACAATTGTTATCAAGGAAAACTCCCCTTAGGAAGTTACATGAGTCTACAAAGTGTCATGTATCACTAACTTATTGTTGCCTCCATACTTTGTTCTATATGCTCATGCTTCTGTGCATTGGATCCCCTTGTGACTTTGATTGATTGGGTAGTTGGTCCAATCGTCACGCCTCCATATTAATAACTCACATCTTCACATTCAAACACCCTTTTTTGTCCATAAACTTGTCACATTCGCAACTCCTCATTTCCTCCAATTTGTCAAGTCACCCAACTGCGTTCCTAATAGAATTCACCAAGGCACCCCCTCAAGGTTCCCCATAGTATCTATTGCATCCCACCGAGATAGTGAGCCAACATGTTGCGGTCTATTTTGAAGGTGTAATAGGATGGCTAGTTGGGCCATCTCCCTCATCTCCATTCTATCCCAATGCAATCAGTGGAGAGTCACCATACTTTTATGTTATATATAAGTAGTGGTATACTTGAACCGATTTTTCCTTTTCCCTCCTCAATGAGTTGTTCTACCTTAGGGTCATACAACCATTCACCATGTCCAAGTTAACTAGAGGAGGAATTGACCTCTTCCTTGGTTCTCCTCCACCAAGGTTGTTGCATCTCTCTCACGTCCTCTTGGTCCATGGATGGTATCTACTCATATTCATTGAATTTCTCCGACATCCTCATCTCTGTGAATTCATCGGCTCTTCGTTGTGATTCATCAACCTTCAAACATAAATCATCCAAGTCATTCATTGTCTTAGCTATATCTCCAACTATGTTTTCAACATTGGCAATCCTTCGTTCCATCGACACAAGTCTCCTTTCGTTCTCTGTGCTAGGCTATCCAACCATCACCCCACATTTTCCAAGTTCTCCCCCATAAGGTTGTCTATTCTAATTGTCTTCAACAACCATTTGCAGCAAGGATATCCAAGTACCCGCTTCCTTCCTCCTTATGGTAGGAATCAAACATGGAGTCTAACCTGAGAAAATGGCTAAACTATTCATGTGAAGAATAGGTGTTGCCTTTTCCTTCTTGTTGATGTTTGAATCGGTTACGATCGAAACAACAACATCATGAGGATTAAAAAAAAAACCCTCCGTTTTTATAGAGGTGTCACTCTTGTTTAATTTATTTAAAGATTTGTCTTTGAAAATCTTGGGATGACAATATTAAAATGGGAGAGTGCTAAAGAGTAAACTCCAAAATATTTATCATTCAAATAAAATAAAATTTTGAATATAATATACATGCATCAAGAATTCTTGATAGATGGACTAGGAACCTTCGCTCATAAAATAAATAATTTTTCATAAATATAACACAAAGAAAATAATTATAAGAAACATAACATGAATCTCACATCCATCACAGTTTTAAATATTTTTTGATCACATTCATAAGAAAAGAAATGAAGGGACCACATATCAAAGAACTTTAAAGAGTATTTTCATTAAAATCAAAAAAGGATTTTATACGTTAATTTCAAATATCTTATACTCAAATGCTTAGAGTTCAAAGATACAATTAAAATTAACCCCGAAGTAGTTTTCTAGATTTTTCTTAAAAAATGAAATAGTCTTTAATAATGTTAAGAAACTAAAAGGCGTTAGTCCAAAGGTGGATTGGGATATGGCTCTCGTGGACCATAAAATAAAGAAATGAAAAAAAAAGAGTAGGAACAACACTTGGAAAAGGGCGAGAACAATGCAAGACCTGAAAAGAGAACATAAGAGAGCAATCATAAATCAGTTATATTCTCCTTGGGATAGACAAAATATAACTTGATGAATTATGAAAGCATAAGAGGATGGAAGAAGGATGTGATCGATTTTCACTTACTATGATGGAATCTCTCTCTCCTCATTTGCTTGTTGATGTGCATTTTGTATCATCTATTATTGTGGTTACACGACCGGTGCCAACTGCCTCAAACTGATAATCTTCATTTATCTTAATCAAGGCTTGTTTTAACCAATCTTCTATATAATCTTTCATTGGGGCTACATTTATCTCTTGTCTAATTTTTATATCAAATAATATCCCTTCTAATTCTCTCAATTCACATAAAAGTTGGTGGAGTGTGTCTTTTATGTCTTCAATTTTATTTTCATAACTCACCGACAAACTTTCAATTTCATTTTCATTATATTCAATTATGCTATTGAATTTCTTAGCGGACAAGCCCTTTAGTATTTCCACATGTGCTTCAAATTGTTGCCTTGTCATAAATATGGAGTTTAAGATTAACTTTACGTCCTGTACTTCTCCTGTGGTTCCTGCTAGGTCTATCTCGGTCAACTTATGATAGTACTTCCTTTTAAACAACTACAGTGTCACATTCATCTAACATTTCTTTTAATACTTTTACATTTTTTATCCAAATGGCCCTTAGTTGTTTGATTCTGGCTGGAGAAGGTAGATCTTCTTCTTTTCTTTTTAGCTCAGTCATACCAAAAACTTGCAAGGTAAATGTGATGAAAATGTCTTTATAAAAACCTTATTCATTATTCAAATCAGCTTGGAAATATTCTTTGAAACTATTTAACGTTTTGAACCAAAAGAAACAATATTTCTCCCTATATCACATGCTTCCAGAATAAGAAACATCCTATTTTTGATATTTTCACCAACAAATTTTCTAACTACAACCAACAAGCTTGACGTTCCTTTCAACTTTGAGCTTGATTCGAGAGTCTCATCGGGATTTCTCCCAAATGGAATAGCAACTAGCGGACTTACAAAGACATGTGGTGGCATCAAGATGCAATCCGATTCTCTAACTCTTTCCTTTAATCTTGAATTCTCAGCCTCCATTTTTTCAACTGAAACTTCTAAAGCATCACCTGTAACTTTGTGAATTTGGGAAGTTTTTTTTATGGTAGGACATTATTTAAGTCCAACTTTGTATCCTTGATTCTTTTCCCCTTTGAATTCACATGTTCAAATATTAGTTTCTTCGAATCTTTATCAAATAATTCACAGTGGAGGATCAAAGATTCTTCTTCATAAAATATAGGCTCTTGAGTTGTGAATTCTCCATCGAGTTAGATCTTATGCTCATCATCTAGAAATTCTATGTCTTCAATATTTGCATCAAGCTCCATATGTTCGAGAAGAACGTATTCACTAGGTATGACCTCATCCATTTCTTGTTGATTATTCTGTCTTTTCCTCTTGCTAGTTATTGGTAATTTGTGGGTTTTTTCAATATCCCTTTTGGGGCGGTGAGGATCATCTCCATCCCTTGAATTTTAAACCAAATATTTTTGTTTTTCTTGAGTAACATTTTGGGGATTTTGTTTGGGTGTGTTGCTTTTATAGGAAGAACTCCAAGACTTTGAATTCCTTTCATTTATGATCCTTCCATGTTATCTGTGCACTTCATTTGTACTAATAATTGTCTCAAGGTCTCCAATCAATACTTCCTCATAATTGTTCTCCTCACTTTCTTCTCCATATATACGTGTGTTTATATATGATACACTAAAACCCACAGATATAATTTGATTCATAAAAAAAATTGAGGATCAAACCCTTTTACTAAATATGCGAGCTTCAAATTGTATTGGTCAAATTGAGTTGCAAATTATTCAATTTTTGGGGCACTTCTTAATGTAATCTAACCAACTTTCCATGGAAATACAATAGATTGTATTTTATTTCTTTAAAGAAACAAATTGTCCCATTATATATCCTATCTATAGACTTCTATCATGAATATTTTATCAAACACATAAAACGAGAGATATGTTGGGGCCTCCCGGGAGCAATAAACTTTGATTATATTGTATTGTTCATTTGACTCAAGGTTTCCTATTTTGTCTAAAAGTGTTACTGCCTCCAACGATAGCCTTGAAGTATTATTCTTGAACATGATATTTTTGAAAGAAGAAAGAAAAGAGTCACAAAATTCATAAAAGTGATACATCGCCTTTTGCTTCCAGAGAGCAGGATACCTATAACATACCCCGCCTCCTCGCTAGGTACCGTTACCACATTATAATGTCTCCACTACTGCAAACTCCCTAAATACAACTCTGATACCAACCTGTAACGCCCCTCACTGCCAGCACTAACAAATTCCCTAATACTACTTTGTAACATCCCCAATTTACTATTGAGCAATGCCACTCCAAAAATCTAGTGCGCAGATTCTACACTATAATGTTAATCTATGCAGAAACACACGAGGTAACATGCAACATCCCAAGATGGATCACACCACACAAACTTTCCTTTTCAGACACCAATTATAACAGTGAAATTAACACATAATACAACTGCCCGCACAAGAATTCAATGCACACATGTATTATTGTGTGTGTAACGTCTCTGAACACATGAATACTACTGTGCATGAAACCATTATGGTGTCGCATGCAGATTCAGTTCTCCTTGTGCATGTGGATATACTTCCTCGTGTGCACAATGAATCCAGCCTCTTGCACAGAGATATCATTTCCCTGCTCACACGACAATTCTAGCCTTACCTAGGAAAGTCATGACCATTATTACAAAGTTAACTAACAAAAATACTTAATTATTTTCATACTTTGCATGTGCGGAAATAATTACCGAATACAACATCATGCTTTATATGTGAAAACAACATTATACAAAATAACAACAATTGATCATATACAACATCATACAGGAAATATACCCATATCAAACATAGGTGAATAAGCACATAGTAAATTAGACAAGCACATAAAGAACACTTATCTCTTTATAAGGAGTCACCAACAATGCACAAATCTTAGACGTTACTCCTAGCCATAGACTTTGTTTCTCATATACTTTTAGCAACAGGTCACCCTTGAGATGTGTTTTAAACTTCACCAAGGAAAAAGGATTCCTAATGTCATGCTTAGGTCTGATAATAAACAAAATTTCTCAGTCCAAGGTGCCCAACTACTGCAACTATCCTACAGTCTCTCATTCCCCACATGCATGTCCCACCTCATGAAGTGTGCCCCTTCTCTTCTCAATAGTCCCTCGACTTCCCCACTTCCCTTCCAAGGCTTTAACAACAGGCCAAACATGAAGTCTCATATCCCTATAACTAATTCCCAACGCACTAGAGAACGATTCATAGAAAATCTCCCACCTAGAGAGAATGCTCACGAGCCTGACAACCCACCTCTTTGACAACAAATCTCTCACCTGGAGAGAATTCTCACATGCCTAGCGACCCGCCTCCTCGACAAAAAATACTCTGGTTGATGGAAAAACCCTTTCCAAGTTTTTATTTGCAGGTAAGGTAAAGGTCGTCCCTCGTTCAAATGGTCTGACCGATCATAAAAAAAGATGAGTGAATTTTCTCTCCCCCACAAAAAATACACTAAGGTTCAACTATATATTTTCATGGTCATAATTGGATACTTGTCACCTTCAGAATTAGCTTTAGCCACTTGGTGACCCGTTCCCATCCATCGGAAACTTAGGATAATAAATATCCATAAATTATTCTTTTCGGAAATATTAAATAAATATTCCCTTGGACTTAAGCCCCCCTTTCCCCTTTTTGGTGGAGTTTATCCCCATGTTTCTTTTCTTCTAATTGGTTTGCGCACAATGATGTGATTTCTATTAATAATTTGAGTGTGATTACATTTACAAGGATAGGTGCATTGGCCTTTTTGCATCTCGACTCACCAGCCCAATAATTTCACAGGCTCTTCGACCTCCAATATATATATATATATATATATATATATATATATATATATAACTCGGTTCAATGCACACTTCAAGGTAATCCTCACATACTTTCTCGTGCAATACTCAGGTGCATGCAAATCTTAACCAAAACTTGGCGCCAACAACTCACCAACCTATATGTACATTTACATTTTACATTTTGGGTTTGGATTAGGGGTATTACATTCCCCTTCCTCTTATTTATGCATTGTCCTCAGTGCATTATATACACATGTATCTACAAAAATTCAAAAGTATTAAAAAATATGTGGTTACTCTGCCTACATAGCATCCTCCTACTCCCAAGTTGCATCCTCAGGACCTTACCAGGTCCATTGGACCTTTACTATCTCCATGGATCGATTCCATAGTTGTTTTATTTTCTGATTCAATATGAAAACCAATCGCACTTGAAAATTTCCTTGTGGCTCCACTTGAATCACATTCCAATAAATGACATGATTAGCATCGTGTATGTACTTTTTGAGCAAAGATACATTGAAAACATTATGAATACACAAGGATGCAGGTAGTGCAAGCATATATGCGACATGACCAATCCTCTTTAGGATTTAAAAAGGCCTATAGTAGCATGCTACTAGCTTAGAACAATTTCCCAACTTCAGGGAACTGTGCCTTGATTTTACTCTTAATAATACATGGTCACCCACTTTAAACTCTTTGTGGGTTCTTCCTTTATTTGTGCAATTTTTCTTCCTATCTTGGGAAACCTTTAAATTCTGCCTTATTTTTGTCATCTTCTCTTCCATTTCCCTATGTAAATCTATCCAAACCACTGCGCATTCTGTTGGGTTGTCCCAACTCATTGGTGTGTTGCACTTTCTACCATAAAGTGTCTCAAATGGTCTCATCTTTAGAGATGCTTGATAACCATTTTTATAAGAAAAATCGACCAAAGGTAAATATTTTTTCCATTGTGTCGGTTTTTCCATCACATACATTCTTAGAATATCTTCTATCACTTGATTTACCCTTTTTGTTTTCCCATCTCACTTTGGATGATAGGTTGTGCTAAAATTCAGATTTGTCCCAAATCCTTTGAATAACCCTCTCCAAAAATTCGATGTGAACTTGGGATCTCCGTTAGACACAATTATCTTAGGTACACCATGCATCCTATCAATTTCTCTCATGTATATATCAACAATGTTGGCTTCCTTATGATTTGACTTCACTGGAATAAAATGGGTAGCTTTAGTAAGCTTATCCATCACTACCATAATAGAATCATGTTTCTTAGTAGTATTAGGCATCTTAGTAATGAAATCCACGGTTACAACTTCCCATTTCCACTTAGGAATGGGAAAAGGATGTAGAAAACCAGTTGGGTGTTTGTGCTCAGCCTTGACCTTTTGGCATTCAATGCATCTAGCAATAAAATCAACAACTTCCTTTTTCATGCATGGCCAATAGTATTTCTTTTTTATCACTGCAATTGTTTTCCGATAGCCTGGGTGCCTAGCATAAGGAACTTAATGAATCTATGAAAATAACATATTTTTCAACTCTTGATCATTTGGCATATAAATTATGTGCCTATACATGATGATTCCATCCTCTTTTATCTCATAACCTTCAAATTTATGTTGAAATTTACCTTGTTGTAAACTTGTCTTTATGTCCACATAGCACTGATATGATTTGGCAACCTCTAAAATTTTGTCACTCAAATATGATTTCTACATGCTAATGGTTGTAGCATGCATCTCATGCACCCTCATGCTAAGTGCATCATCCACCTTGTTCTCTTTTCCTTTGATATGCTTGATATCAAAGTCATACTCACTGAGGAATTACAACCATTTGCTTTGTCTAGCATTTAAAATTGGTTGTCCAAACAAATATTTGTCTGTCCTCAACTCAAATTTGTTTCCCATGAGGTAGTGCCTCCACATCTTCAAGGCATGCACTATGGCTACCAATTCCAAGTCATGAGTAGCGCAGTTCCTTTCATGCTCTTTTAATTTCCCTTATTTGTATCATACCACATACCCATTCTAGCTAAGGACTCCACCAAGCCCTTCCTTGCATGCATCAATGCACAAAAAAAAGTCTTCATTAGGATCATCGATTCTCAAAATTGGTGCACTAGTCAACAAACTCTTCAAGTGCTGAAAACTCCGTACACAATCCATATTCCATTCAATTCACACACCTTTATTTTGCAAGGATGTAATTGGGTGTGCAATCTTTGAGAAGCCTTCAATAAATATTTTGTAGTACTCTGCAAGTCCCATGAAGGATCTCACCTCTGCGACATTCCTGGGTGTTAGCCATCCTTCAATGGATTTTATCTTCTCCAAGTCCACACCTATCCCTTCCTCTGAAATGATATGACCCAATTAATGAATATGCCTCTGGTAGAATGAGCACTTTTTCAACTTTGCATACAATTGATGTTCTCTCAATACTTGCAGCACCATCCTCAAGTGTTGCTCATGTTCTTCTTCACACTTTGAGTAAATAAGTATGTGATCCAAAAATACAATGACAAACTTATCTAAGTGTTCTTTGAAAATACCCTTCATTAGACAAATGAATGCAGCTGGTGCATTTGACAACCCAAATGGAACTATTGTAAACTCATAATGGCCATACCTTGTCTTGAAGGTTGTTTTGTTTATGTCTTCCTATTTAATTCTTACCTGATGATAGCCCGACCTAAGGTCAATCTTCGAGAATATTTTTGCATCTTTCAACTAGTCAAATAGATCATCTGTCCTTGGAAAAGGATACTTGTTCTTTACTGTTACCTTATTCAACTGCCTGAAGTCAATTGAAAGTTTCATTGTACAATCCTTCCTATTCACAAAAAATGTTGGGGCACCCCAAGGTGACACACTTCGATGTATATACCCCTTATTTAAAATCTCTTCAAGTTGCATATGAAAATCCTTCAACTCTGGTGTACTCATCTTATAAGGAGTCTTGGATACAGGGGCTGCTCCAAGAATCAAATTTATAAAGACATCAATATCTCTTTTCGGTGGAAACCCCGATATTTCTTTAAATACATGTCCAAATTATTTTAGTACTGTGTAGTATTCAACATTTGGCACTTTATCCTTAGGTTCCTCCTCCATGTGCGCTACAAATACTTGACATCCTTTCCTGTAGATTTTCTTCAATTGCAAGGCTGAAAATTCTCTGATAGTTACAGCTCTTGGAATGCCTTGAACTAATCTTCAATTTCCTTCCTCATCCAAGCAAGTAAATTCCTTATTGTAATAGTATAGAACAACATGATGCTGGTCCAACCAATCCATACCAATGAGGCAATCATAAGATCCTAAAGGTATGATATTCAAATCAGATTTTGTGCTCAGCCCATTCATTTCCATTGCACATGCCTTTAATTTTCCTTTTTGCTCATGTAGCTAGTTGTACCAACCAAGGTTTTCCAAGCTTTCTTCTTGGCACTTGGAATCTTTCCACTATCTTAGGATCTAGATAACTATGACTAGATTCTTAATCAATCAAAATAGCAATGGGTTGGTCATTAATCTTACCTTCCACTTCAATCATGTGCGACTGAAATTCAACTTGCTAGATCCTTGGTACATTCATTCCCATGTATTCAACTATCATAGCTTGTTGTGCATTGTGAACAATCCTCACTTTTTCACCTATGTGAGGGAAATCTGTGTACACGTGGTCTCCTCCACAACCCCAACATTGAATAGGTGGTTGCCTTGGTCTTTGCCCCATTGTCTCAGTCATTTTGGGCTCCTTGGGAGTTGACTGTCCTTGAGAATTATTTTTGAAAAATGGTGGCTTAGTCTCCTTTTTCCTCTGTTCCATATTGCTTTTAGTCATGTCTTCCCAATCCTTTTGGAAATTCGGTCTTCCCATTTGTTTATCATAGAGACATTTACCTCTCCTTATGGTTTCCTCCAATGTCTTGGGGTCATCATATTGTATATTTTAACTGATAAATGATGGCATCCCACTTAGGTACCTATGAATTTTAACTTGCTCATCCTTGATGAATGCAATATATTTCAGCAGCTCTAAGAATCTTCTTTCATACTCATCTATTGTCATACTCCCAAGCTTGAGTTCAAAGAACTCCTTCATTTTCTTGTCATAGTATCGCTTGGTTAAGTATTTCTTTTGAAAATACATTTTAAACCCCCTCCAAGTAACCTTATTCTCATCAATGTGTTTCACTTACACAAACTGATCCCACCACATTGATGTTTTTCCCTTTAGTTGATGGATGGAAATTCTTCCTTCTGCTTGCGCAGAGTAATTATGTAGCTGGAAGTACTTCCTCATGCCCAATATCCAATTCTCTACATCTTCATCCTTCTTGTGCTCACCATCAAAGGTAGGAGGATTGATCTTATTAATTTATCCTTGTAGCTTGTCCACCCCAGTCTTTCTCTTATTCTTTCTAACAGGAGATGGACTTGAGCTACTGCGTGCTTTCCTAAATGAATACTTTGGTGAGTGATGGTGATGCTTGTCAACACTTCTTGTTTTTCTTCTCTCATCATGAGACCTGTGACTTCTTGACTTGCTTGAATTTGTATCCTTTTCCATTTCTTTTCTATTATGTCCAAGATTTACATCATCATGATATTGAAGTCATATTGGTGATCCTTGGATTTCATAATCTTCACATTATCAACTTTATAGATTTGGACATCTTTTTGCAATCCCTTTATGGTTTGTACCAAGTTTATGCGCTCCTCCTTTCCTTCTTTATGCTCATTGGATTTTGTACTATCAATACCCATACCGATATACAAACCCCCAAATTCATCATCATGGTTGTAAGTTCTTTGTGTATATTCCATGATTTTGACTCTCTACGTTAATTTTGTCCCAATCTAATCGTTGTTAATTCTACAAAATCTGCAGGCAATAAGATTTGTTAGATGAATTCATGAAAAATATACATCATTTTGTCATAATCCTTTCTTCTGATTTCTTGGATGATTTTAACATCCCAATTCAAAATTTCTTGGTGAATAATTGGACTCCTCTATCCAAAACTTTCCCATCGATTTCTCCCTTGCGCAATTATGAGTCTTGCGCAATAAATTATGGTCATTTGGAATTTACTCAAATACACTTTTACTCTTTCTTTCTTCTTTCTGAAGCATCTGAGCACACTAGTATTCATCACGTACCAATGCACGATGTCAATATTTAACATATACATCACGTATCAGTATTACACATGCATCACCAATTTTTCTCGACGCAACCCCAAATTTTTAGTGTGCACAAATGCACACCATTGTTTTCTGCGCATTTCCAACGCTGCACCCTGCAATGTCAAAATTTAGTGTGCACACTTGTGCATTCTTATTTTATGTGCACCATGGTTGTGCTGTAATTCCAAATTCGGCCACTTACTAGTCCAAATTTTGGCTTAAGTAGATACTCGTCCCATGCAGGCTCAATGTTGAAACTGGGGCTTTGATACCATTATGCAACGTACCCAACCTCCTAGTTGGGTACTATTACCACATTATAATGTATCCACTACTGCAAACTCCCTAAATACAACTCTGATACCAACCTGTAACGTCCCATGTTACCAACACTAACAAATGTCTTGATACCACTTTATAACATCCATAGCTTACTGTTGAGCAATACCACTCTAAAATCTAATGCAAAGATTCTACACTATAACATTAATTTGCGCAAAAACATGTGAGGTAACGTGCACAATCCCAAGATGGATCACGACACATAAAATTTTCTCTTCAGACACCAATTATAACAACACAATTAACACATAATACAACTATGCGCACATTCATTCAGTGCACACATGTATTAATGCACATCTAACCACTCTGAACACATGAATACTAATGTGCGTGCAACCATTCTAGTGCCACACATAGATTCAGTTCTCCTTGCGCACATGAATCTTCTTTCCCATGCACACAATGGATCCAACCTCTTGCGTGCATGAATTATTTCCCTGCTTGCATGACAATTCTTGTCTTGCCTCGGAAACTCATGACCATTATTACAAAATTAACTAATGTGAATACTTAATACATGTCATACTCTACATGTGAGAAAACAATTATTGAATAGAACATCATGCTTTACATGTGCAAACAACATTATACAGAATAAGGGCAATCGGTCATAAGCAACATCATACAGGAAATAAACCCATATCAGGCATAGGTGAATAAACACATAGTAAATTAGATAAGCACATAAAGGACACTTATCTTTTTATAAGGAGTCACCAACTGCGCGTAGAGATCAAACATTCCTCCCAGCCATAAACTTCATTGCTCATATACTTTCAACAACAGGTCACCCCCAAACTGGGGCTTAAACTCCATCAGGCACTGCTACATATTAAAATATTTTTGACGGCTACTTGCAACGAAAGTACCCTTTCATCGCAAAATTCAAGAGAAAGAGCTCAATTTTTCAATTTTATTATAAATCCAGCCCGTATTCGTCGCTCTGGCGACGAATCCATATGTTCGTTGCAAGAGCGACAAACGTGAAGATAGTGGATTGTCATCGCTCTTGTGACGAACTTATGGATTCATTGCAAGAATGACGATAACCATTGACCGTTACACTATTTGATAAAGTCAACATTAACTGTTATACTCTTTGACAAAGTCAACATTCATTTGGTCAACATTCTTCGCAAGAGCGACGATAACCATTGACCATTACACTATTTGATAAAGTCAACATTGACCATTATACTCTTTGACAAAGTCAACATTGATTTGGTCAACGTTCGTCGCTCTTGCGACGAAAAAAATATCTATAAATATTTTGCAAATTAGAGATTTTATGACAATCTTGTTATAACAACGACAGTTCAGAAAGGGTTTTGTGCGGAAGAATGTCGTAGAATATTAGAGGTGGGAAAAAAAGTAAAGAGGGTCAAAAGGGTGATGGTTGATGTTATTTCCCTTGCAAAAGATGTTGCACTACACGTCCTGTAAGAATTTTAATAGCAACAACTAAATAACATTGTAGGAAATATGGGCACATTGATGGGGGATCGAATGAATATCGTCCTGTGGTAATTATTAGCTATATATTCATTATCTATTTTTATATTGTCAATTATATATATGTGTGTGTGTGTGTGTGTGTGTGTGTGTGTGTGTGTGTGTGTGTGTGTTGTTTGAATATTTGTTATACACACGAATTTTGCATGATTGTTTGTAATTATAAAGTTAGAGTTGCCCTCTAAATTTTTGTAGAATATTGCACCAAGTAGTAGTAGAAATGATGGTGTACAAGTTGAGGAACATGATCAAGCAAATGAGGATTTCATGGAAGAAGATGACCGGGCAAATCAAGTTAATGATCCCATGGAAGAAGATTATGGGACAAATCAAATGATCCAAGATTTTTTTGCTCAACCGGATGAGGATGGGGACAATGATGGTATTTATGATGAACCTCTATTAGAAAAGGAAAATAAACGAATTTACGAAGGCTCGAGAACAAATATTCTCTCTGCTACATTGTTTCTAGTGAACTTAAAGGTTATGAATAATTTTTCAAACACTTGTATGACACAGATCCTAAGGTATGTAATATGTTTCATCTCATATTATACATAAATGTTGACTTTTTTTCTATTTGTTTTTAGTGTTAATTAATGTGTAAAATAAGAATGCAAAATTTACGATTAATATTCTTTACATTAACTAGTTATTTGTTATGTTGTAGATTGTTAGGTGAATTTTTGTTACCGTCGTCAAATATTTTACCTCACACATATCAAGATTTGCATGCCATTATGAAAGACATTGGAATGGATTATCAAACTATAGATGCATGTCCTAATGATCATATTATATATTATGGACAACATGCTTCGAAAACAGAATGCCCACAATGTTTTATCGGTAGATATCGAACCAATCAAGTAAAAAAAAGGGTGCTTCGAAAGGTTCTTCGTCGTATTCCCATAATTCCACGTTTGTAGCGATTGTTCAGGTGTGAAAGCATAGCCCAATTTATGTATTACCATGCATGTAACATAAGTGGAGATGGTGTTCTTCGAATGCTTGCCGATGGTTATGCATTTAGAGAAATTGAG
>ML799802.1:20422-33650 GCA_009831015.1 Picea engelmannii | reverse complement strand
ACTTATGATATTTAGGAGACATTTTAGCACTTTTGGTTTTAAGACTCTTGTATAAATACTCTTAAGCTTAAACTAGTAAGACACCTTTTTGATGAATGAAGAAACTTGAGAATTTGCACTCTTAAAGATCAGCTCTGTGTTCTGTTCATATGAATGCTTATGGTGATTTAAATGCTACTGGATTCCTTTCTTAGCTGAAGTTAACCAAAGTGTACCAGGGAAGCATTGGAGGGCCCCCATTGCCAACTAGTACACTCTTTCCTTGTGTTATTTTTCAAGTACATGTTTAGATCAGATTTTGCTTGATGTAGATGAGTTTTATCTTGTTGTAGGTAGATGAATTTCATAGCCCAGTTACATGCTTAATGTTTCTAGCCTTACTCATATTGTGAATGGTTTCTTGAATGAGAATTCAATGTGCAGTTTGACTTCAAGCATTAATATAGTTTTGAATGCTTTCGAGTTATTTATGCTTTCAGTATTTTGATTTGATTTGATGATAGTTGTTAATGAATGAATGAAGGAAGACAATGAAGGCATCTCTTGAATAAGAGTTTTGTTCTTCTAACATTTGATAGGTCTTAGAACTAGTTCAAACATTTCTTGAATGCTTACTGTTTTTACTCTTTAGAAAAACAAGCGTTGATTACTGTTATGAGATCTATGAAGATGACTTCTGAATAGGAGCTTAGCATCTCTTTCATACTCAGCCTTCGAATAGGTTTTTGGTTTATCTCCATTAAAGATAAAAACTATCTCTAAATCCATATACTTTGGACGTGCCTCTAAGTTTTACAAACACCGGGTTGACAATAAATGCACTCTAATTTACTTGGGTAGATTTGGAGCTCAACAGTGAGAACCATTTGTTTCTCCTCCATCGATTTATCAACCCCACAAGCTTTGAGTTGCGACAGTAAATCCTTATATTTTGTAAATAAATCTTGGATATTGTCGAAGATTTTTGGATCCAATGTGAGCAACTCCACCTCTAGCATGTGTCCCATCATCTCATCCAATTTTCTAAAGAGCCCTTCCAAGGTTTTCTAGGCTTCATTGGGAGTCTTACAGGAAGATATGTGAAAAAGAAGATCGGGAGAAATAAGACTGCAAATTGTTCTGAGTGCCTCATCCATGTGATTTAAATACTTGGATTTTTCTATGGCTGATGTCGGTTTTGTATCTATATTCAAGGTTAATATGTACAACCCTCTGGTTTGGAGATGTATGGATACTTTCTCCTTCCATGCAAAATAGTTGTAAGGTGTAAGAATGAATTCTTTTTGGAATTCCATATTTCCGCTGTCTTCAATCTTTTGTACCTGCAAAAAGAAAAATTGGTGTAGATTTTTCTTAGAAGTCCATCGGCTCTGATACCATGTAAATGTGTTGAACCTGCACATAATAGATCTAGATAAACAATAATACACACATTTGCAGAGAGAATTTGAGAAAGAATAAGAAGGAGAGAAAGAATGAAATAATTCTCATTAACCGTTTGAATAATGAATAATTTACACATGATATATTTTTTATAACTCAATGAGTGCACACTGGAGGAGAAAAAATGCACCATATTGGTGGTCTAGAGTGATTTGGACACACGCCATCAGTTACAGGAGTGAACTGCCACCTAGTCTAGTCTCTCAGGCAGTTACGGGAGTGAATCGCCACCTAGTTGAGTTAACTAGTCAACTAGTCTTCAATTAAATGACTGAACAAAGAGTAGTGAGGAGTTAACTCAGGGAATCAAGGCTAATGTGCCATTCTGGTGATGATACCAAGGCAAGGTCGAATTATCATGGTGATGATCCTGATGTTGCATGGTGACAAAACCAATGTAGCATATAAACTCAACTCAACTAGTCAAACTAAAGTGTCAACTGAAAGAGAATATTCTCCCCTAAAATATAGGAGACCGGATAATGACTAATTATGACTAATAAACAAGGAAAGACCTTAGGAAAAAGAAATCATAGGTGTGTGTGAAGTAACTCCAACAACTATGTTACATGTTGTTTAATTATTATGTGAAACCTAAAAATAGTCACCATATACTAGAGTACGTGGTAAACTAAAAATCTCATTTACAAACACATAATTTCATTTACCTTCATTATTTTTTTTTTTGTAATTTTTATGCATGAATCTTACTAGGACGTTGCTTTCAATTATTTTCTATTTTATAGATTGGGTATTAGGGATCAATTGAGAGTGATGTGAGGGGGAGGGGAGGGGCCATATGGGCTTCCACCTTCATGTGGTTGGCCTTGTTTAGTAGATGATAACTTATTCTTGAAACCAAGAGAAGCTCATTCATTTTTATACCATCATGATCGTAGATGTCATCAATATTGTTGTCATAGTATTGCATCAACAAAATTTCGATGAACGTGTTTTTAATTTCTATAGATTTTTTGTTGAAACTGTTTGAAAAAATGGGACTTTGGCCCATGAATTATGTGGCAAGAAGAATGTTTGTTTCCAAACTCAAATATGACTCATACTCTTTATGGAGAAAAAGAGTATTTAGATGAGAGAAAAATACAAAGACATAAAATAACTTGAAGTTTGTCATGCGATTAATCAAGTACTTATTTTATCAACACGGTTATTGCGCCATGCCCTTGCAGTACTATTATAAGATGCGGGGATGTGCATCTCAGTAGTTTTTTTAAAGGAAATAGATAAAATACATTGTACTGGGGCTAGATCAGTACATGATGGGCAACAATAACCTATGAATGGGGCCAACGTTGAAATTATTTCAAAATGTTTCGGTATGCACTGAAATTTGACATGGATAGACTGTTCACATGACTTGACGATATGGAAGGGTTTTCAGACTCAAATATTACTCTCATGCCCACTCTATATATCGACCCATCTCTTCCTCGTTTTGTTTTAATTTTTCCGGTCGAATTTTAAAGGAAACAACTATTTATAATAAAATACATTGTACTAGGGATATAGTACACGATGGGAAACAATACTGACCTATGAATGGGGCCGACGTTGAAATTTTTTCAAATTTTTTATGTATGCACTGAAATTTTACATGGATAGACTATTCACATGCCTTGACGATAATGGGAGGGTTTCTAGACTCAAAGATCACTCACACACCCACTCTTTATATTCATCGTCTGTGTTGTTCAAAACCAACATCATGCCAATTAGGCCCATGATTTTGGTCATGTCGAGAAGAAGGCAATAGATGAGATTTCATATTTAAATAATGATTTTGCACTAATATTAATCTTTATGGAGCAAAAGAGTACTTAGATGAGAGAAAAAAACAAAGACATAAAATAAATTGAAGCTTGTCATGCGATTAATCAAGTACTTCTTTTATCAACACGGTTATTGCACCATGCCCTTGCAGTACTAGTATATGAAGAAATGTGCATCTTAGTCGTGTTTTAAAGGAAACAGATAAAATACATTGTATTGGGGATAGATCAGTACATGATGGGCAACAATAACATGTGAATGGGGCCAACATTGAAATTCTTTCAAAATGTTTATGTTTGCACTCAAATTTGACATGGATAGACTATTTGCATGCCTTGATGATATGGAAAGGTTTCCAGACTCAAATATTACTCTCACACCCACTCTATATAATATCAACCCATCTTGTCCTCGTTTCGTTTTAATTTTCTCTGTCGGATTTTAAAGGAAACAACTATTTATAATAAAATACATTGTACTAGGGATATAGTACATGATGGGCAACAATACTGACCTGTGAATGGGGCCAACATTGAATTTTTTTCAAAATGTTTCTATATGCACCAAAATTTGACATGGATAGACTATTCACATGCCTTGACGATAATGGGAGGGTTTCCAGACTCAAAGATCACCCACACACCCACTCTTTATATTCATCGTTTATGCAATTCACAACCAACATCATGCCAATTAGGCCCATGATTTTGGCCATGGTGAGAAGAAGGTGATAGATGAGATTTCATATTTAAATAATGATTTTGTACTAATATTAATATTTATGGAGAAAAAGAGTACTTAGATGAGATAAAAAAACAAATACATAAATTAACTTGAAGCTTGTCATGCGATTAATCAAGTACTTCTTTTATGAACGCGGTTATTGCACCATGCCCTTGCAGTACTAGTATATGTGGGGACATGCATCTCATACGTGTTTAAAGGAAACAAATAAAAGACATTGCACTAGGGCTAGATCAATACATGATGGGAAACAATCACCTGTGAATGGGGCTAACGTTGAAATTATTTCAAAATGTTTCTGTATGCACTGAAATTTGGCATGGATAGATTGTTCACATGCCTTGACGATATGGAAGGGTTTCCAAAATCAAATATTACTCTCACACCCACTCTATATAATATCAACCCATCTCTTCCTCGTTTCGTTTTAATTTTCTTGGACGAATTTTAAAGGAAATAACTATTTATAATAAAAGACATTGTAATAGGGATAGAGTACATGATGGGAAATAGTATTGACCTATGAATGGGGCCAATGTTGAAATTTTTTCAAAATGTTTTTATATGCACCAAAATTTGACATGGATAGACTGTTCGCATGCCTTGGTGATAATGGTAGGGTTTCCAGACTCAAATATCACTCACACACCCACTCTTTATATTCATCGTCTGTGTCATTCAAAACTAACATCATGCCAATTAGGCCCATGATTTTGGTCGTGGCGAGAAGAAGGCGATAGATGAGATTTTGTATTTAAATAATGATTTTATACTAATATTAATCTTTATGGAGCAAAAGATTACTTAGATGAGAGAAAAAAACAAAGACATAAAATAACTTGAAGTTTGTCATGTGATTAATCAAGTACTTCTTTTATCAACACGGTTATTGCGCCATGCCCTTGCAGTACTATTAGATGTGGGGACATGAATCTCAATCATGTTTTAAAAGAAACAAATAAAATACATTGTATTGGGGCTAGATTAGTACATGATGGGTAACAATAACCTGTGAATGGGGCCAACATTGAAATTCTTTCAAAATGTTTTTGTATGCACTAAAATTTGACATGGATGGACTGTTTGCATGCCTTGACGATATGTAAGGGTTTCTAGAGTCAAATAGTACTCTCACACCCACTCTATATATTTACCCATCTCATCCTCATTTCATTTTGATTTTCTTGGTCGAAATTTAAAGGAAACAACTATTTATAATAAAAGACATTATACTAGGGCTACGATACAATATGATGGGAAACAATACTGACCTGTGAATGGGGCCAACGTTGAAATTTTTTCAAAATGTTTTTGTATGCACTGAAATTTGACATGGATAGATTGTTCACATGACTTGATGATATGGCAGGGTTTGTAGACTCAAATATCACTCACACACCCACTCTTTATATTCATCGTATGTGTTGTTCAAAACCAACATCATGCCAATTAGGCCCATGATTTTGGTCATGGCGAGAAGAAGGCGATAGATGAGATTTTGTATTTAAACAATGATTTTGTACTAATATTAATTTTTATGGAGCAAAAGAGTACTTAGATGAGAGAAAAAAACAAATACATAAAATAACTTGAAGCTTGTCATGTGATTAATCAAGTACTTATTTTATCAATTTGGTTATTGCACCATGTCGTTGCAGTACTAGTAGATGTGGGGGTGTGCATCTGAGTTGTGTTTTAAAGGAAACAGATAAAAGACATTGTACTAGGGCTAGATCAGTACATGATGGGAAACAATAACCTATGAATGGGGCCAACGTTGAAATTCTTTCAAAATCTTTATGTATGCATCGAAATTTGACACAGATAGACTGTTCACATGCCTTGATGATATGGAAAGGTTTCCATACTCAAATGTTACTCTCACACCCACTCTATATATCGAACCATCTCTTCCTCATTTTGTTTTAATTTTCCCGATCGAATTTTAAAGGAAACAACTATTTATAATAAAAGAAAGTGTACTAGGGATAGAGTACATGATGGGCAACAATATTGACCTGTGAATGGGGCCAACGTTAAATTTTTTTCAAAATGTTTCTGTATGCATTGAAATTTGACATGGATAGACTGTTCACATGCCTTAACGATATGGGAGGGTTTCTAGACTCAAATATCACTCACACACTCACTCTTTATATTCATTGTATGTGTCATTCAAAACCAACATCATGCCAATTAGGCCCATGATTTTGGTCATGGCGAGAAGAAGGCGATAGATGAGATTTTGTATTTAAAAAATTATTTTGTACTAATATTAATCTTTATGGAGAAAAAGAGTACTTAGATGAGAGAAAAATACAAAGACATAAAATATCTTGAAGCATGTCATGTGATTAATCAAGTACTTATTTTATCAACGCGATTATTGTACCATGCCCTTATAGTACTAGTATAAGATGTGGGGATGTGCATCTCAGTCATGTTTTAAAGGAAACAGATAAAAGACATTGTACTAGGGATAGATCAATACATGATGGGAAATAATAACCTGTGAATGGGGCCAATGTTGAAATTCCTTCAAAATGTTTTTGTATGCACTGAAATTTGACATGGACATACTGTTCGCATTCCTTGAAAATATGGAAGGGCTTCCAGACTCAAATATTACTCTCACACCCACTCTATATATTGACCCATCTCGTCCTCATTTCGTTTTAATTTTCCTGGTCGAATTTTAAAGGAAACAACTATTTATAATAAAAGACATTGTACTAGGGATAGAAATCAAGACCTATGCCTTCTAGTGTCATTATAGGGCCATATGATCCAAATTAGTATCTAGGAATCAAGACCTATGCCTAGTAATTAAGGGCCATGGCATAGGGGTGGTTAAGCGATGGAAAGTGGTAAGGATGGTTGGAAACAATACAATGTATATTCAAGAGAGTTCCTAGTAGAAAACTCATTCCTGAGGAAGACCACTTACTAGGGCACAAATGTCAACCACCAAGGTGAAACATGGAAAAAGGAATAATTTCCAATCATATGTCAAGAAATCTAAAGCAGTCTAATATACAACACACTTAAATGCCTCAAATATTGAAATGACACTCACCATAATACTTGACTTGTACCTCATGGAAAAAGGCCAAGTGCCTCTCGGATTCCAGTTGGTGTGGTGGGTGCCATCTGAAATCCTGACCTCTGTGGTGGTGAGAAGGGTCTCCATAATAATCCTTCTAGGCCTTCAACCTCTTCTTCCTATAGAATGAGGGACAACCCCTTCTTGGGTCAATACACCCGAAAATCCCAAGAGACAAGGATATGGGGGGGTTAAGTGATGGAAAGTGGTAAGTATGGATTGGAATGGTACAATGGCTCTTCAAGGGAGTTCCTAGTAGCAAACCCATTCCCGAGGAAGACCACTTACTAAGGAACAATGTCAACCACCAAGGTGAAACAGGGAAAAAGGAATAATGTCCAAGCATATGTCATGAAATATAAAGCAGTCTAAGATACAACATACTTAAATGCCTCGAATATTTAAATGACACTCACCATAATACCTGACTTGTACCTCATGGAGCAAGGCCCAGTGCCTCTCGGAAGCCAGCTGGTGTGGTAGATTCCATATGAAATCCTAACCTCTGTGGTGGTGAGAAGGTTCTACAGTTGTGCAATTGGATACCGTTGGTCATGAAATCTCTCTACACTCCATATCTGCAACCAGAGGGCCTCGAGACATAATCTCCTAATTATTTATCCCACAAAATGGGGATAACACTCACAAAGGTGAGACACTTGGGCATACATAACCTTTCTTCAACAACCCTTTCAAATGCATTTGTAGTTCCTTCAACTATGGTGTGATAATATTGTTAGGATTTTTGAATACTAGGGCAGCTCTAGGTACAAAATCAATGGATAAGTCTATGTCTCTCTTAGGTAAAAAACCTAGAATTTATCCAAAGGCATCATCAAATTCTTTTAGAACTACAAATTATTCAAGAATTGGACTTCTATTCTTCTCTATATCTTCCACATGAGCTCAAAATAATTGAAAACACTTCCTAAAACATATATTATGTTGTAAGGTTGAAATCTCCCTTATAGGAATGGGTGTTGGAATCCCTTTCACTAAGTTGTGTTTTGCTTCTTCATCAGGACATGTCAATGTCTTATATATTATGGAATTCTAGAACATCATAAGGCTTATACAACCAATCCATTCCAGTTAGGATATAATATGATCCCAATGGTATGATATTAAAATATGAAACTATGCTCACTCCATTCATATCTATTGGACAACCCTTTACAATCTCATGATCCTTCTTTTGGATCCAATAACTAGTTAAACCAACCATGATCTTTCAAGATTTCTCTTTCTCAAATGAAATCTATCCACTAATTTAGGATCAATGTAGCTATGGATTGCTTCTGAATCAATTAAAATAACAAGAAGTTGATTTATAATATTACCTTGCACCTCAATCATGTGAGACTGATGTTCTACCTATCAATCTTATAGGGTTGCATATATCCTTGGAATATTTTTTCCCATGTCTTTAATTGTACTAGCTTCCGAAAGGTTGTGACATTCCTCATTTTGTCTCCCTTATGAGGATAATATTTGTACATGTTCTCTCCTTTACATCCCCGACATTTGATTGGTGGTCTTGGTCTTTTCCATGAAGATTTTACCATCTTGGACTCAATATAAGTTTCTTGGATTTGTTGATATACCTTAGTACTACTCCTAAAGGAAGGAGGTTTGGATCCCTTATTCCTTTGACATCTTATGATCCTTCTTATCTCTCCATGTCTTTAGTACTACTTCTCTTCCTTTGTTATGTTCATACAAGTAATTATCCTTCCTTATGTCCTCTTCCAAATTGTTTGGTTCATCAAATTAAATATTATCTCTGTAGAAATATGGAATTCTTGTCATAAATATTTGAATATTGGCCTTATCATCCTTAATGAATCCTACATATCTCAACAACTCTGAGAAATTGTTTTCATATTCTTCCATGGACATATTTCCCAACTTAAGCTCTAAGAACTCTTGCATCTTTTTTTCATAGTAATTCTATAAAAGATATTTCTGCTATAAATATCTCTTAAAATGCTTCCAAGTGATCTTTGTTTCATTGATGTTGTTAACCTTCTTCATCTAGTCCCACCTCATATAATACTTCCCTTGTATATATTAAATGGAAATCCTAGTTTCCAAGTTGGGTGAGTAGTTATGCAGTTGAAATTAATTTCTAATCCCAAGAAACCAAGCTTCAACCTCTTATCCCTTTTTGTTCTCTCCATAAAAATTCGGTGGATTAAGTCTCATGATCTCTCCTTGAAAATTGTCCACTTCATGCCTTCTTCTCTAATTCCTAACAAGGGACACTTCTAGGTTGCTCTATGATTATTTAGATGAATGTGGATTTTTGGATGAATGCACAAGTGATTAATGCGGTCTATGAGTCATGCTAATAGTCCTTGAATTCCTATATCCTTTGTATTTCTCCCCTCTTACATGAGGCTTTCCTGCTTCATTATATCTTGAACCTGACTCAACTCTAACGTTCCTTTTCAATTGGTTTAGACTATGTACAAACTAAGTGTTTATATGATTTACCTACTCTTGAGTTTTGATAATTCTTTCATTGTCATATAGGTAGTTCCATACTTCCATTCTTAATCTCTTCATGCTATCTATTAGCTCTATTGGCTATGGTATCCTTCTATGTCCATTAGACATTAAATCTTCATTGCCTAAATTGATGTTCAAACACCTCACATCTTCCTCATGGATGTGAGTTATATAGTCATCTTCCATGCTTTTGGTCCTCATAATTCTGGAAAATATGCATGTAACAAGTTATTGTTAGATAGAAATAATTCATCAATTCTGGAAAATTATACATATTTTCTACCTCATTAAGGCCCCATGTTTCCTTCCTTAAATTTGTTGATAATCCATGTTGCTCAAATACAAATCATGGCCATATATATGGATTATATTATTCAATATATTTCTAGTGACTATCCCCTTGCTCAATTATGAGATTTGAGTAGAAAGTTACAACCTTATGAATATACCACTTTTGCCTAATTTTGCATTTTATTTATTGGTGCAATTTATTTGAAAGCCCATCTTATTTCAATGGCAGAAGAAAATATGTTAGGAAACAAGGAAACTTTTGTATCATGCATTGATAATAATGATTATGGTGAACACACTGGAACTCTCATCTTAATAATCTGATGCTCCAATCAAATTATGTAGCAATATGGAAATGTCAAATTCATCCTTTTTCATTTTTCCCTAGACTTATAATTTTTAGTCAAGCTAGATATCTCCCAAACTAAGCAGTTTTGGAAAAACTTCACTAGGTAAAAATTGCTTGGCTTGATGAGAAGGTAAAATTTTGATTAAATACATTTTTTTGTCGATAATGAACAACAAACTATGATATTGCTTATTTTTTAAAATAATCCAATAAAATCCTTAATTTCTTTAGAAGTACGAAGAGTATCAAACAAGATAGGAACTTCAATATTATCATATATTTCGTTAACCTTTGAGATGGAAGATATAATGCAAGGAAATAAAAACAAAGGTGGTGCAAAAAAAGCTATTGCTTCATATTCCTTCTATCGTGTAACTTTAAATTGGTTACAAATTTCAACTAAAACACATAAATATATAAAATATGAGTTATCATATTTCCACATGCATTGCCTTATGTACAAGGTGAATCATTACATAGCAATTAAGTAGCAATGCAATCTGTTGTAGGCAACACAGGGGCTCCATTCTCATTTTTTAGATAGAATGGCCCTAAAATATCAACCATGGATTTCCATGCATCCCAAGATTCAATCCATATGTCAACATGTGTATCAAGAAGAGTTTGTTCTAGTATTTTAAGAATGAAATTTACAACAACCATGTTTCCTAGTACATAACCTCGAAGTAGGATGATGAACCACACACATGCACTGACTATAAGAACCTTATAACTTTCACTTTCTATTATTCTCTCCATACATGTAAGAAAATAATTTTTCATTCTTTCTCACAAGTAGTTGAAGTATAAAGAGTTGCATTATTGAGTGCTTTAAAAATGCCTTCCAACATAATAGGTAGATGGAACGACAAAACATGCAATTCAAACTATGGTGCAAGGATGACTTCTACCCCTCATTTACACATCTCCTTAGAGTTTTTTTTATCTTATGATATCTACTATAGAAACAATAATTTTAATTTCCATTGTCTTTGAATACCACCAACATCCTTATATGGCACCCTAAAAATTCTATTATGTGACGAAAATCAAAATTTTACCTCTCATACAATATGAGGGGTAACACCTATCATTATAAACCTTGTTATACTTGTGGGTTGAATATTCCATTTACAAAGTTTTTGTAGTGGTTTCAAACCCTATGCATGGTCCATGAACCATAAAACCATATTTTGATCCCTAAGACATTGGTTTTTATCCTTGGACCATGTTTAGAGTCCCGAGAACCATCTATTATGTGAAACTTCATAATGGTCCAATATGATCTGCATGGATGATCTAAAAATGAAGAAGACTTGTATTCTTGAAATTATTTGCAAGATTTTAATTTATGTGTTAAAATGCAAATGGATCAACTTTGCAACACAAATTTTATATAAATTACTCATTCAAGATGCATATAAACAACATCAATAAAAAGTGAACAGAAAACACATAACACAACAAATGATAAAGGAGTTCACCCCTCTCTTGGGCTACATCTCCTGGTCCAGCTTATAATGGATCTTTTGTATTATTTGATCAAAGTGCTCAAATATGTCCTTTAAAATGATCAAAATTCCAAATAGATGGATCCAATGGCTTTAGAACGTCCAAAAACCCCTAGCTGGGCTTTTTCGGCACCTCGTTTGGCCAAAAATTGAAGAAGATAGGCTTCCTGGAAGTTCCCCTTCAAACTTGTTGTCTCTGGATCGCCAAAATGCACCCTTGTTTCCTCAACCTAGCCCCCACGTGCTTTTATGTGGAAAAACTCAGCACCGGGCGCAATCTCACAACCGGTACAAACTGTCAAACGGTTACGCGCTGGCCCTTAACCACCAAGGCCCATGGGCACATGGCCACCACATGACCGCACACAATACAAACAATGTTAAGGTTTAAACCATATATATAACCGTGGGGTTAAAATGCGCGCACACCACAATGGTCACATGTCATATATATAACCACGTGCATACCACAATGGTTACACAACACATATATATATAACTGCGGGTTTAACCGCCCATAGCAATAGTCGTATGACATACATATCCGCGCCCCAATTCACATCATTTCAAACTCAAATAAATTTAAACACATACATATGTTAAGTAATACATGTGGGCACGCCGGTTGGGCGGCCCTTCCTAAGGATTTACCCTGCTTGGAGGTCACGGGGTCGAATCCGGCCAACAACATAACTTTTAAACCAATATATAGGTGACACGTGGCAACCATTGATTGGGTCATGTGTCGTTATCCCATTCGCTGCAAACAAGCCATGTCATATGCCAATTGTCCACACAACTGCCTACCACGTGTTGTACGGCCCCTGCCACGTGTCTTACGACCTACCATGTCAGCATCCGTACGGGCTATACAATCAACATCCCTTTTTTTGCCTGTTTGTCATTTTGAACAGAACGTGATATCTCTCTCTCCCGACGTCCGTTTGAACCCAAACGAGTTGCGTTGGGTTCGTGACAACGAGGCCTACGCTCCCATTCAATTTGAAGTGATTCCAAGCACTTTGAATTTTGAGCAAAATTTGATCCCCTGGATCACACCTCCCCATTGGAAAGCTTTTGGACCTCCAAAAGACTATTTTCAGTCTATCTGAAGATGAGGGTATAGCTCCCTCACCTTGCCAACCTCAATCCACTTGGATTTTCTTGGATTTGTACCTTTAAGACCAACTCGAAGATACTCCACATTTCCTCGTTTTGAAGTTCTCATTCTCATGTCAAGGATTGTGTCTTCATGCAGTTCTGTAAGATATTCTGGGGAAAAATCATCTATAGAAGGAATCTGAACATGCTCTCCTTGATCATCAATCAGACAATTTCAAAATCTCAACATTAACAACTGCATACATTTGCATATAAGGAGGCAAATCTAAACGGAAGGCATTGTTACCAATCTTGTCAATAATCTTAAAAGGACCATATCGAATTGGTTTTAGTTTTTTACCTTCTCCTTTAAGCCTCTCCTTA
>ML799801.1:234944-265016 GCA_009831015.1 Picea engelmannii | reverse complement strand
AGTTCGCTTACAACAACAGTTACCAGAGCACCATTAAGATGGCGCCTTTTGAGTTTCTTTATGGGCGACCGTGTCAGATGCCCTTGAGTTGGGATCGGCTTGAGGATAGGGTCCTGGTGGGACCATAAGTGATCCAAGAAATGGAAGAACAAATTCAAACCATAAGACAAAGGATTAAAGAAGCGTAGGATCGACAGAAAAGTTATGTCGATGCGCACCGAGTCAACCGTAGTTATGAGGTCGTTGATCGAGTCTTCTTGTGGGTTAAACCGCGTAAGAGTTCGATCAAGTTTGGAAAGGGAGCTAAACTCTCTCCTAGGTTTGTGGGACCTTTCGAGATTGTGGAGAGAAAGGGGCCCGTGGCCTATCGACTAGCCTTGCTTGATTCTTTGAGGCGTATGCATGATGTTTTTCATGTATCTGTTTTGAGACATTATATTAGTGATCCTACACACGTGATTGACATGAGTTCCTTGCAGGTATCGGATGGGGGAGCGCTCACGGCTGAGCCGGTCTGCATATTAGATCATCGCATTCGACAGTTACGACGTCGAACGGTAGATCAGGTCAAGATCTAGTGGGACAATTATAGTCCGCACTCGGCGACCTGGGAGGACGCATATGATATGCGCCAGCAGTTTCTATTTGTGTTTGATAGATAGACTTATGATACTTTGGTACTTTTGTTTCGGCATTTATACTGAGAAACTTCGGGATGAAATTTAGACCCAGAGGGGGTGTATGTAATGGTGAGTGGTGTTTTATTTTTACAGTGGTTGTTTGCTTCTCTGAAATGGTAGCGACTCACTTAAAGGAAAATAGTAGTATTGAGCATTGGAGAATTTCGTTTTTGTTAATACTTATGGATTCGAATCTTGAGTTGTCAACAGACTCAATTCCGGGATGAGACCTCCGTAGTGTAATCCCTACAGTCGCAGTTGTAACCGTGCGTCCCACTTCCGCCTGCGTTTTTCATTTTTACCCGGTTATCCTGCCCTCCGGTGGACTGTGTTTTCACCATCCTAGAGCCATTAGCACCCTCTTGTATGAACTGGAGCCTTGTATGATGTCCTCTCGGACAGCCTTTAACTTATTTTCCCCTCCCAGCATGCATGCATAGCGGGATGTCATCCCATGGCTGGCAGCCCTCGGGCCTTTACTCAGCAGAATGTACGCCTTAATTTTTACCGTAATCATTACAGAGTTTGGTTCCACGTTATTCTTTTCCTTTAAAAATTTTTTGTTTCTGTTATAAAACTATATATGTATTTATTTATACGCCTGATCCTTGGGTCCTAAAGGTTCTCATCGCTGATTTTTACCCTACTGTCCAGACAACATAAGCGTAGCCACTCCTTGCTAGGCGACCGCCACCTCATGCCTTTATGAATGGCATTGACCATTGCATGATTCTGGTACACCAGGACGCCCTCTGTCATTCCCGCCTTGAGTGGCGAGCGTTTTTCCTGACAGCCCAGTTAATCTGGCAGTCAAAATCTTAATAGTGGGTTGAAGAATTTTATTATTCTACAGCCTTATGTTTTCACCCTAAATGTTTGCTGACTTTTTAATTTCATGACAGATTGAAGGTTTCCAAATTCTATTAGCAGGTTGACGTGCTTTTAGATTAAAGAATTAGCAAAAGTTTAATTCAATCAATTTTATATGTCATCAATTGCACAATTATTGCAGAAGACACGAATTGTTACGATTGCCTTATGGTAACGTTGTTGTAATGGTATTGGAATAACATTCTAAATGGTATAAGGTATAACAATATCGCTGCTGAAAAAGCAGGTCGAAATATAAGGGATTGTTTATTTGCTACTTAAGTAAGCCATAGCCTTAGCGTGGGATCACATGATTTGAATTTAATGTTATTTATTGCATGGTCTTATAATGTCATAGAAGAATACGGTTCTTACTACAGAGTTCATCCTTCTCTCGTAATTGAGACCATAACATGTAGGGCCCTTGCATTTAATTTGCATTACTGGTTAATATAAAAACGATATGGCTATTTTTGTTGGTCTTATCATTGCAGTTCCAATTATTAGTGATAACAATGCAAGGTATACTCCTTAATTTTAACTGACCATTTTTATAATGTAAAAGTGATGATATGGATTAGGTCATGGAAAGTTGCCATAGAGTCATTGTTATCATAACCTATAAAATGTAAACTCCATATTTTAATCGAATAATTTTTATAATGTAATGGTAATGATAGGGTTAGGTCATGGAAATGTTACTATAGTGTCCTTATTTATAATAATAAATTATTATAAGTTTATAATAATTCTTAAATTAGACAATAATGATTATGATGTTTATTAGTTTGAATGATTATTTAGAATGAAAGTTTATAATGATTAATTAGAACAATAAAGTTTATATTGATTACTTAGAATGTTAAGTTTATAATGATTATTAAATTAGAACAATAAAGTGCCTTTATTGTAATAATAAATGATTATTATTGTCATCAGTGTGGGAAGAGGAATTTTGGGTAATATGGTTAAGAGGTACACAATCTAATCCATGGGATAATGTCATACATATGGTCTTGTAACAATTCTTATTTTGGAGATAAAATTACTTCTTAAGATCTCCTTATTATTGCCATTGTTACGATAATGTTATTGTAATTTTATGGTATATGTAACACATAGGATGTATTGAGATTGTTAATTAATTTCAGGGTTAGTACTATAATTGGAATTGTCCAAACTCTTAGTTGTAGGATATCAGACTCTTAGATTTGATAAAGCTAGTCGCTCTGTGTATAAGTCGGTGTGTGTGTTTATTTTTGTGGAAAGAATCCAGTGCCGTATCAAGAGTCTCGGGCCCTTTAAAGGCAGGGTTTCCACTCTTGCGACACACCTCTAAGGTCGTATCAGTAGTCTCGGGCTCTTTAAAGGCAGAGTTCCCACCACTGCGACCTCTTGACAGAGATTACTAGTTTCTGCCTGAGCAGTCGGCTAGGAGCCTATCTGACCTTCTCTCTCTCCAGAGCAGAGGACTAAGATTAAACGCCCTGATTTCCTGTGCAGAAATAGTAACATCTACTACTATGGATTCTTCCTTATGTCTATGGTCATTTAAATGCTTGCAGTTACTTGTTGTGCGCCTTATGTCTTCTTGTTGTGATCATCGTGGTTGCATCTTGTTAGTCGTCGGGCGACGACATAGAGTCAAGTGTGTCTGTTTCCTTTCTACATGCTCCCACACACCTTAAACAAAAAAAAAAAAAATTGCACCTGTTATCAGAGTTGTTGTCATAATAAGGAGGACGTTACACAAACTCAGTTGGTAGCTTTGTTTTCTTCATCGAGAAGTCTCTTCATTGGAAAAAAAAAGGCTCGTGTGGGTATTAGTTGATTTATATATCTCCAAAGGATTACTTGAGTATATCGATATCTCCATTGGGGACTCACACTTTCACCAGTCAGTTGATTTTTGGAGGGAACTGTTCAGATGCCATTCTTGCTGGCAAACTAGACATCTTATGGCACAATGTCCACGACCCAAAGAACTCAATTGTGATTCAGTACTTCTTGAGGTGCCACTCGCTCAAGATGAATGTTTTTGTCCAGGCCCACTCGACAAAGACTCCTTTTTAGGTAAGATGAACTATTTCTTTCCCTCTTTCTTTGCAAATCTCTCCCATGAAGAGATTCTTTATTTAAAAGAAAATGAGAGTTGGGTCATAGAATTTTTTGGCAATTTCTGGAACCTTTTATTGAAAAAAATTGAAGACTTGGGTACTCAGCATATACACAATTCTTTCGATGTATCTGATGTAAATCTCTCATCTTGCTCCCCCGGCCAACCACTTACCTTCTTAACCTCTGTTAAACATATGAATGATTCTCCGTCTGTCGTATCTTTGGAGACATAATTACTTAACAGTTCAGGGGGAAATTTACAAATGATTTTGAACACTCCCTCTACAGTTTCTTCCATACTCCCTTGTGCTAACACTGGTGCGCCTCACACTTGTGTTTCACCTGTCTTTGCTTTAGATGATTCTCTTAAACTATCAACTAAAGTAACAGAACTTTTGTCCCTCGTCCCTCTCCCCATTACAAATTGTTTGTCTTTACCTCCTCTATCCTCAGATCGATCCAACGTGACCATCCAGAAAAAACCTAAACCTCACCTCCCTAAGAAACCCTCTGGGAACACTGAAGGTGGTTTGGCACAATTTGGAATGATATCCCCTGCGGGTAATGGCATATATTGTTCGGTTGTTTCTGACCTCCCTGCTACCCTAAACTCTTACCCTAATTCAGATTCCCTCCTAACCCTTAGAGAAATCCAACCATATTTTGTGTTTCCCTTATGATTTTCTTATCCTTCAATCTTCATGGGTTTGGGGGACCCACAAAATTAGCAGCCCTCAAATTGTTGTTGAACCAGGTGAAGCCTGATGTTGTTTTTTTACAAGAAATGCTAGTGGATGCCGAGAAAGCTAAAAGGGTTTTCCTTCAGTGCCTTCCGAAATGGGATGTAGTTGCTTTAATCCCTAATGGTCATTCGGGGGGGATTTTGAGTGGATGGAAACCAGCTTATGCTAATTTTTGTGCTTATGGCACATCTGCGGGTATTTTTTTGGAAGGAAAATTTAAACAGATAGCGGGAAGATATAAACTCCTAAATTATTATGCACCCTATAAAGACAGAGAGAAGTTCTTGCAACCTTTAATTGATTCTGGATTACTCTGCGAAGAAGGACTGATAGTGGGAGGTGACCTAAATTTCACTCTCACGGATCGGGAGTTTTGGGGGGATCAAGCTAGAAGTGATCCCCTTGCTGATTTATTTTCTAAGATGATCCTTTCCTCTGGTCTAGTGGACCTCCAGCCGATAAAAATTACTCCTACCTGGAGGAATGGTAGAGCTGGTATAGCAGGCATTTCTAAAAGATTGGATCGCTTCTTACTAAATTAATCTCTTATAAACAGTCATAAAAGACTTAGATCTTGGGTTATAAATTCATCCATCTCAGACCACAATCCGATCTGTTTACAGCTAGAGATGTCTTCCCTATCCAGGGACCCTCCTTTTAAGTTCAATAATTCCTAGATTTCCGATCCTGATTTTTCTTCCCTTATAAAGGATACATGGCTTTCAATGAATTTCTGGTCTGATTCTTCTTCAATCCTTCTACTATGCAAAAAATTGAGGAATTTAAAGGTTACTGTAAATTTATGGAAGAGGAACAAAAAGTCACATATGTATACAGAGCTACTACTTATTGAAGATAAAGATTCAGAACTATTTGAGAAATTTCTGTCACATGTGTTTGCTCAGGAAGATATGGATTTATTAAGGACTCTTAATCATAAAAAATATCATATTCTAGAATATAAAGAAGTCACCTGGAGGCTTAGAATCCGAGCAATCTGGATGGAAAAGGGTGATAAAAATACAATTCTTTTTCATAACTATGCCACCCATAGAAGATCTCAAAACACTATTTGGGAAATAGTTGACGAATCTGGAAGTCACAAAACAACTGATAATGACATAAAAAAATTGCTTATAATAATTTTAAACCTCAATACAGTGAGATAGTGACAAAAGATATTGTCAATCAAGTTAAAGTGCTCCAGAATATGCCAAAGTTTTTCAATGACTCAGAAAGTGATGAACTAGGTAAATCTATCACCTCAGAAGAATTTAAGGATATTATCAACAAAATTCCAAAGGATAAAAGTCCAGGCTCAAATGGGTGGACCCAGGAACTTTTTCAAAAAAAAATTGATTTATTAGGGGAGGATCTACTCAAGGCGATTGAAGAATCTAGATGCAGAGGCTACATTCCTGGAGAACTTAATGCTACTTTCTTTGCTCTTATCCCCAAAGTAATTAAGCCAACTACTTTTCATGACTTCGGGATTATTGGTCTATGCAATTTTGTTTATAAAGTAATTTCCAAAATCATTTCTACTAGGATGAAAGAAAAATTGGCTTCTTGTATCTCCTTTGAACAATTTGGTTTCCTTAAAGACCGTTTAATTTTTTATGTTGTGGGGATTACACAAGAATGAATGCACACTGCCAAAACCAAGAAGATGAGTTCAATTATTCTTAAACTAGACCTTAAAAAAGCTTATGATAAAGTAAGCTGGCAATTTCTGCACTTGGTATTAACTCAGATCAGATTAAAATGGGAGGTGTCTCAATGGATCATGGCTTGTGTTAACTTTGTTAACATGGAAGTCTTGATTAATGGTTCACCTACGGATTTCTTTAAGATTCATCATGGTCTTCGCCATGGATGCCCACTTTCCCCCCTTTTATTTCTATTGGTGGTAGAATGCTTAAGTAGATGCTTGAAATTAGTTGTGGATGATGGGAAATTTCATGGACTCAAAGTTGTTATAGAAACAAGAATTTCACACCTATTCTTTGTGGATGATGTCCTAATCCTATGAATTGGCATTCTTGAAGATTGGTTGGAGTTTAAATCAATTTTAACAAGCTTTTGTCTTGCCTCCGACATGGAAGTTAACTGCCAAAAATATTTCTTTCTTGCACAGAATATCGATCATATTCTAGAACAAAGGCTACAAGCAACATTCACATACCTTTCATTTGCATTGATAAAGGTATGAAATATTTGGGATTTTACCTAAAACCCAATAGCTATAAAGTGGCGGATTGGAATTGGTTGATTAATAAAATAGAGAAGAGAATCAATAATTGGACTTTCCAATGGATTTCCTTAGGTGGCATATTGGTATTAGCAAAATCTGTTCTTCAGAGTCTACCTGTATACTGGCTTAGCTTAGCCAAGATCCTTTCTTTTATTCTACACAAGATTCAACAAATTATTGCAAATTTTATATGGAGAGGTGCTACAAAAACTACAGGCTTCCACCTTACAAAGTTGCAAAACATAGCAAGACCAAAGGAATCAAGAGGATGGGGTATTCAAAATATTTTCTGGTTTTCTTAATCACTGGCTGCAAAATCTTATTGGAGGGGCCTCTTTGGTAAAGGAATGTGGAGTGAGCTACTTAAAAAAAAATATCCAAAAGGAATTGACTTGACCTCCCGGCTGCACAAATCCAAATATAAGTATCCAGTAGCATCAAACTTCTGGAAAAAATTTATGGCCTCATTATATGTTATAAAATGTTGGTTGACATGGCAGATTGGATGTGGCAAACAAGTCATTCTTGGATGTGATCTGTTTATTGGAGATAATGCTTCATTTAAATTCTCGGTCTCCTTAATTCAGAATCTCAACAATCAAGAAATATAATCTTTAACACAAGTAGGCACAATAAATGATGCTAGTAATAATCAGAGTTGGCTTGAGGATATCCACCTCAGTTTGACAAGGGAGTTGGCTACAGAATGGAGAAATTTCCTACATTGTTGAAAAGCAGTGGAATTTCTCTCAACAATTCAAAAGATAAGATAGTATGGTCATGGAACAAGGCAGTGGGTAATGTAACAACCAATTTAGCATACCAATCCATATCCTACATAAACACTACAAAAGACATTAGATGGTGGTATAATTCTATATGGAAAGTGAAAATACCAGTAAAAATGATATGCTTCATGTGGCTTGGTTTAAAGGAGTGTATACTAACTGGAGTAAACTTTAGAAAAAGGGGAGGCATTGGCCCTTCGGTTTGTAGTCTCTATTTAAGAGATGAAGAGACAACTTATATTTTTTTACATTGTCAAACTACACAATATATTTGGAAAGACTCCAGGATTATCACAAATATCCTTCTCACAATCAAAGAACACAATGGGGCAAGTGAAGATTACAAAGTAGATCACATACTAAATCCACTATACTTTGATGATAATCCTATGGGCTTCTTTGATGGAGCAGTTGTAGATAATCGATGTGGAATAGGAATTTTTTTCAAAATCAACACATAACACCATTACAGAGCACACTTTGCAGGTGGTAGGAAATAATATGAAGGCCGAAATCTTGGGAATATGGGACTCCTCTCCCTAGCAAATAGATTGTCCATAAAAGAGATGATGATAGCTGGAGACTCAAAAGTGGCCATAGATTGGATAATAGGCAATTCAAATCCGAATTTGCTATATTTGAAAAACTGGAAAGACCAAATCAGAATTCTAAAATCAAGATTTGATAGAATCAACTTTATTCATGTTCACAGATAATGCAACACTGAAGCAAACAAGTTCTCAAAGAAGGCACTAGACTGTCTTATGGGAAGACTTTATTTTGAAGAAACTATCAAATGAGTCATTCTTAATGAAGACAATTATCTTCTTTTCTAAAAGCTAGAGCAATAACAAGATCATCGGTACTAGATGTGCTTTTTTCCTTTTTGAAAAGACAAGGATTTTAATTTTTTATAATCAACTTAAAGTTATAAGAGAATATCTACTTTTTAGTATAGTTTATTTCCATATAAACTATTAAAAAATATTTATGTTTTTTTTCCAAAATTGTCAATTTATATAATCTATATGTAAACTAAAGTTTCACTTAATCCTATGATTAATAAAATAACAGTGAAACTGTTTTTTTTTTTTCCAAAAATAAAAAAATGCAAGTTACACAAAATACAAACATGGATATCCATAGCGTGTATTTTTCAATCCTTGGCTCTCCATCAAGTAGATTCCACATACTTATTATTTAAAGGTAATTTTGATATTCATACCCCTTTTTTTTAACTTATAAAGTGGAGTGGGATAAATTATAGTGTTAGTTGGCCCAATCTCTTGGAAATTTATGCATTGAGATATTGACGTGACTTGTACGCAGCCACTCTAACGGCGGAGAGCTAGAGAATAAATGGTTAAATTTAATACAACAGCTGTCATTAAATTAGTATACGCTTACGGTCAGATTTGGTGTACGCGTCTCTTGTGTTTAGCGTTAATTGTGTAGATATTTATGATATTTTAATTGAATTCTCACGTTTCTCTCACAACGATAGTGACATGTATAAGAAGTACAACAATGTCCATGTACTGCAATTTACGACAGATGCGGTAGTACCGCCTTTGTGAAGATTGGTACTACGCTGCACTGTGACCCTTCGCAGCAGTTTAATGCAATTCATCCGCTTATAATATAATTCGATCTCTCCTTCCTTTCTGATCAGCTTCCACGGTTATTCCAATCTGAAATTATCTATCCAGTTTTTTTGTTTTCTTTGCAGGATGGTGCTCAGAGAATTACTTTTTGCAATTCTACTCTGGAACTATCGATCCAGTTTCTGTGTTTTCTTTGCAGGATGGCGCTCAGAGAATTACTTTGTGCAATATTGGTGTGGAAGACTGGAAGGAAGGGAAGAGGATCAAAGGGGTGCTACGACTCGGTTAGCCATGAACATATTAAATGTATATATGCACAACGGTAGGGAGGCACAGAGAGACAGGGAAGAGTTAGGGCATGGGAGTTGCACGGGCAGAAACGTCTGCTTCTGCCACTCTCATGCACTGCCTCTTCCCTGGCTCACCTCTTCTCCTATTGTATGCTCTTTTCTTCAACTTTTTCTGTTTTTTAACGTTTCAGTTTTTCTCTGTAGATAACTAAGACAGCTCTTCCGAGTTATGTGTGGATTGTGTAGAATTGAAGATTCAAACGCATGTTGATCAACAGTGCAATGTTGTAACTACTTCATTTCTATGTGCAGTGAATATTTTCTTTATGTAAGTAATCAGATTGGAAAGAGGGCATAGTCGGTTGGCTGATCTGATAGAATTTGTCCAAGGTCTGGTGTCCTTCAGCTTGAGAAGTTTCAGATGGGCCTTAGTTGAGTTTTTATGCTCCATTGCTCTTACTTTCTGAATTCACAAAATAGAGACATGAAGATTTATGCGTTTTAGATTTTATTGCCTCTGTGCTGCCAATAGATTAAGCATTTGGATGAGGCTTCAGTTTAATTCACAAAATATATCAGATGTTGAGTGATGAAGCTATTCTTTCAGGTTGAATTTGCTTCTGCTACCAACAGAATAATGGAAGAAGCATTTGAACATGATTTGGAGAGATGGGTGTCATTTTGAAAGTGTGTTTTTTTAAAGGTCTGTTTATAGCAATGTCATTTTGAATGTGTATTTTTTTATCTAAAGGTCTGTTTATAGCAATTGTTCAGTGAAATTGCAGAGTATATGAAAGTTTCTATATAATGCGAAAATTAATGAGAACTCCTCATCCACATTCTTCTTTTTAATGATAACTTTCCTATAAATTGAAAAGAGAACAACTACAAAATGTAACCTCATTCCATTTGATTAGTTTTAAAATTGAAAAGAGAACAACTAAAAAATGTAATCTCATTCCATTTGATTAGTTTCAAAGTCATTCCATTCCATTTGATTAGTTTCAAAGTTAAATATATACAATACAGTCATTCCATTTGATTAGTTTCAAAGTTAAATATATACAATACAATTACATACATTAGTTTTGAAAAGAGAACAACTACAAAATGTAACCTCATTCCATTTGATTAGTTTCAAAATGTAACCTCATTCTATTTGATTAGTTTCAATGTTAAATATATACAATATAATTACAGAGATTAATTTTAAAGTTAAATAGAAATTAGTTTTGAAAAGAGAACAACTACAAATTTTCATTTTATTTGATTAGTTTCAAAGTTAAATATATACAATACAATCACAGAGATTAGTTTCAAAGTTAAATATATACAATACAATCACAGAGATTAGTTTCAAAGTTAAATATATACAATACAATCACAGAGAGATGAAATATATACAATACAATCACAGAGAGATGGATGTCATTTTGAAAGAGTGTTTTTTTTTAAAAGGTCTGTTTATAACAATTGTTCAGCTAACTTGCAGTAAATGAAAGGGTTTATATAATGTGAAAATTAATAAAAACTCCTCATCCACATTTTTCTTTTCAATGATAACTTTTCTATAAATTGAAAAGAGAATAACTACAAAATGTAACCTCATTCTATTTGATTAGTTTCAAAGTTAAATAGATACAATACAATCACAGAGAGATGAGTGTCATTATGAAAGTGTGTGTTTTTTAAAGATCTGTTTATAGTGATTAGTTTCAAAGTTAAATATATACATTACAATCACAGAGAGATGAGTGTCATTGTTAAATATATACAATACAATCACAGAGAGATGAGTGTAATTCTGAAAGTGTGTGTTTTTTAAAGATCTGTTTATAGTGATTAGTTTCAAAGTTAAATATATACATTACAATCACAGAGAGATGAGTGTCATTCTGAAAGTGTGTGTTTTTTAAAGGTCTGTTTATAATAATTGTTCAACTAAATTGCATATTATGAAAATGAAATTTTTTATATAATATAAAAATTAATAAAAACTCTTCATCCACATTTTTCTTTTCAATGATAACTTTCCTTTAAATTGAAAAAAGAATAATTACCACATTTTTCTTTTCAATGGTAACTTTCCTTTAAATTGAAAAAAGAATAACTACAAAATGTAACCTCATTCCATTTCCATTTGATTAGTTTCAAAGTTAAATATATACGATACAATCACAAAATGTAGAGGTTGTCTTAAGACATCATAGACCATGGGTGTTCTTCCATATATTCATGAATATAGGTGATGTGTTCTATGCATACGGGGTAAACACTTCGTTATAGTAAGGCTTTACAATTTCCTTGAAAAATGAGATTGTGAAAGCTTTTAAAAGTTGGTCAATATTTTTTATTGTGAAATCTTTAAAAAGTTGGTAAATATTTTTTTACAGTAAAATTTTCTAAAGTTTGAGTAAATAATTTGAGAAGTAAGATGATTTTTAAATCTTTTGTGTATTGTATTGTTTTTTTTGTTATTTTATAAAATAATTATGATGCATATTTTATTAAATATTTTCATTATCATAAAGAGATAGTGATGTTTATGTGGGTTTTTGCCAAAATCTATAAAAATATTTTATTTTGGTTTAATAAATAAAGTTAAGGTGTTATATAGATATTTCTTTAAGTTATTGGATTTACTCTTACATAGAATTTAAGAATTTCTAATAAGTTAAATTAGCCAAATTATTTATTCTTGCATTTTAGGTCAATATCCACACCTTTTTTATAAGTTGGTTGTTGTTTGCTAAAAACCAAAATGACCATCAACCTTTGGAGTATGAATCTCTCTTATAAGCTACATTATTTGTTCTTTAAGCACACACAATTTACCCATTTGATAGAGCAACTCATCTTGGAAATAGTAGTTTTCTTTGTGGTCATCTTCTTCATGATATTGGCCTTGTAATTGTCTAAATATCTCATTGGAGTCCTCATCTCATGTGTATTCATTTTTATATGCTTCATCGTTGAAAGGCTCCATGTGCATAAAAGTGTCTAATGTTGTAATGTTAGGTAGCTCCATGTGCATAAAATTGTCTAATGTTGTAATTTTAGGTGTTGGTGGTCTTGACAACATATCTACCATCTTTTTAGTGCCACCCTTATATTTAATAATGATATGAAATTGCTGCAAAAATATTATCCATTTGTATTGTTTTGTTTGTTGATGCATACTCTAGGCCTGGAAGTAGAGGTTGGTGGTTGGTGTGGATGGTCTACTTACCTATTAGAGACATTTTTCATTAGTTGTTATAACATAATGCAGGGCAACCATAACTAAAAATGATGTGACAAATAGTTTTTGAAGATACTTGGATGCTTCCACAAACTTCCTCACTTCAAGAACATTGGTAGGAATTATCCATTAACCATTTGAGGATGGTCTACATCTTTGCAAAATTAATATTGTGTTCTCCTTCACCATTCACATACACCAAGGAATAATGTGAAAACTCACATTTCTTAATATTTTTCAACTTTTATCTTTTTCTTAGAGACTTTAGCACATACATCAAGTGTGAGATATGCTCTTTCCAAGTAAAGGTATAAATTAATATACCATCCAATTACACTCTTACAATCAAATCTAGGTAGGGACACAATACATCATTCATCAAATGCACAAATGTAATTAGTGCATTACATAAATTAAAAGGAATTACCAATCATTCATATCAATCTTACCTTATCTTAAAGGTGGTCTTCCAAGCATCTACTCCTTTAACTTGCACCTAATGGTATATCAATTTGAGATCCAATGTGTTGAAGCATTTTCCATATCTTAGGTAATTGATATTGACTTTTGAGTGTAAGATATATGTAGTCAATACACATTCTCTAAGTTCCATCATTCTTAGAACTATGGTGGTGGGTTACCCAAAAGGTGAAATACTTGGCCTTGTGATGACCTGCCAGGTCAAATCCCACGTAAACATAGTTTGAAATACTCTGTTAGCAGCTTCAACCTCGTAGTTTCTCTCAAACTCTTCAATTAGTGTCTGAGATATTCACACCAGTCTGTCGGAGTTTCTACCGGGGTAGCTCAAAGTGGTGTCTGAGTTAATCGTTCCAAAGGATTGGGGTTAAGAACTCTGAATGAGTCGGAGTGATCTAGGTTTCCAAAGGTTCGATCTATGATAAATATCAATCATTGTTTCTCTTCTTCAATGGACGATCCAGATCCACCGTCCGAGCACCGCATATCGAAGTTTCAAATATGACGAGGTTCTGATGGTCGGGTCCAATACAACAGTTTCATCGGAGTTAAACACTTTGATAGGTCAGAATGAAATGATCCAATGATCAGGGTAGTCTTATGTTCTACGAGTCCGATAGTCAATCGCAAACGTTGGTCTCCCTTCTGATGGACGATCGGATCTTGTCATCGGAGTATTGGTGTTAGAGTAGAGGGGAGACAGCTAAATCTGATATGATATGGTTCAATAGGAATAACTATGAATTAATGACAACCTTTGATCTGGATAAGCTCTATCTTAGATCTGGTCGCTTCTATTGATTTCTCTTCAACGAAAATCTCACAAAAGTCACTACAATGGATTTAGACTCTACTCAAGATCACCTACAAACATAATGTAACACACCCACTACGAAAATCAAAATTTTCATCAATTTCTCGAGGATCAAAATCCCCGAATTACTCACGGGGGCCTAGCGTCAGCTAGTTCCTCATATGTTCACCTCCATATGGTTGTGGGTCACGACTACAGGTTGAACTGGTATGGTGTCTCTTCGTACTTCGCAACTCAGTGCTACCAGAACGTCGAGTCTTTCGACTCTGCAAACCCCGAAGCTCGAAAACAGTGAAACGCCGAACCCCGACAGGGCTAGCGAGTGGCAGGTTTTCCGCTTGGGGTCTTGTCTACATGACCCTGCTCCGTGTCCACGCGCTTAAGCCAGCCAAGCGCTTATCGGCTTTTCGTGATTCGGGGAATTGTGATGCATGACTTCTACCTTTTCCCATCTAAATCCTCGAAAATTTCGAGGTCTCCAAAGTTTTCCTCCAAAGGGAGATCAACGGTCGTAAGCCTCCCCTAATTCAATGGTATGGATCCTTCCGGGGTTTCGGTATTTGGGAGTTCGAAATGCAACGACTCCAAGACTCTTTGTCATTCAAATCTCTGAATTTCGTTATGGGAATTCGTGTAAGAGATCGACGGCTCTTAAGAGTGTGGATCCAATGGTCCACGGGATTTCAGGACTTTTCCCTGAACTCTGATCATTCACCACGCGTTTCCTTTGATGGACGGTCTAGATTCCTTCATCTCTTGCAAGGGTAAAAAGGGTTGTGGCATTAAGGTTTGCATCTCTTCCTCGAATCTAACGGTCATTACAGACCTTGGAACCTTCGAGAGGATCTCGCGACACGTGGCCTCCCTTAATCGGACGTTCCTCATCGTTTCGCGATTTTGCGACTTGCGACCCTCAGTGATACAGATCCTCTATCAATTCGAATCCTCGGTATCCAAAATACCGATGGAATCTCGATCTCCACCACGTGTCCTCCACGGATGGACGTCTCAGATCTATTTCGGGACTTTCATTGTGAAGTTTCCCGACCTCTTGTCATCAGGACTTTCGAAATCCCGAAGTCCGAAATCTCGAAACAAACTCCTCTTTCGGGACTTTCGCCTCTGTTCACGAGGGCTTAACCCTCATGCATCTCCTGAGAGATCCAACGACTGTCAGGTTTTCTAACTAAGATCAGACGACTCAGATCTATCCCACGCTATGCACTCTCCCATTGTTCCCTGGACGTGGAAAAACCAACGGTCCAGATACTCCCACGGACCTTGGGGGTCTACGGTCCCAATTTCTTCGCTACTCACGAAGATAAAGGAAAAGGGGTTAAGGCATTTAACGCCATCGTTTCTTCCTCCAATCTAACGGTCGTGAATGACCGCAGATATTCCGACAGGATCTCATCCGTCATTCGATTCTTATCCACACGCTCATGTTTCGGGGTTTCACGGGTCGGGGTTTCGGGACTCGTGAGTGCAAGAAAACTCGCACTGAGATACTCCGGGTGCCGAAACGTCGAAAGGTTGAGGTCTATGAAGACCATTCTCCCTCGCACAGGGTTTTGAGACTTAACCTCTAACATCCTTCTTCGGGTCCTCAGGTAATTTACACCAGGTTTTTGAAGACCAGACTGGAAGGTCTTCTTTAAAGTAAGGGAGTGGTCTCAAAAGGATGCCTTCGGAAGGAAATCTATTCAAGGCATCAGGTAGGACAAACACAGGAACAATCTCCCGAGAGAAAACTTGAAGTCTGACTTAGATCGGTAAGCAATTCGTAAAACATAAGCCATACATGGTCTTTCCATTATAAGCATACAACCACCATTTCTGGTCAAAACACCACACAACCAGTCTTATGCTCAAACCATTCATAAATTGCACAGATTAGGAACATACATATCAGCATATAAACTTCAAGATACAGGATATAAAACACTTATCAGAAATAACACCATGTGTGATTGCAACTACTGAGAGGGGTGCTCGTTTTCACCCAACCATAGGCTCAGCGACTCCCAACGAATTTACCACTAGTCACCCTCGAGTTGAGACCACGATGCTGCGAGACTGCGTCTCTATTTTCCAGTGACCGAGAACGAAGGTTATTCTCCTTCTTCTCTGCTATCACTTACTCTGTATTTTCCAGAGTTCTCTTCCTTTTTCCCTCGCGTCTACCCTTGATCGCCCACACTTCCTGCCTTTTCTCTATTCCGCAAGGTTGCGTGTGGCACGATTTTCCTCGCAGTGGTTAGGTCTGAGGACTCTATGGATGGGCAGTTCACCCCCATCCCTCATTACTCATGAGGATCCCTTTACCTACCAATCCTAACGAGTCATTTTCTTCGGGGCCAGCGAGCCACTCTTGGTTCTCCGGGCCAGTGAAGTCCAAATACGATATTGGTTTCGGTGGAAGTTAACGCCACCATTCCAGGTTCCTTCCACCACCTTTCTCTAGCCATCGTGGTCTCTTTTTCAGCATATCCCCTCTCAGCAGTCCTGTAATATATATTCATAATATTATTCATATTCATCAACCTTTTTCACAAGGTCCATTCACATCACACATTCACATTTTTGGGTTTGCCACAGTTCTTGGCCAATATAGTTACTTTTACAAACTAGGGGAAACAGGGTGTTACAATTCCCTCCCCCTTAAAGGAACATCGTCCTCGATGTTATTATCTATCAACATGACATGCATGTATAGAAGTAAATAAACTCGGATATGCCTGTCTCATGGCATCCTCCATTTCCCATGTAGTCTCATCTGGGCCAAAATGTCTCCACTGCACCTTGAACTGTGCAATGGTTCGGTTCCGGAGTGGGGTTTCCTTTCTGTCCAGTATGCATTGGGGTTCTGATAGAAGTTCTCCCTCCAGTTCCACCTGGATCACAAACCAGTCAATTATATGATTAGCATCATGTACATATTTCTTCAATACTGAAACATGGAAAATATTATGTTCTTTTATTGTGGGAGGAAGTGCTAACCTATAGGCTACAGGTCCTACTATATCTAGAACCTCAAAGGGTCTACAATACCGAGGTGCCAACTTGGCACAAGCTCCCATTTTTAGGAACTCTTCCTGGGCCTAACTCTGAGATATACATGATCTCCCGCTTTGAACTCTATTGGAGTTCTATTTTGGTTGGCATAATTTTTCTGTCGGTTCTGAACGACCTTCAGGTTTTGTTTTATCTGAGTCACATGTTGTTCCATTTCTTTCAAAATGTCGGGTCCAAAAGAAATCTTGTTTACGAGATTACTCTAGCTAACTGGAGTGTTACACGGTCTACCATAGAGGAGTTCGAAGGGACTCATCTTTAAGGATGCTTGGTAGTCGTTGTTGTAGGCGAATTCTACCAGTGGTAGGTAGTCTTCCCACTTCTTGGGTTGATGCATTACATGCATTCTTAGCATGTCTTCAAGTATTTGATTCACTCTTTATGTCTGTTCGTCGGTTTGAGGGTGATAGGCGGTGCTAATCAACAACTTGGTCTCTAAATTAGCCATCAATGACTTCCAAAAGTTGGAAGTAAATTTTGTATCTCTATCAGACACAATCTCTTTCGGCATACCATGCAGTCTGAATATCTCCTTCATGAATACCTGGGTGATATCGATTGCTTTGCAAGTTGATTTGACAGGGATGAAATGAGAAGACTTGCTCAATTTATCCACCACTACCATAATGGCGTCGTTCTATTTGGTTGAGGTTGGTAATCCAGTGATGAAATCCATGGAGATGGTTTCTCATTTCCATTCTGGGATTGGTAAAGGTTGCAATAATCCTATTAGGTGTCGATGTTCTACTTTAACTTGTTGGCACTCTATGCATTTGGCTAAGTACTCGGCTATGTCATTCTTCAATCCAGGCCAATAAACTGTTTCTTGGTGGCAGTGATCATTTTCTGGTATCCTGGATGACCAGTATAGGGTCTTTTATGTAATTCATCCATAATGAGCCTCTTCAAGTCGTCACAATTTGGAATATACAGTCTATTTCTGTAAGTGAGCAAACCTCCTTCAGTCATCTGGTAGCCTTCATATTTTACCCCATGGGCTCTTGCTGTAGGTACGAGTTCACGGTCTGGACAAATGGATATGTTTCTTGTGCATTTCTTATTCTTTCCTTGACATCTGTCTCGCAGGTGCTCACTGCTTCCAGGTGAATTGTTTTCATACTTCTGCTAAGGGCATCAGCCACCCTATTTTCCTTTCCTTTAATGTGTATGATTTCTAAATCAAACTCGCTAAGAAGGGCCATCCACCTAGCTTGTCTAGCATTGAGCTTGGTTGATCAAATAGGTATCGTAATCCATGGTGATCTGTCATAAGTACAAATTTTCTTCCCAGGAGGTAATGCCTCCACATTTTCAAGGCATGCACTATGGCAGCCAACTCTAGATCATGGATCACATAGTTGACTTCATGCTCGTTCAATTTTTGGGATTCACAATAGATCACACTTCCTTTCTGCATAAGGACTCCTCTGAGCCCTTCCTTACAGGCATCTGTGCATATGAGGAAGTCAGCTTCTGGATCGACGATTTTCAGCACGGGTGCATGGATCAGTAGATGTTTTAGGGTTTGAAATATTTCTTCACATTTCTGTGTCCATAGGAATTTTGTCCCCTTCTTCTAGAGGGCAGTGATTGGACAACCAATCTTGGAGAATCTTTTATAAATCTCCTATAGTATCCTGCTAGTCCCATAAAGGATCTGATGTCTGAAACATCATTTGGGGTAGGTCATTCCATGATAGACCTAATTTTGTTAGGGTCTACCGCTACTCCTTCTTATGAGAGAATATGGCCTAAGTAATGTATTTGCTTCTGGAAGAATTCACATTTGCTGAATTTTGCATAGAGTTGATGTTCTCTTAGCACTTGCAGCACAAGTCTAAGATGCTCTTCATGCTCTTTTATGTTCTTGGAGTAAATTAATATATCGTCAATAAAAACAAGCACAAATTTGTCTAGGAACTTCCTGAGTACATTGTTCATCAAGCACATAAAAGTGGCAGGGGCATTGGTCAACCCAAATGGCACCACCACAAACTCATAGTGACCATACCTCGTTTGGAATGTAGTTTTATGGATGTCTTCACCCTTGATTCGGACTTGATGGTATCCCGACCTCAAATCAATCTTTAAGAAAATAGACGCACCCCCCAATTGATCAAACAGGTCATCAATCTTGGGCAAGGGGTACTTGTTCTTTATGGTTACCTGATTGAGTTGCCTATAATCTATACACAGTCTAAGGGTACCATCCTTCTTTTTCACGAACAAGACTGGTGCTCCCCATGGAGACACGCTGGATCGAATATACTCTTTATCCATCATTTCTTTTAATTGCAACTTGAGTTTGACTAACTCGGGTGTGCTCATCCGGTAGGGTGTCCTAGACACTGGCACATCTCCTGGTGCAAGTTCTATCGAGAAGTCAATGTCCATTTTCGGAGGTAAACCCGGTACCTCTTCTGGAAACACATCTCTGTATTTTCTCAGGATAGGGTGATCATCAGGGCTTGGTTTGTCACCTTCGATTGTTTTCAACACCTGTATTGCATATAGGGGACATCCCTTTCAGAAATACTTTCTCATTTGGAGAGATGTTATTTGTCTCACTGAGACAGGTTTTCGGATCCCTTGAAGGGTTATCCTCTTCCCTTCCTTACTTACACATTTTAAGGTTTTATGGTAACAGTCCAATCTGGCTTTATGGGTGGCCAGCCAATCCATACCTATCAATAGGTCATACGATCCCAAGGGTAATATGTTAAGGGTCGTTTGGGTGGGGAATTCACCCAACATTAATTGGCAGGCTAGTATGACCTTTGCTATCCTTCTTTTGGTGCCAGTGGCTAACTGTACCAACCATGGCTTGGTATGTTTTTGTGGCTGTAGTTTACACTTATCAACAACTTTAGGGGCTATGTAACTGAAATTTGAACCAGGGTCAATTAAAACAGACTAGATGGTTGGAAATCATACCTTCTATTTCCACTACTGAAGCTTGGTGGTCGGCTTGGTTATTATCCAAGGCTACATAAATTTGTGGCACACTCCTGGCCACATCATTGACAGTGGTAGTTTCCTGGATGTTATAAATCCTCCAACTATTCTGTTGTTGGTGTGGACAGTCTCTCAATAGATTTTCTTCCCCGCAACCCCAACATTTCAAAGGTTCTCTCTTTGGGTTATCAGTCTTCATTGATATGGGTCCAGAAGTTTTATTTCCTCTCAAGGAGGGAAAATTCTGTCGGTGCATACTCCGAGATGGGAAGCTCATTCTTGGGTTCTTCTTATAGTTCTTAAATCCTGGGGATTTAATTCCCTTTTTCTGAAATCTTGAACTATTCTTCTGTTTCTATCCTTCACGAGGTTCTGCTCGATGCCCAAACTATTCATGACAATAGGTTGTCTTTCGAATAGTGTTTTCTAGAGTCTTTGGCTTATCAAATTCAATTTTATTCCTATAGTCCTTAGGTAGTCCACTGATGAAGCGTTGCACCTTTGCCTTTTCTGCCTTGATATAGGGTACATACCTCAACAAATGGAGGAATTTGTTGACATATACTTCTATAGTAAGTTGTCCCAGTTTGAGTTCATAAAACTCTTTAGTCTTTTCGTCGAAATATTTTTCCGACAGATACTTCTTCCGGAAGTACTTCTCAAACCGTTCCCAAGACAGGTCATCTTCGCGAACCCATTTCACATTCTTAAGGTCTTCCCACCAAATGGAAGCCTTTTCGTTCAAGTTGAAGGTCACCACTCGGGCCTTCATATTTTCTGAAAAGTCATGGACTTTGAAATACTTCTTTAGTCCAAGCAGTCAGGCCTCTGCTTCCTCTCCCTTCTTTATTTCACCATCAAAGGAGGGTGGTTTGGCCTTTCTAAATTCCTCAAATTTTCGACCTTTGGAAGACTTTTGCTTCTTCTGTTTTCTTCGGGGATAGGAACTGGTTTTGCTGCTAGAAGAGTCCTCTGAATCGCCAACTTCCTTCTCAGAGGAATCATCTGACGCTTGTCCTTTACCTCTGGGGTGGACCTTTTTCAAGGTGTTCCTCTCAATGTGGCCATTGATATGACCATGTTTCTGAATTTCAGGTTCATGCTGCATTTTTCTTTGTAGATCGGATAAACTCTGCAGTAAAACTATGTTAATTTTTGTTTGTTTTTCTTGTTCTTTCATCATCCTTTCATTGTCAGCCTTGCAACTTTGTAATTTGACCATGAGACTCCTCACAGTCTCGGCTAGATCTAGAGGGGTCCCTACTGCCCTTCTTTCGTCAAACTCTTCGTCTCTATTGTGGGAGCCCTCTCCCACTTCATGGTGTGTCACCATACTATGTGTTGATAATTTCCCGCGGTTGATCTTCCGCTTGTGTGCAAAGACAAATGATGGTTGTTAGTTAATAGTTAGATACATTTTTATAACCCGCGCAAAATTCATATTTCTTTCACATGCATACATAGTCGGTTTTTCATTTCGGACTTTGATCTTTTTGAATTAAGAGGGTTAAGATAGAGGGTTACTCTTTTTAAGAGTGTTCCGAACGGAGCTTCTGTGCAACTCGTTCATGAGCCCAAGTAGGTCGAGTGTTGTAACCATGCTCTGATACCAATTTGTAACACACCCACTACGAAAATCAAAATTTCCGTCGATTTCTCGAGGATCAAAATCCCCGAATTACTCACGAGGGCTTAGCGCCAGCTAGTTCCTCATATGTTCACCTCCATGTGGTTGTGGGTCACGACTACGAGTTGAACTAGTATGACGTCTCTTCGCACTTCACAACTCAGTGCTACCAGAATGTCGAGTCTTTCGACTCTGCAAACCTTGAATCTCGAAAACAGTGAAACGCCGAACCCCAACAGGGCTAGCGAGTGGCAAGTTTCCCGCTTGGGGTCTTGTCCACATGACCCTGCTCTGTGTCCATGCACTTAAGCTAGCCAAGCGCTTATCGTCTTTTCGTGATTCAGAGAATTGCGATGCATGACTTCTACCTTTCCCCATCCAAATCCCTGAAAATTTCGATGAAGAGATCGTTGGCAGTAAGCCTCCTCTGATTCAACGGTATGGATCCCTCTGGGGTTTCGATATTCGGGAGTTCGAAATGCAATGACTCCAAGACTTTTTGTCATTCAAATCTCTGAATTTCGTTATGGGAATTCGTGTAAGAGATCGACGGCTATTAAGAGTGTGGATCCAATGGTCCATGGGATTTCGAGACTTTTCCCTGAACTCTGACCGCTCACCACGTGTCTCCTTTGATGGACGGTCTAGATTCCTTCATCTCTTGCAAGGGTAAAAAGGGTAGTGGCATTAAGGTCTATGTCTCTTCCTCGAATCTAACGGTCATTATAGACCTTGGAACCTTCGAGAGGATCTTGCGACACATGGCCTCCCTTAATCGGACGGTCCTCGTCGTTTCACGATTTCGCGACTTGCGACCCTCAGTGACACAGATCCTCTATCAATTCGAATCCCCGGTATTCGAAATACCGATGGACTCTCGATCTCCACCACGTGTCCTCCACGGATGGACGGCTCAGATCTATTTCGGGACTTTCATTGTGAAGTTTCCCGACCTCTCGTCATTAGGACTTCCGGAACCCCGATACCAACTCCTCTTTCGGGACTTTCGCCTCTGTTCACGAGGGCTTAACCCTCATGCATCTCCTGACATATCCAACGACTGTCAGGTTTTCTAACTAATATTTGACGGTTTAGATCTATCTCACGTTGTACACTCTCCCACTACTCCCTGGACGTGGAAAAAAAAATGGTCCAGATACTCCCACGGACCTTGGGGGTCTACGGTCCCGATTTCTTTGCTACTCACGAAGATAAAAGAAAAGGGGTTAAGGCATTTAACGCCATCGTTTCTTCCTCCAATCTAACGGTCGTGAATTACCGCAGATATTCCAACGGGATCTCGTCTGTCAATCTATTCTTATCCACACGCTCTTGTTTCGAGATTTCACGGGTCAGGGTTTCGGGACTCGCGAGTGCAAGAAAACTCGCACCGAGATACTCTGGGTGCCGAAATGTTGAAAGGTTGAGGTCTACGAAGACCATTCTCCCTCGCACAAGGTCTTGAGACTTAACCTCTAACATCCTTCTTCGGGTCCTCAGGTAATTTACACCAGGTTTTTGAAGACCAGACTGGAAAGTCTTCTTTAATGTAAGGGAGTGGTCTCAAAAGGATGCCTTCGGAAGGAAATCTATCCATGACATTAGGTAGGACAAACAGAAGAACAATCTCCCGAGAGAAGACTTGAAGTATGACTTAGATCGGTAAGCAATTCGTAAAACATAAGCCATATGTGGTCTTTCCATTATAAGCATACAACCACCATTTCTGGTCAAAACACCACACAACCAGTCTTATGCTCAAACCATTCATAAATTGCACAGATTAGGAACATACATATCAGCATATAAACTTCAAGACATAGGATATAAAACACTTATCAGAAATAACACCAGGTGTGATTGCAACTGCTGAGAGGGGTGCTCGTTTCCACTCAATCGTAGGCTTAGCGACTCCCAACGGATTTACCACTAGCCACCCTCGAGCTGAGACCACGATGATGCAAGACTGCATCTTTGTTTGCTAGTGACCGAGAACGAAGGTTACTCTCCTTCTTCTCTGCTATCACTCACTCTGTATTTTCCAGAGTTCTCCTCCTCTTTCCCTCGCGTCTGCCCTTGATCGCCCACACTTCCTTCCTTTTCTCTGTTCGGCGAGGCTGCATGTGGCACAATTTTCCTCACAGTGGTCAGGTCTGAGGACTCTACGGATGGGCAGTTCACCCCCATCCCTCATTACTCATGAGGATCCCTTTACCTACCAATCCTAACGAGTCATTTAATCCAGGGCCAGCGAGCCGCTCTTGGTTCTCCGGGTTAGTGAAGTCCAAATACGGTATTGGTTTCAGTGGAAGTTAATGCCACCATTCCAGGTGCCTTCCACCACCTTTCTCCATCCATCATGGTCTCTTTTTCAGCATATCCCCTCTCAGCAGTCCTGCAATATATATTCATAATATTATTCACATTCATCGACCTTTTTCACAAGGTCCATTCACATCACAGATTCACATTTTTGGGTTTGCCACAGTTCTTGGCCAGTATAGTTATTTTTACAAACTGGGGGAAACAAGGTGTTACACATAACTACTTTCTATCATACCCCAAACAATTCAAACACATAATTCAAATGAATGCACATACAACATAATTTCACAAAACCTGATCTTTTATTAAAACTTCTAAAGGAATACAGTTATGGCAAGAAAATATTTGTTCCTTCTGGGTCTTTCGAACCTCTACAAAATACATTCAATCACACTCTCCACACTTTCTAACCTTCTTCATTTCTGATTACAATACATATAAATTCCAATGATTCTCGAATAACTCTAAACAAATAATCTGAGCTATCCTAACAAACCCTATAACTTAGAAATTATGCTCCCCAAACTTAGTAACAACTCGAAACCTATCAAAAATACTCAATCTATAATATCTTCCAGAGATACCCACCTAACTATCACAAATAAATGATAAAAACTAAGAAAACCAACTTCCTTTGGTAAAAGTTTATGACCCTTGGGTCAATCTCAAAATTTGTTGCCAAATGCTCCTGCATCAGATTCCCGGGGAAGCAAATAATTGTTCAGGAGGTCTTCAACACTTGTGTCATACTTGGAAGTTTTTTTTATTGCCATTCAATTAGTATCTTCCACTGGTTGATTCTTCCATTTAACCAAATACTGAAAGTAGTCTTCACCTCTAGTTCTCTTTGTCACTTTATGGTCCAACACTATCAATCTCTTTCTGAACTATCCTAGGCAAAAAAAATTTCCATCCAATGGTCTAATCTTCATCACTTACAGGTTCATCTGTTGAAACATCCTGTGTCCCTTTGAAGAGATACAAATACGCAACATTAAAGATTGGAGAAATTTAAATATCCATTGGAAGTTCTATTTCATAAGCATTAGAAGAAATTTTTCTTAAAATTTTACATGGCCCAATCTTATTAAGATTTGGTTTGTTATATGTTCCTGTAGGAAATATTTCCTTTCTCAAGTATTCCATTACCAATTCACCAACTTTAAAATCCACTTATCTTATTCTCATGTCTGCTCTCTGTTTGTACTTGTTGCTTCTTTCCTACAATTTCTACTCGACTCTTTCCTGTAGCTCATGCATGCTCATTGCAAAGTCTCATTTCTTGTTTTCTTAAATTTGTCAATTCAAATACACCTCGTGGATGCATTCCATACAAATTTTGAAATGAAGTCATCTCTTTGCTTATGTCAGGTGAGTCATTATATGAAAATTCAACTTGAGCAAGCACTTCATCCCGCTACTTGGGATTCTCATTCGCAGGACTTCTCAAAATGTTTCCCAAACTTTTGTTCACTACTTCTACTTTCCCACTAGTCTATGGGTGATATGTTGAGCTAAAATTGAGATGAGTACCAATTTTCTTCCATACATTTCTCAAAAAATGTCCCACAAATCTAGTGGCTCTATCATAAACAATGCAGTTAGGAAAACCATGCAATCTTACTACTTATTTAAAGAAAAAAATTGGAGTATTTGTTGCATCACTGGTTTTGTACAAGAAATAAAATGTGTCATTTTAGAGAATCTATCAACTACAACATAAACAAAATCCTTACCTCTTTGTGTCCTTCGAAATCCCAGCACAAAGTCCATACTTACCGAATCTCATGGCGTGTTTGGGATAGGTAGTGGCTGATACAAACCTACATTCTGACTTCTCCATTTAGCATGCTGAAAAATTATGCATTTCTCCACAAATATTTTCACATCAATCTACGTACCTGGCCAAAAATAAAAAGCATTAATCTAAGCAAAGGTCTTGTCTCATCCAAAATGTCCTGATAGTCCTTTATTATGCTTCTCTTTGATCATATTTTCCCTCATGAAACATCTTGGTATACATAGTTTATTGTCCTTGAACAACAAGCCTTCTTGTATCGTGTAACTCAACCATTGACTTCTATTGTTGGCAACTGAGTTTTCACAGGTTGCACAAGCATCTCTAAAATCTACATCTTCTTTATACATTTCCTTCAGTCCATCAAATCCTAAAGTGTTGACTTGAAATTCTTGCAAAATTAAATTAATCCTACTCAATGCATCAACAACTTTATTTGCCTTACCATTGGTGTGTTTAATTACAATTGTAAAATTATGCAGAAATTCAACCCACTTGGCATGTCTCTGATTTAATTCTGGTTGACTACTTATGAATTGTAATGTATGACTATCAATATACAGAACAATTTCCTTGGGCGTGAGTTAGTGTTTCCATTTCTTTAGTGCTTGAACAATTGCATAAGAATATTTCTATTTAGCATCATTCAACTTTTCACTGAAATATGCAATTGGTCTCCGTTCTTGAATTAAGACAACTCTTATTGCAGTGCCACTAACTCAATCTCAACTTGTAAAAACTTACCATAGTTTGAAAAAACTAAAACAAGTTGTTCAATAGTCTTCTTCTTTAACAATTTAAAGTTCCCGTCAGTGACCTTTTTCCATTCAACTGGTTGTTTTCTTTACTTGATTGTTTCCACAATTGGAGCACATAATTGACTTAATCTTCCTATTAAATTTCTATAAAAACTTTCTAAACCATGGAAGCCTCTTACAACAAACACATTTCTTGGAGTAGGCCAACCAATTATTGCTTGAACCTTTTTTGGATCCATCTTTAAACCATCCTCAAATATCACAAATCTCAAACATATCGGCTCACTCTTCATAAAACTGCATTTCTTCAAATTGATCAACAATTTATTCTTTTGTAAAGTACTCAAAACCTTTTCAAGGTGTCTCAAATGTTATTTTCTTGTTTGACTATATATCAAGATATCATCCAAATATACTATCACAAATTTTCCAATAAATTCTTTCAAAACTTCATCCATTAATCTCATGAAAGTAATTGGAGCATTTGTGAGCCCAAAAGGCATCACCAACCATTCATACAATCCACTATTAGTTTTGAAACCAATTTTTCATTCATCTTTTTCTCTTATCCTTATTTTATAATATCCACTCTTTAAATCAATCTTTGAAAAATACTAAACACCACTCAAACAGTATAACAAGTCATCAATATGAGGTAATGGAAATATGTACATTATCGTGATCTTATTGATTTCTCTAGAATCAATACACATATGCCATCCTCCATATTTCTTTGGGTTGAGCACTGTTGGAACAACACATAGACTCAAGCTCTCCTTTATCAATCCTTTATCCAAAACCTCTTGCACCTGTTTCTTTATTTCTTCATTCTCCCGTGGTGTCATCCTATATGTTGTCTTGATAGGTAAAATTTCTCATAGGATTAAGTCAATATGATGACTAATACTCTTATAGGGAAAATGCATTTGGAAATCGATCAACTATAATATCAAAAAACTCATCCAACAATGTAGCCTTAACTTCCATATGAAGATCATCCAAATTTGTACTTGTAATTATTACCTTAGGTTTTCCAATCAAAGAAAAATGTACTACTTCATCTTTCTTGACTTCTTGCAGTAGTTACTTTCCACTCATCATCAACACACTAGGACCAACTTATTTGGCTCCTTCATCCTTCAAAGGAAAAAATACATGCTTGTGTCCATATTTTTCAAGAGAATAGGTGTTCCTCCTACCATCATAAATGGATTTTTTGTCATACTGCCATGGTATTCCCAACAAAATATGAAAGACATCCAATGGAATTATGTCACATAATACGTAATCCTTGTATCTATCAATATGAATTTCCACATTAAACTATTCATTCACCAAAATTTGATGTCCTTTCTGAAACCATGACACTTTGTAGGGAGTGGGATGCATTGTCCTCTCCAATGCCAACTTCTCTACCATCTCAATGGAAACCAAATTGTCTATGCTACCACTGTCAATGACAACCTTGCAACACTTTCCTCTTGATTTTCATACAGTCTTGAATAAACTCTTCCTCTGAGATGGTTCTTTAGATTCTATCTCTAACTTGATCATAACTCTCTTCATCAACAATGATTCCCCTACCTATGGAGATTTTTCTTTTGTGACTGCATACACATTCTCTTCCTGGGTTTTTGCAACATGTGCACTTCTTTGACCTATTGATTTATTTTTTGGACAGTCCCAAGACATATGTCATGTCTTTCCACATGTGCAACATCTAATTTCTTTGCCTCTACCTATGCCTCTTGAGAAAAATATGTTTCCTCTTGGTGACTGACTACTTGAGCTTCCTCCTTCATCTTTTGGATTTTGAAATCTTCCTTTGCCATTGGATTGTCTTTTACCTCTTGCTAGATTTCTGTAGATTTTAACCTTGTACAATAATTTACCGTAGACATATTTTTAACAAAAGAACATTAAATATACAATGGAAAATACACACATTACACAGATATTTTTCCCGTGGAAACCCAAACCGGGAAAACCAACATATTCTATATTCATTCATATCATACATTGTTTACAATACAATACACATATAGGAGACAACGACAACCAAAACCCTAATCCAATGATCTAGATTAATCAACAACCCTAATTCCTTAACTGGAAATAGAAAACCATCGACGAAAAACCATGTGCTGAAAAATTGCCCAAAAATGGACATGAAAATCGAGGACAGCCCAAAAATGGACACAAAAATCGAGGACAGCCCAAAAATGGACACGAAAATCGAGGGATTTTTTTTCGGAGGCACTGCCCTCGAACCCCCATGCGCGCCCGACATAACATAGACGTTGCTTCTAGTCATGTAAAGAATATAACACATATCCAACAATTTCTTCCTCTATTCTTATGGATCTATTTTCTAGCCAACTTCTTCTTAACTTTCAAAGCTGCTTGGTATGCATCTTCAACTGTATTCAAGAAAAAAATGCTAATTTATTTTTGTATCTCATACCTCAAGCCATTGATATATCTAGCAACCTTCTCAACATCTTCCTCTATATGACCAACTCTAATATTTAACTTGTAAAATTCTTCAATGTACTCCTTCACTATCATAGTCTTTTGTTTGAGATTTTGCAATTTTCTGAATAAATTTAGCTGATAATACTTAGGAATGAACTTACTTTTAAATTTAGCAATCATCATGTCCCAATTCTTAATCTTGGATTTTCTTTTTCAATTTTATTCTACTTGAAATTCATCCCTCGATAGCGTTGCATGACCTTTTAACCTTGCCACTGTATACTTTACCTTCTTCCCTTCATCTGCATCCTCATAATAAAAATGTGTATCTAGATAATTAATCCAATCAATCAATTATTCAACATTCAAGTTACCTTTATACATTGGTACCTCTACCTTTGGTATGACAGCAACCCTTGTGACCACCCATATCAATTTCTCTTCTGTTGTTTCCTCTTCTTCCTCTTCCTCAGAGGTTGTTGTCTCTTTTCTTTCACTGACATCTCCTATATCAGGCTCCCTCTTCATGGAAACCTCCATGTCATCCATCCTTGCTCAGAGTTGTCTCACCTCCTGTTGCAATTATGCATTTGCAATTGGTATTCCTCAGCGTCTTCTTCTAAGTGACATCTTCTCCTTCTTCACAAGAACATACATTGGTGGTATCTTTTTCTCTAATACCAAAAATAATGACCTACCAGGAAAAATCCCACGTAAACAGAGTTTGAAATACTCTTTCAAAAACTTCAACCTCTTAGTTTCTCTCGAACTCTTCAATTAGTTTCTGGAATCTTCACACCAGTCTGTTAGAGTTTCTATCGAGGTAGTTGAAAGTGGTGTTGGATTTAATCATTCCGACAGATTGGGGTTAAGCACTTTGAATGAGTTAGAGTGATCCATGTTTCCAAATATCTGATCTATGATCAATCTCAATTGTTGTTTCTCTTCTCCGATGGATGGTTCAGATCCGTTGTCGGACCACTGTGTATCGGATTTTCAAATATGACGAGGTTCTGAAGGTCGGTTCCCATACAACAGTTGTTGATACTGAGAGGGGGGTGAATCAGTATCAAGTACAATTTAAAAACCTTTTTCAACTTATACTTAAACCATTCAATTATATCCAATGAGCAATGAACAATAGTATAAGAGTTACACCAATACACCACAATACACC